>CM064526.1:13822719-14034432 GCA_032716605.1 Paralithodes platypus
AAGAATGCGAGTCATAGCGTTATTGTAAGAGTACCTGGCCCCCGAATGGTCGCGATGCGATGCGAAAAATCTTGGTCACAAGAGGTGTTAAGGCACCTAATTTGCCGCCCGAACATTATCCGATAGCTGGCAGTTCCATCGTTTCGCATCAACTTGTGGGTGGTAGGTATAACATTTCCCTGGGGCTTTCCTCAGGTTCTAGATTCTTGGCGGGCGCGTGGGGGGTGGGGGGGCGGGGGAGGGGGGGGGGGCGGGGGGGGGTGTTAGGCTGGTGTCAACAAACTCCACTGCTGTAGGTGAATGTGGGGTGGCAGAGAATAAGGCGAAGATACCATAAGGTACTCGGATTTCTTGTTGGCAGTATACCTCGGACACGCGGGCGGTACAATTTGCTGAATAGCGGTACCGGGAAGGTCGGGATGCTTATCTTCGCGGAATACCTTTGGTTGTTTATATGGTAAGAGGTGGGTGTATACCGTCGCAGCCGACGATTCGCGCTCTCGTGTTTTTTGGGGCTGGTGTTGTTGGAGAGAGGATCTTTTCGTGGTGCCGGTCCGCATACAGTGGCATTCATCTGATGCAGTTTACCCTACTGAGTTGTTATACGTCCTTCTCGGTCAATTCCTTAGAGAGGGCACTTCTTTCCATTTCTCGTAGCGTTATATTTCGGCGGTGCGGGTTTCTTGGGGCTATGCTTGTCCTTCCGTTGTTGTTGTCTTGTTTGGGTGGTACTTCCTTGGGTTGGTAACAAATAGAGTGCGGCTAGGCTGGTGGGCAATCCAACCACCTCCATGATGGCCATAGGGGCATTGGTGATTTTGATGATGGGGAAGGTGTCTCGCTTGGCGGCCTTTTTCAGTTCCTCCAGAGTCGAAACTGCCTCTTTCGAGAGTCCACTGAGGTCTTCCGAGACGATTTGGGCATCCTCTACGGAAACTTTGCACAGGCTCTCAATAGTCTTGATATTCCGCTCATAATGGGGACATTGAGTCGAGTGGATGCACATTTTCACGCACGCCGGTTTGTTCTTTAGTTGGGCAAAGTAGCTCGTGCTCATTAGAATTTTGGTAAAACTGGCCATGGTGCGTGTGGGAAGAGTGTGTTCTAAAATGGTGTTGATGGTCTCGTTACCCAGATGGGCAGAGAGTTCATTGAATACCTCCACGTTCTTGAAGTATTTGAAGGATTTGTTCTTCATGATATCTTGGCGAAATCGACCAAGTTACGCTCGCTCTGTTTAACCAAATCCCGCGTTCTTCATATAGTTCTTGATGCATCTGTTGGTTCGAGTCGTCGTTGAGGTTTTCCTTCACGCTCTCCTGGTACTCCTGTACGCACTTGCAAGGGTTGTGATCTTGAGGTCTGATGGGGGATAAAGTCTCGGGGCTCACTTCTAATGCGATTCCAACCAATTGTCCTGGCAAGTACCCATCCATAGAACGACCAGTCTCCACCTCCAGGTCTTCCTTCTTGAAGGTATGATGGTTATCTCCACCACTCAGAGTCGCGTTGATCTTTTCTTGTTCATCTTTCGCGGTGTACGTCTGACTCTGTTCAACCAAACGCTCGGTGTAATTGACGCTCGATCCTTGCAGAAAAGACATGGCCGTGGAGTATAGCTGGATGGGCTCCAGTGACCGGTGTGGGTGTTGGGCCTTCACTGCCAACTGGAGGCCCGAGGTCACTATATTGAGACACTCGCAAGTTTCATCCTCCCTGAGAATACCACCGTCCATCGCTTTCCCATCTAACAATTTCAAATCTATAAGGTGCTTGCATACGGCTTCCATGTCGTCGTCATTATCATCACCCTTTTGGGGTGGTAACAGGTTCTTCTTGTGGTGGGAAGATTCTTCTTTGGTCGCACCAATGGCTTCGGAGAGCGCATCAATATTTGGCGTTGGCTTTCTTGATATTGTCGACCAACTGGGTCATGCTTTCTACGCTCAGGTCTGCCATAGTGACTCTAATATACACCACCCCGAGTTGGTCAATTATATCAACAAAGTACATCTATCTTTCCCATCGAAATGTAAAAGGACTTTTGATGGTGGTGAGATGAACTAGTTCTATCTCATTGTTGGGCTTCGTCTCATCTTTCGCGTCATAGTTGTTACTCGCCCCGTTAGCCCGACAGTACCATACAACAGTTCGTTTGTCTCGGATTTAACTTCGTGTTCCGCATCAACTTGGAGAATAAACAACAGGCCTTCGCTCTTCCTTTCAAGAATAGTTGATATTCGAGTTTCACACCTCTCCCTAACGTGTTTCGGTTGGTGGGCTTGCATATACTGACGGTCAAATTGTCAAACTTGGAAGGGTACTCTCCATCTTTAAGGTTGCATAGACTGGTACTAGAGAGTTGGTGTCTCGAAGACCTAAAGCTCCGAGGGTCCTAGCTTCTATACTCTTCGCCTTGTCGCCATTTCCGCATACGATACAGCTATTGGCGATGTGGGTGTCGAAAGCCATCTCGGTGTGCAGCAGTACCTCTTCATGTAATTTGGCTATCTCGTTAGACTCTAACCTCAAACGTTTGGGTATTTTGGCGCTAATCTCTTTCGATACAAACTTTGAATTCCTGACAAATAGGGCGGATTTCGTATTACCGCCCAATCGAGAGAGGCCTGAAGTTTGTAGGTAGCACATCCTAGATAGATTCTGTTTGAGGGTTCTTTCCGTCACGTTTCTTACATCCTGGACGGCTAAAGTGTTGATGCCAGTTATGGCCTCTAGCAGCAACATATTGAAGGGGGAGTGGGCAGTCCAACCCCTAGAGTAATAATGTCAAAATTGCCTTCGAGGCAAACCTTATACCTTATGTTAGTTTTCAATTGGGTGGTTGCTTCTCTAGATAACAAAATAATGTAGTTATCGACTTATGACTTAGTATGTACCCAACAAGAAATTTACCAAAGTCGGGTACGCTACCCTTGTGTGTTATGGTATCCACCAGCACCGAGCATCCCACCACTCTCTCTTCACCACACCCGCCTCGAACATGAATTTGTCGTCGAAGACTTCCAAAAGACTTCTCAGGAAGTCAACACGGAGTATGCTTCACGTCTGGCGAATTCGTAAGGTATGAATGAGTTGACAAAGTCTATGGATGCGGTGAACATTACCAAAAACCTATTCAGCCCTAGAGTTCCTTCTCCGGCAAAAAATGAAATATCCGAGCAATTCCGCTCCAGCGTCGTCCAAAAGTAATAAACCATATGAGGAGTTTAGGTCATCAGATCTTGCTCGGCAATGTTGAAACCGGTGGCCAAGTAGAAGGAGACACTTGGCTGAACCGTAGTGTTGTTGATGGTGGCGGTATGCTTCCGAGGATAGGTAGGCGCTATTGGCTAGGAGTATCACCCTGATGAAATAAGTGGGGGAAAAAGGAGGCCAGCCTCATCAAAGACTGTAGGTAGAGGAAAATGTTCCGCCTGTAGAGTTCGAAGAAGGGAGTCGTCTCAGGAAGTTCGCAATACTCTAAAACTGATCTCCTGGCACAGACCATAAACCACCGTAAAATCTCGGCCACCTTTAAGCATATGCACCCTCCTTTGGCGTTTGGAACTCGGTCGACCTCCCTGGGCCACCCTCGGATCCGCTCCATACCCTCCTGTATGTTTCGTATATGAGGTAGCCGACGGTGGCGACATTACCGGCGCTGCTACCCACAAAGTTGAGAGATTCACACTCTCTCAACAAACCCACCAGGGTGGTGTACCTGGAGATATTGTGAGGAGCAAACCAGTCCACGTCTAGAAATCTAGCTCCGCCATAACCGATCTCCACCGTGTATTCTCTAGTTGTACTACCGTCATCCTTGTTGATCGTCTCTATATCCCTTATCCACCCTCTCAAAGGTTATTGTCAACACATCCATATTCTGAGAGAGAGAGAGGTATATAAATGGGGCTCGAACTTGCCTGGCTTATCACTCTTCAAAAGTCAACAGAGCAACAAGATGTCCGCAACCGCAGAATTCACCGTGGACAATGTCGTCATATTCATGATAGATGCGACCCCCATCCTCCTCCTGGGAGACTTATCCTCCGTGCTAGAAAAATCCGCAGCCACCCTAAGTAGAATCCACTCTCTCGTCAACCAAACCCTCCAAAAGTCGACAGAGTACCATTTTGTTCTACATTTTCCGGATCTTGAAGATGGTTCGCTGATCATCAACCACGGAACCTTCACAACCAACTACGAGAGTGATGTTAGAGAGAAGACCAATCCGGTAGCATACCTCCTCACACTCGCTCACAATATAAACAAAAGCGCTCGGGATTTGACATCTAACATCTCATCTGAGGACTTTAACCAAACCATCCGAGCGTTGATTTCGGTAGAGTTCGATATCCTGAGGGCCTCTGCCAACTCCAAAAAACCCACGATGATCATCAACTTCAATGGATCAAACTACCCCAACACCAACATCTCTGTAGTCGACAAATACACTTTCAAAACCTTCGATGGGAGATTCAGACAGGCTTCCGAGTCGATGCAAGATGACAACCACAGGACACCCCTAGTGGAATTACTAGGCAACAGAGAAAACGTGTCCGTTTTGAACTTGATTCTCCGGAGCGACGCCCCGCACCGCTTGTCCAAAAACAGCTATGGTGTAAGGTCCTACGGCCTGGGCATTGACAGCGAATATGTGAAGTTGGGAATAGCTTCACGAGCTAGTCCGAGGAACTTTTGGAAGAACATCATACCATCCTACATCATCGTGGCGAGTAACACGCATCTGAATGGCCGAGGCTATCGCTCACAGAATTGGTGGAATATTTCGTGAAACCTAGCAGTGACGGTAGGGTTTATCACCAACATAGTGTACAAGCCGATGGAGTACAAAACTAACTGGTGGGGGGGTTCATCAAACTTTACGAAAATAAGGTCGAGTCGTCCCCACCTTCACTATCCATCCCAGCAGCCGACAAGAACCTATCTGAACTTCTCAAAGACCTACTGCGGACCGATGGATACATCGAAGATTCGGGTCGTCCATTTTTCCCCCAGAGTTGATGGCAGACCCATCTATATCGTCACTCATCATCGACAGTTGGTTGGTTTCACACTATGTGGCACTTTCCGACACCACCGAGCCACCATATAAGAGACAGAAAATACAATAAAAATGCACCAAAAAAACTCCTTGAGTTTTATTATATATCTCTAGGGTTTGATGTGTGATACTCGTAGTTGTACCTATTCCTCGCCCCACAGGCACTCCCAGTATATCCGCAGCGTAGATATCGTGGACATTCTTGTACTTTAATTTTAGTTTCTCGCCCATCTTTGATAGAGTTCCAGTATTAGTGTAGGTCCACTTGTATATGATTTCTGTAGCCCTCCCAATGTAATTGTCGTTCTCCGTTACACACTTTCTGAAGGCAAGCGTAACCTTCTCTCTCTATACTATCACCCAAGAATGCCTTACTGGCCCTACTCTGTTCCGGGCCCCCATCTAGCAAATTCACCCCTAAACTCTGCCTCTGTCATTGCAGACTGACAACAAATGGAAAAGTTAAATGCAAAGGTACAACTTGACAATCTTATTATTATTAAAAAAAGGTTATTCCGGAGATGATCAAAAGAGTAATAACCCCGTCTGATGCTTAGCCATATTCTTCAATTTCGTGTTCTACTTCATCGAATTCTTCTTCATTTTTGCACGAAGCTTCTTCACATTCTTCAATTGGGTGCACAGCTTTGTTCTATCCTTCAATGTGGGTGCGCAGCCTCTTCGCATTCTTTCAATTGGGAGGGCTTCTTCATCATACTGCGGATCTTCCATCTCTTCTTCACCGTCATTTGGGGTTTATCTTCGTCGTCGGATTCGTCGATGATCATCATCTTCCTTTTGGCTTTGGGTTTTGTGGTCTTCCTCTTAGTCAACTTTTTTCTTAGCTTGGCTGTCTGTCGATCCTTACGCTTCTGTTCTTTGATTATGTCCATTACAGAATTTTTGACGATCAGCTTCAAACAAGCCTGTCTTTCTGTGGCAACCTGTATGATTTATTTTTGGTCGCCGCAGTCGTCCGTCTGGTCATGACACCCCATTTGGGTGATGTGGTAATGGTGTTATCGAGTCGTTATACTAGACTACTCATAAGCCCTCCCTCAGACTATAATTGTTCACATATCGTGGAAAAGTCATAGTAGCCTCGAATCTTTGCTTATTGTAGAAAATCCGCTGTAGCCTCACCAAACCCCCTGGTACCCCCCACCGCGCTTAGAAATGTTTACAAATTGTGTCCCAATCTTGTATACGTGATGGTGTCCCAACAGCGAAAAATCTGTTCAAAATCTCTCCGGGATAGCAATACTCCAAAGTGGGAGTATGTGTGTATTGCTTACAGTTTTGTTGGACGGTCAGTTTGGCGTCAAAATTAGACACTCTGTGAAAATATTCGGCGTCGTACACCTTGAGTAGGTCACTAGTCATATTCAGTGTGGTGACCTTAGATCTGTGCACGGGGCTGGAGATGAATTGCGGCGGCAAGTTTTTAGGTTGGAGAGTGTCAAGAACGACAAGCTAACAGAATGCCTGATTCTCGTCGAAAGATACTACTACCCCTTCACTCGACGACAGACTCGAAATGTAGATCCCCTCGAACTTTGTTGTTGATGGTGTGGGGTCTTTTGTGAGGTAGATGACTCTGTCCAAATCTCCGTCACTGTACACCAAGATGACCGGGTAGAATGAGTAGAGTCGTTTGACTGAAGAAGACTTGGACATGATGATTGCCACCCGTTCACCCTTCGACGACTCGCCACTTTCGACATCCAGTAGAGTATTGGGGACAGCCGCGAATCGAACCAGCTTAGAATGGGAAGGGTCCAGGGTTACTTGCTCTGCGCAGCGTAGGTCTAGCCCAACCGAATAGGGTGTTGATCTCTCTGCAGCCATGGTCCCGAATGGTGGCGAGGGTAGGTTAACTCCGGCTTTATATATATATATATATATATATATCTTCCACCACCGCCCCACACACTGGAGCTGATTACGGGTATTGGGGCCCCCTGAACACCTCCACGATGGACATGTGTTCGTTGTGTTTTGTTGTGGAATCCACGCACCGTCTCGCCCGAAGGCTTAGGTAGCCATCAGCTTAGGTGAATACACATTTGGCAAGTGGCCAGTAGCTCTCATTATTGCTATAAGAGGGCCGGACAAGTTGGGTCTGTTGCATTTTTGGTTCGAGTCATATGAGAGAGGTTTGTTACTGGCCTAACAGCTCCTTCAGCACGGGATTCACAGAACAAGACATCGGCGGCTGTGAGTTTCCATTCGGGTACACAGGCCACAATCTCCTGGTTCTCTCGGTTCAGTGTGGACCTGGTTTTGTCCGAAATGGTGGTAGCGGGCGAGAGTCCGTCGACAAAAGTCAACTCTACACTACCCATCATGACACCCAAATCAAAACTGCTGCTCATCCAACGCGATGTCTATCGTCTAACAAACGAAATTTACAAAAATGCCTCGAACCTAACTTATGAGAATCGCAATAAGATTGTGGATATAGTCCAGACTGCGAAATCCAACGCATGTAAGGTTGACACCCTCGTCCGAAACTCTAACTCTCCCGAGTTTGTGGAAGCCTGCGGAAAACTAAAGGATGCCCTACGAGAATGTATGGATCATGCCAAAGAGACTAAGAAAATGACCAAGAAGGCGGCTATGGAACTCGCATCCATGCTGGGGAAACTGGTCACCGATTTCATTCTCAGGGATGGCGTTAACGCGTCAGATCTAGAAGAAAAGGACAAACCACCCGAAGCCGAAAATGATATTGAGCCACCCAAAGACCTATTACTGACCAAGAAGCAGAAACTAGAAGAGGGATGTTTGGACATAGAAGATGGTCTATGCGAAGAGGATATACGGACATGGACAACACGGATGCTAGCATGCCTAGTAGGAGCAGCAAACTCGTCACCACAACGGATGCCGAGAAAATCGGTAAAGGTTTCGTCGATACGGTCATCAAGCGGTGTTTGGAGTGGCTTCATGAAATGTTACCGGACATGTCGGTGGCTGCCGTCACAGTGAAATTTGTAGAGATCCTTTTCAATTTCGTCGAAATTCTTATGACTCGACCGAACCATGCCGAGAGAGACGAGGCGACATCGACGCTCACCGGACTGATAGATGAGTTGGTGGACATCCGACCGTGCGAATGCCAATCCAAGTTGGGCTTCGCACCTCGTTCGGTCTCTCTGAAAAATCTGATGCTGGACTACCAATTCAGGAGCGCTCTCGAGTTGTTGTTCAGTCCCGACATTAACTTTCACTGGAAGCGTTGGGGGACGGAAGAGTTCATCAACTCCAAGTCTGCACAGAAACCCTACTTCGAGTTGACCGCTATACTGACTGAGTGTGTCGAGAATGAAGACTACGATTGGAGCGATATGTTCGCCTCTCGCTACTCCAAATACATGAAGAAGATTGCGAGTAAATTTGACGTGTGGCCTTTCGTGTTCACGCCCGGTCCGGCCGAGAGGTTCGCTCCCATGAAACTGAGAACCCATCGAGTCGCGAGACAGAGACCGGCCCGAGTTAAGTGCGCCCTGATCGATTCCATACCCGACCCATTCTCCATTCTGAATGTTGGCGTTCAACTCTCTTATAACAAAATCGGAGAGGAGGAGGTTGGCACCGATGGTGGTGTGTGTCTTATGAAGAACTGCCCGAACAAGTGGGCAGAGTTGGTGGCTCGCATGAAGTACGGCAAGTTGCTCAAACTCCTATCTGACGAAAATGACGTTGTCTCGGCGGAGAAGACGACACAAGGACTGACTCTAAACTACTGGTTGAGAGTGTCCGGGGATGTGTTGGTGATACCCATCGTCCCCATAACTTTCGAGCACTGCAACTTCAGTTTCGCGGAGAATAGAATGCTGCCCGAGTTCCAAAACAAGAACCTGAATCACTACTGTAACATCATCAGCAAAGACCAGAAGGAGTACCACAGCGCCCACACGACCATTAAAAATTCCAGCGGAATTAACAACCGAAGTATGGTGGCGATCAAATTGGCGGGTTACACCGATTTGGGTAACAACAGACTACTGAGATTGCAACAGCCGCCGCAGCAACAAGAGTATTCGTTTCATGGTGTCGATGCCCTCCCACATTGGGAGCTGAATACGAAAAAACCTCCTAGATTCTGGCCGCGCCGGCGACTCACTACTGTTGGATGGTGTCAACCCCAAATATCAGAGGCAATATGTAGACCAATGTCAGAGTTTCAGGGAAGTCTTCGCCAGCCGCCTGACTAAGCCGCATGGGTTCTAGTTATATAATATAGGAGAGGAGGTTAATGCATTAGAGGTTAAACACTGGTGGATATCTCGGTTTTCAGTAGTCGCCAAAGTTCGAGTAGGGTGGTGATGAAAACAGACCGGCCGAGATGGAAAAACTCTACGAAACCATTCTGGGCGCCTACGGTTTATCCATGAAACTGGAAGATAGGAAGAGAATGTTGGCCATGGAGGAGTCTCACAGGAGGGACCACCGGATGGGCGAGAGGTCTGAACGTTTAGTTGTGAGATTGCATAAACTCATTAGAGGTGTCCCTTCGATCCTTAACCCTTAAATGGCGGCGCGCAACATAAGTCGAGTATAATAAATCTGGACTATGTGGCGGCGCGCGACATAGGTCGAGTTGGTATTTCCCGCCGTAATTTAAGTGGAAAGCAAAATCTAGCGGTCAGGCAGTGCACTAGTAAGTCCCACCCACACATCCCCATCACGTGAGCTTGGCTCAGTACCGCTCTAGCCGCCACAATGGAGAGACAAGATTTGCCCGTGTTCGATTCGGTGCCCGCCCCTAGTACGTCGCGCCAGCCAAGGCGTAGGGTCCCGCTCTCAGCCGAGGAGTTAGTTCTGCTGATGAACTCTTCAGCGGTATCTAGAATATCGTTGAATGAAAGCATGGAAGGGCTTGGTGACAGTGGGGGAAGTGAGGAGGAAGAAGAACTGGAAGATAACCCTGTCATCGGTTTTCACAGACGCCATAACTTGCGGGCGAAGATGGTGAAGATAGTGACGAGGAGCTTGATGAACACACTGGTGTTGGTGTTGGTAAGTACAATGTACATTTATATTATTTGAGAGATTGATAGAGATTATATATATTATATATATCGGTGTACAGTAGAATACATTCCTTACGCATGTGACTGCAATTGCTCGCAAGTTTGATTGCAAGCGATTGAAGATTGTGGTGTTGGTCTTCATATATTACGTTTCCATTCATTATTTATAGGCTTAGGCTATATAATACATATATATATCGGTGTACAGTAGATACATTCCTTACGCATGTGACTGAAATTGTTTGCAAGTTTGATTGCAAGCGATTGAAGATTGTGGTGTTGGTCTTCATATATTACGTTTCCATTCATTATTTATAGGCGTAGGCTATATAATACATATATATATCGGTGTACAGTAGAATACATTCCTTACGCATGTGACTGAAATTGTTTGCAAGTTTGATTGCAAGCGATTGAAGATTGTGGTGTTGGTCTTCATATATTACGTTTCCATTCATTATTTAGAGGCGTAGGCTATATAATACATATATATCGGTGTACAGTAGAATACATTCCTTACGCATGTGACTGAAATTGTTTGCAAGTTTGATCCCCCAGGGATCGGTATTAGGTCCCCTGTTGTTTCTTATATACATAAATGACCTAGATTTAGGTATAACTAGTAAATTCGCAGGACGATACTAAAATAGGAGATCAATTGATTCAGAGCGATATAGAGTTTCCAAAGGGATCTAGATACCTTACATGAATGGTCAGTAAATTGGCAGATGAAGTTTAACATTGACAATGCAATTATTAAAGATAGGGAAGATGCAAACAAATTTTAAATATAAACTAGCTAATTTAGAATTAGAAATTCAGACTGCGAGAAGATCTAGGTGTGTTTGTTAGCAATGATTTGAAGCCTAGAAAACAGTGATAGCGTTCGTAATAAGCAAACAGGATTCTCGGGTTCATCTCTAGGAGTGTGAGTAACAGAACTGCTGATGATATCTTAAAACTTTACTTGTCATTAGTGAGACCCCCACATGGATTATGCTGTCCAATTTTGGTGTCCTTATTACAGAATGGCATAGATTCATTGGAGGAGTACAGCGTAGAATGACAAAAATGATCCATAATATTAAATCTTTCGTATGAAGAAAGGTTGAAGAATTAGGTTTACATTCGTTAGAGAGACGCAGCAGTTAGAGGGGATTCGATGAGGTGTATATCAAGGTGTAGTGGATTAACAAAGGGACATGGCAAATGTACTAAAGCTCAGTGATAAAGAACTCGTACCCAATGGTTTCAAATTAGATAATTTCGTTTCAGAAAAGATATAGGCAAGTATTGGTTTGGTAACAGAGTTGTAGATGGGTGGAATGGCTACTACCAAGTGCTATAGGTATCTAAACTGTAGGGAGCTTTAAGATAAAAATTAGATAAGCATATGGACGAGAAGGGTTGGGTGTGAAGGGGGATCAGCCGGGTTGGGCCAATCAGCGCTCTGCAGACCTCCATAATCCTGCGTTAATCTCTAACCGTTTTGGTAAGATGATCCTCAGGGTATTAGAGTGTGAAGCCTATAATTGGGCTTTGTAATTGAATTGGGGTTGTGTGGGACAGGGATCTGCCTTGCTTAGGCCAATCGGCTTTCTGACTCCTATCTATGTTCTTATGTTCTTATGATTGCAAGCGATTGAAGATTGTGGTGTTGGTCTTCATATATTACGTTTCCATTCATTATTTCCTTACGCATGTGACTGAAATTGCTTGAAAGTTTTATTGCAAGCGATTGAAGATTGTGGTGTTGGTCTTCATATATTACGTTTCCATTCATTATCTTATTATCTTATAGGCGTAGGCTATATAATACATATATATCGGTGTACAGTAGAATACATTCCTTACGCATGTGACTGAAATTGCTTGAAATCAAGCGATTGAAGATTGTGGTGTTGGTCTTCATATTACGTTTCCATTCATTTGATAGGCGTATATCACGGTGTAGGTTGATTTCATAGTATGAAATCAACCCTACACCGTGATATAGACGCCTATCAAATGATGGTATTGATATTATTATTTCGTGTTTGCGAGTTTTCAATCATTTGATAGGCGTATTCACGGTGTAGGATTGATTTCATAGTATGAAATCAACCCTACACCGTGATATAGACGCCTATCAAATGATGGTATTGATATTATTATTTCGTGTTTGCGAGTTTTCAATCATTTGATAGGCGTATATCACGGTGTAGGATTGATTTCATAGTATGAAATCAACCCTACACCGTGATATAGACGCCTATCAAATGATGGTATTGATATTATTATTTCGTGTTTGTGAGTTTTCAATCATTTGATAGGCGTATATCACGGTGTAGGGTTGATTTCATAGTATGAAATCAACCCTACACCGTGATATAGACGCCTAATCAAATGATGGTATTGATATTATTATTTCGTGTTTGCGAGTTTTCAATCATTTGATAGGCGTATATCACGGTGTAGGATTGATTTCATAGTATGAAATCAACCCTACACCGTGATATAGACGCCTATCAAATGATGGTATTGATATTATTATTTCGTGTTGCGAGTTTTCAATCATTTGATAGGCGTATATCACCGTGTAGGATTGATTTCATAGTATGAAATCAACCCTACACCGTGATATAGACGCCTATCAAATGATGGTATTGATATTATTATTTCGTGTTTGCGAGTTTTCAATCATTTGATAGGCGTTTATCACGGTGTAGGATTGATTTCATAGTATGAAATCAACCCTACACCGTGATATAGACGCCTATCAAATGATGGTATTGATATTATTATTTCGTGTTTGCGAGTTTTCAATCATTTGATAGGCGTATATCACGGTGTAGGATTGATTTCATAGTATGAAATCAACCCTACACGGTGATATAGACGCCTATCAAATGATGGTATTGATATTATTATTTCGTGTTTGCGAGTTTTCAATCATTTGATAGGCGTATATCACGGTGTAGGATTGATTTCATAGTATGCAATCAACCCTACACCGTGATATAGACGCCTATCAAATGATGGTATTGATATTATTATTTCGTGTTTGCGAGTTTTCAATCATTTGATAGGCGTATCTCACGGTGTAGGATTGATTTCATAGTATGAAATCAACCCTACACCGTGATATAGACGCCTATCAAATGATGGTATTGATATTATTATTTCGTGTTTGCGAGTTTTTCAATCATTTGATAGGCATATCACGGTGTAGGGTTGATTTCATAGTATGAAATCAACCCTACACCGTGATATAGACGCCTATCAAATGATGGTATTGATATTTGATTATTTTCGTGTTTGCGAGTTTTCACTCAGTTGATAGTCGTATACCACTGTGTAGGATTGATTTCATAGTTAGAAATCAACCCTCCACCGTGATATAGCCGCCTACCAAATGATGGTATTGATATTATTATTTCGTGTTTGCGAGTTTTTCAATCATCATTTGATAGGCGTATATCACGGTGTAGGATTGATTTCATAGTATGAAATGCAACCCTACACCGTGATATAGAGATCGCCTATAAAAAATGATGATCTCAATATACTGGTATCTATATATATAATTATATATATAGTTATATATAATATAGCGTATATTTATTGTTCTATATATGATATTTTGGATAAATTTACTTTCTCTCTCCTCTATATTATGTATGTATATTTTCTTTTCATGTGAGTTCATTTTTCTTTTGATTTTGGCACGTATATCACGGTTGTCATTTCATAGTATGAAATCAACCCTACACCGTGATATAGACGCCTATCAAATGTATGGACTTGATATTTTGTATTATTCTTGCGAGTTTTCACTCATTTGATCTATATCACGGTTCATACTATTTTAATATGATATGTATTATTCTTTTTTTGCGATTTTCTCATTTGATAGGCGTATATCAGTGTAGGGTGATTCATAGTATGAAATCAACCCTACACCGGGATATATATTATAAAAAATGATGATCTCAATAAATATATATATATATATTATATCTATATATATATATATATATATTATATATATTATATGTATATGTTCTATATTTTATGATAATTTTGATAAATTTACTTTCCTCCTCTCTCTCTCTTCCAATCTCGTCTTCTCTCTCTCTCTCTCCTCTCTCTCTCTCTCTCTCTCTCTCTCTCTCTCTCTCTCTCTTTCCTTCTTCCCATCTGTTTGTGTGACTCACTGTTTATCAGGTCAATCCCCAGAATAACCTTGACAATTAGCCCCGGGCACTACCATCTTGTAGTATATTCTTTCTCTACCTTCATGTATTTATTCATTTCTTCGCTTGACTCCATGTTGCTTGCAATCATTTGATAGGCGTATATCACGGTGTAGGGTTGATTTCATAGTATGAAAACCGTGATATTATACGCCTATCAAATGATATTGATATTATTATTTAGTGTTTGCGAGTTTTCAAATCATTTGATAGGCGTATATCACGGTGTAGGATTGATTTCATACTATGAAATCAACCCTACACCGTGATATATGCCTATCAAATGATTGAAAACTCGCAAACACGAAATAATAATATCAATACCATCATTTGATAGGCGTCTATATCACGGTGTAGGGTTGATTTCATACTATGAAATCAATCCTACACCGTGATATATGCCTATCAAATGAATGAAAACTCGCAAACACGAAATAATAATATCAATACCATCATTTGAGAGGCGTCTATATCACGGTGTAGGGTTGATTTCATACTATGAAATCAATCCTACACCGTGATATACGCCTATCAAATGAATGAAAACTCGCAAACACGAAATAATAATATCAATACCATCATTTGATAGGCGTCTATATCACGGTGTAGGGTTGATTTCATACTATGAAATCAACCCTACACCGTGATATACGCCTATCAAAATGAATGAAAACTCGCAAACACGAAATAATAATATCAATACCATCATTTGATAGGCGTCTATATCACGGTGTTGGGTTGATTTCATACTATGAAATCAACCCTACACCGTGATATACGCCTATCAAATGAATGAAAACTCGCAAACACGAAATATAATATCCTACCATCATGGTTATACGAATAATAATATCAATAACCATCATTTGATAGGCGTCTATATCACGGTGTAGGGTTGATTTCATACTATGAAATCAACCCTACACCGTGATATACGCCTATATATATATTAATATATATATGATATATATATATATATTATATATATATATATATATATATATATATTTATTGTTTCTATATATGATATTTTGGATAAATTTACTTTCTCTCTCTCTCTCTCTCTCTTTCTCTCTTTCTCTTTCCTTCTTCCTATCGTGTTTGTGTGACTTACTGACTGATTACTGTAGGACACTCCTCAAACAACCAACCCTCACAGCCACCCGGGCAGTACCACCAAGTATGAATTTATTTCTCTACCTTCATGTATTCATGTATTTTATTCATTTCTTCGCGTGACTCCATGTTGCTTTGCAATCATTTGATAGGCGTATATCAGGGTGAAGGGTTGATTCCAAGTTATGAAATCACCCCTACACCGTGATATAGACGCCCATAAAAAATGATGATCTCAATATACGGTATATATATATATATATATAGATATATATATATATATATATATACTATATTTATTGTTCTATATATGATATTTTGGATAAATTTACTTTCTCTCTCTCTCTCTCTCTCTCTCTCTCTCTCTCCCTCTCTCTCTCACTCTGCCTCTCTCTCTCTCTCTCTCTCTCTCTCTCTCTCTCTCTCTCTCTCTCTCTCTCTTTCCTTCTTCCCATCTGTTTGTGTGACTCACTGTTTATCAGGTCAATCCCCAGAATAACCTTGACAATTAGCCCCGGGCACTACCATCTTGTAGTATATTCTTTCTCTACCTTCATGTATTTATTCATTTCTTCGCTTGACTCCATGTTGCTTGCAATCATTTGATAGGCGTATATCACGGTGTAGGGTTGATTTCATAGTATGAAAACCGTGATATTATACGCCTATCAAATGATGATATTGATATTATTATTTAGTGTTTGCGAGTTTTCAATCATTTGATAGGCGTATATCACGGTGTAGGATTGATTTCATACTATGAAACCACCCCTCCCCCGTGATATATGCCTATCAAATGATTGAAAACTCGCAAACACGAAATAATAATCAATACCATCATTTGATAAGCGTCTATATCACGGTGTAGGGTTGATTTCATACTATGAAATCAATCTACACCGTGATATACTATCAAATGAATGAAACTCGCAAACACTTAATATCAACATTTGATAGGCGTTATATCACGGTGTAGGGTTGATTTCATACTATGAATCTACACCGTGATATACGCCTATCTTTCTCGCAACACGCTAATCATATCAATTTGATAGGCGTCTATATCACGGTGTAGGTTGATTTCATACTATGAAATCAATACACCGTGATATACGCCTATCATGAAGAAACTCGCAAACACGAAATACTTATCATTTTTTAGGCGTCTATATCACGGTGTAGGGTTGATTTCATTATGAATCAACCCTACACCGTGATATATCCATAATGATGATATCATATACGTATATATATATATATATATATATATATATATATATATATATATATATATATATATATATATATATATATATATATATATAGTATATATATATATTATATATATATATATATATATATATATATATAATATATATTACGTTCTATATCTTTTTCTCTCTCTCTCTCTCTTTCTCTCTTTCTCTTTCCTTCTTCCGATCGTGTTTGTGTGACTTACTGACTGATTACTGTAGAACTCCTCAAACAACCAACCCTCACAGCCACCCGTGCAGTACCACCAAGTAGGAATTTATTTCTCTACCTTCATGTATTCATGTATTTATTCATTTCTTCGCGTGACTCCATGTTGCTTGCAATCATTTGATAGGCGTATATCACGGTGTAGGGTTGATTTCATAGTATGAAATCAACCCTACACCGTGATATAGACGCCTATAAAAAATGATGATCTCAATATACGGTATATATATATATATATATATATATTATATATATATATATATATATAGTATATTTATTGTTCTATATATGATATTTTGGATAAATTACTTTCTCTCTCTCTCTCTCTCTCTCCTCTCTCTCTCTCTCTTTCTCTCTCTCTTTCCTTCTTCCCATCTGTTTGTGTGACTCACTGTTTATCAGGTCAATCCCCAGAATAACCTTGACAATTAGCCCCGGGCACTACCATCTTGTAGTATATTCTTTCTCTACCTTCATGTATTTATTCATTTCTTCGCTTGACTCCATGTTGCTTGCAATCATTTGATAGGCGTATATCACGGTGTAGGGTTGATTTCATAGTATGAAAACCGTGATATTATACGCCTATCAAATGATGATATTGATATTATTATTTAGTGTTTGCGAGTTTTCAATCATTTGATAGGCGTATATCACGGTGCAGGATTGATTTCATAGTATGAAATCAACCCTACACCGTGATATATACGCCAATAAAAAATGATGATCTCAATATACGGTCTATATATATATATATATATATATATATATATATATATATATATATATACGTATATTTATTGTTCTATATATGATATTTTGGATAATTTACTTTCTCTCTCTCTCTCTCTCTTTCTCTCTCTCTCTTCTCTCTTTCTCTCTTCTCTTTCCTTCTTCCTATCTGTTTGTGTGACTTACTGATTACTGTAGGCCACTCCTCAAACAACCAACCCTCACAGCCACCCGGGCAGTACCACCAAGTAGGAATTCATTTCTCTACCTTCATGTATTCATGTATTTATTCATTTCTTCGCGTGACTCCATGTTGCTTGCAATCATTTGATAGGCGTATATCACGGTGTAGGGTTGATTTCATAGTATGAAATCAACCCTACACCGTGATATATACGCCTATAAAAAAATTATGATATCAATATACGGTATATATATATATATATATATATATATATATATATAATATATATATATATATATATATATAATATATATATATATACTGTATATATATATGCTGTATATTGGTGATATGCTTGCAATCATTTGAAAGGCGTATATATCACGGTATACGGTACATTTGTTTCCTTACGAAGGTGACCTTGAAATTGCTAGGACTTTTCTCTCTTCTTTTCGTAAGGAAAGAAATGTACTGTACACGTTATATATCAACGCCTATCAAATGATTGCAAGCAATATACACCAATATACAGTATATATATATATATATGTATATGTATATATATATACTGCATATTGGTGTATATTGCTTGCAATCATTTGATAGGCGTATATATCACGGTATACGGTACATTTGTTTCCTTACGCAGGTGACCTTGAAATTGCTAGGACTCTCTCTCTCTCTCCTCTCTCTCTCTCTCTCTCTCTCTCTCAAATCAATCATGTCTTAGTTGTCAAGTTTGAGTCTGCACATCCCTCATACGAAATACCATTCCCACAATTTTCATAGGCAACACAAGCCAAACGAAGAAGATCGTCATCCCCACAGCCACGCCCATCCACATCCAGGCAGCGAGCTTCGTCCGAGCCTCCAGTGATGCCCGGTGGTGAGCTAGGGAACATCTCGGGGGTAGTGCAGCTCTCACCACTAACCCCCGCCCATGGACAACCAGGACCATCAACGTCAACACCAGCTGTTGTTGCTCCTCCCAGGTTGTCAACGCCACCCGGGCTGCAGCGGATGAGGAGGACCAGGAGGACCAGGCGTCGGCTGACGATGTCTGAGAGTGATGCCGGCACCGGCTCAAGCTCTCCCGATTCGCCTGAAGCCAGGATATCCCCCACGCCAGCAAGCGACTCTAATGGCGGGCAGCCACAGCCACAGCCACAGCAGGGACCGCCACAGCAAGGTGCCCGGGGAAGGGCCCGAGGAAGGGCCAAGGAAGGGCCCAAGGAAGGGCCCAAGGAAGGGCCCAAGGAAGGGCCCAAGGAAGGGCCCGAGGAAGGGCCGCAAGAGGTGATCAGGTACGTGCTCGGGGAGGTGCCCCAGGAGGTGCCCCGGGAGGTGCCCCAGGAGGTGCCCCGGAGGTGCCCCGGGAGGTGCCCCAGGTGCCCCGGGAGGTGCCCCAGGAGGTGCCCACGAGTGGTCGGGAGGGGCAGGAGGCCGGACGAGCCACCTATCTTTGAGTGGGAGCACTGCGAGCCTCGGGATATGCCTGGGGTTCCACCCCATTTTGATAAGGGGCCAAATGGCGTCCAGCCTGCCTTTCCCTGTTCAGAAAATGACACCCCTTATGACTACTTCCGAGCATTCTTTGACGATGGATTGCTCGGGGACATCGTCAGGGAGACAAACCTCTACGCAACCCAGCACTCCGAAGAGATGGCCTCGCCCCACATGAGGAGATGGACGCCCATCGATATCCCTCAGCTCCTCGTGTTTTTGGCCCTCACCATGCTAATGCCCCACATGAGAAAACACAACATGCTGGATTATTGGCTGATGCATGACATTAGATCAACGCCAGTCTTCAACATGTACATGCCCAGGGACCAATACCGGCAAATTCTGAAGTGCTTGCACTTTGTCGACAACACTGCCGCACACGGAGCTGACAAGCTTTGGAAAATCCGGCCATTCCTGAACTCCCTCCTGACCAGGTATCGCCGGTTTTTCAAACCTTTTCAGAATGTTGTGATTGATGAGTCCTTGATCCTCTTCCGTGGACGTCTCTCTTTCAGGCAGTACATTCCGTCGAAGCGTCACCGCTTCGGGATCAAGTTCTTTGTACTGTGTGACTGCGAGACAGGATACGTGCTGGACCTCATCATCTACACCGCTACTGATGTGGACATTCCAAACGACCTACTGGGTCTTTCAGGGGCGGTTGTGAAGACACTGATGGAGCCGTATCTGGATGCCAACCGTATCTTGTACAGCGACAATTTTTACACCTCTCCTCTCCTTGCCAGGTATCTCCTTGCAAGGAGCACGGGAAGCTGTGGAACTGTCAGGGCAAACAGAAAACACTGGCCCAAGTTTCATGCTACACGGAAAGGAGACATCTTCCGGAAGAAGAGCAGCAGTGACAGTATACTGGCTATTTGTTGGCATGACACAAAGCCAGTCAATGTCCTCTCCACCTTCCACAAGTCCACAATGCGAGATAGCGGGAAGAAGAGATACCAAATGGACCCTGTCACCCGCGAGAAGCATCTAGTCCCTATCTCCAAACCTGACCTTGTTATGGACTACAACATAAACATGCGGTTGGTGGATAAGAGTGACATGCAAATCACTGCTGTTGACTGCCTCAGGAAGACGTGTAAGTGGTATAAGAAGGTGGTACTCCATCTTCTTGATGTCACTATCCTGAACGCGTACAACCTGTGGATGACGCGGACAGGAAGGAAGAGCTCGGTAAGGCTGTTCGCGAAGGACATCATCGACTCCATCTTCAGGAAGCACGGAACCACACGTATGCTACCACCTCCGAGGCCGATCGTGAATATGCCTGCCCGCCTTGAGAGCCGGGACTACTTCTTGACCCACATGCTTGAGTTTTGCCCCCGCTCAGCATCACAGATCGCAGCCAACCGGAAGCACGGACTGAAGCAGTGCCACGTCTGCAAACATACAACAAGGAGGAACCAAATTAGGAAGGAAACTACGTTCATGTGTAGCTATTGTAATGTGGGACTATGCGCTTCTCCATGTTACACAGAGTACCACACACTGGAACACTTCTAGACCTCTTCCAAGACCTCCTCCTCCTCTAGACCTCTTGCCAATCATTCATAAGTTCATGCAATCATTCATTCATCTATTTCAAACTACCTCATGAATTCATGTCATTCAATCATTCATATGGTGGAATAGCACACTACCCAAACACAAGTGCATTCATCATCATCAGCAACATCACCCATTACATCCATAAGTTTCTAATCTCATCCATCCATCTGCTTCTTGGTCTACCTCATACATCCATGTCATTTGTCTACCTCAATCATATAACTGCCTTTTATCTACCTCAATCCTATAACTGCCTTTTCTACCTCAATGCAATGTGGATTACACCTCCTGGGAACACCACAAAAAAAAAAATGAGTCATCAACACTACCCCATAGGGTGATTTGGAAATGTGTTGAAATAATATTATTTATAAAACAAAACAAAAATTCCTGCAAAGCAAGCGAAACAGAGAGAGAGAGTGAAAATGCACGCCTATATATATATATATATATATATATACGCCTATCAAATGATTTCAATCAATATATGGTATATATATATATATATATATATATATACCGTATATTGGTATCAATCATTTGATAGGCATACATATCACCATGTACGTACCGGTACATTGTAGGGACAGAAATGTACCGTATACCGTGATATATACGCCTATCAAATGATTGAAATCAATATAGACCAATATACAGATATATATATTGATATCAATCATTTGATAGGCGTATATATCACGGTATACGGTACATTTGTCTCCTTACGAAAGGAGAGAGAAGAGTCATAGCAATTTCCAGGTCACATGTACGGTACATAGTAGGGACAGAAATGTACCGTATACCGTGATATATACGCCTATCAAATGATTGAAATCAATATAGACCAATATACAGATATCAATCATTTGATAGGCGTATATATCACGGTATACGGTACATTTGTCTCCTTACGAAAGGAGAGAGAAGAGTCATAGCAATTTCCAGGTCACATGTACGGTACATAGTAGGGACAGAAATGTACCGTATACCGTGATATATACGCCTATCAAATGATTGAAATCAATATAGACCAATATACAGTATATATATATTGATATCAATCATTTGATAGGCGTATATATCACGGTATACGGTACATTTGTCTCCTTACGAAAGGAGAGAGAAGAGTCATAGCAATTTCCAGGTCACATGTACGGTACATAGTAGGGACAGAAATGTACCGTATACCGTGATATATACGCCTATCAAATGATTGAAATCAATATAGACCAATATACAGTATATATATATTGATATCAATCATTTGATAGGCGTATATATCACGGTATACGGTACATTTGTCTCCTTACGAAAGGAGAGAGAAGAGTCATAGCAATTTCCAGGTCACATGTACGGTACATAGTAGGGACAGAAATGTACCGTATACCGTGATATATACGCCTATCAAATGATTGAAATCAATATAGACCAATATACAGTATATATATATTGATATCAATCATTTGATAGGCGTATATATCACGGTATACGGTACATTTGTCTCCTTACGAAAGGAGAGAGAAGAGTCATAGCAATTTCCAGGTCACATGTACGGTACATAGTAGGGACAGAAATGTACCGTATACCGTGATATATACGCCTATCAAATGATTGAAATCAATATAGACCAATATACAGTATATATATATTGATATCAATCATTTGATAGGCGTATATATCACGGTATACGGTACATTTGTCTCCTTACGAAAGGAGAGAGAAGAGTCATAGCAATTTCCAGGTCACATGTACGGTACATAGTAGGGACAGAAATGTACCGTATACCGTGATATATACGCCTATCAAATGATTGAAATCAATATAGACCAATATACAGTATATATATATTGATATCAATCATTTGATAGGCGTATATATCACGGTATACGGTACATTTGTCTCCTTACGAAAGGAGAGAAGAGTCCTAGCAATTTCCAGGTCACAGGTACGGTACATAGTAGGGACAGAAATGTACCGTATACCGTGATATATACGCCTATCAAATGATTGAAATCAATATAGACCAATATACAGATATCAATCATTTGATAGGCGTATATATCACTGTATACGGTACATTTCTCTCCTTACGAAAGGAGAGAGAAGAGTCATAGCAATTTCAAGGTCACCTTCGTAAGGAAAAAAATATACCGTACATGGTGATATATATACGCCTATCAAATGATTGATATCAATATTCACCAATATACAGTATATATATATATATATATATATATACCGTATATTGATCAATCATTTGATAGGCATACCTATCATCATGTACGTATCGGTACATTGTAGGGACAGAAATCTACCGTATACCGTGATATATACGCCTATCAAATGATTGAAATCAATATACACCAATATACAGTATATATATATATTGATATCAATCATTTGATAGGCGTATATATCACGGTATACGGTATATTTCTCTCCTTACGAAAGGAGAGAAGAGTGATAGCAATTTCAAGGTCACCTTCGTAAGGAAACAAATATACAGTACATGGTGATATATATACGCCTATCAAATGATTGATATCAATATTCACCAAAATACAGTATATATATATATATATATTGATATCAATCATTTGATAGGCGTATATATCACCATGTACGGTATATTTTCCTTACGAAGGTGACCTTGAAATTGCTATGACTCTTCTCTCCTTTCGTAAGGAGAGAAATATGCCGTACCGTGATATACACCGATATACAGTATATATATATATATATTATATATATATATATATAATCATATATATATACCGTATTTGTACGGTAGCTTGTAAGGAATGAAATTTATTAGTGATAAATGAAAGAGAATACAGAAACTGAACTGAAAATAGAGTGAAAAAGATAATAATACAGAAATATTACAAGCAAATAAAGAAAGAGGGATTAGAGAAAAGAATAATGAGAATTACATATACGAAAGGGAGAAATATAGAGAAGAGAGACAGGGAGGAAGGGAGACAGCGCGTACGAAGGAGAAGGGAGGAGAGAGAGAAAGCGAGCTAGCCAGAGAGAGAGAGAGAGTCAGACAGACAGATAAGAGGAGTGAGAGAGACAGAAAGAGAGAGAGAGAGAGAGAGAGAGCGAGAATACAGAGAATACAGAAATAAGGAGAAACAAGATAAAATAAGAGGGCTTACCGAAGGAATACCGTATTTGTACGGTAGCTTGTAAGGAATGAAATTTATTAGTGATAAATGAAAGAGAATACAGAAACTGAACTGAAAATAGAGTGAAAAAGATATAATAATACAGAAATATTACAAGCAAATAAAGAAAGAGGGATTAGAGAAAAGAATAATGAGAATTACATATACGAAAGGGAGAAATATAGAGAAGAGAGACAGGGAGGAAGGGAGACAGCGCGTACGAAGGAGAAGGGAGGAGAGAGAGAGAAAGAAAGCGAGCTAGCCAGAGAGAGAGAGAGAGTCAGACAGACAGACGAGAGGAGTGAGAGAGACAGAAAGAGAGAGAGAGAGAGAGAGAAAGAGCGAGAATACAGAGAATACAGAAATAAGGAGAAACAAGATAAAATAAGAGGGCTTACCGAAGGAATAATAGACGCGCGTGAGGCCGAAGTCAGGACAAAGCGAACGCATCCGAACGCGCCTGGGAAATACACCAAAAAGTAGCCTCCCTTCCTCACCTCCTCCCACCCTCCACACTCGCTCAATTCATTCAGAATAGACTTCTATGGGGAGACGAAGAGTTGTTCGTTCCAAAAATCATCGTTTCGTTCCGATTGGAGCCATAGTTACGGCGCTAGGGCGAGTGAAAGTGAGCGAATATTTCGGGATTGTGCCCGCTGGGCGGCACGTGTAAAATACCGCCTAGCCCGCTAATAAGGTGTTAAGAGCACGGGCGGTGATCTAACTTTGAACTTAAAGGAGAAAAACCCAAGAACTCTAGTAGAAGCAGCAGAAATGGCTGATCTACGGCTGTCGTTGATTCGGGGTTGCGGGTCCTCACAGAAGTACGATGCAAGTGCTAGGGACCGTTATCCTCCCCCTCCCCGTAGCAATGACACATTTAAACCAAAGAGCAATGAAACTAAAACTGAAGCCAAACCTACCACCACACCGTATGTGAAAAGTCAGGGGCCTTTTACATCACAGTATAAGCCGAAACCAAAATGTATGTGTTTTAGTTGCCACCAGGAGGGTCATAAGGCAAATGAGTGCCCTAGTCGACCTCCTCCGGCAGCCGTGTCTTTTGCTCACGGCATTGGAGTGTTCAAGAGGACATCGGAGTTTGTTAGAGGCATTTCTTCCGAGGTAAATACACTGCCAGTGCAGAAGGATCCGGAAGGCTTATTCCCTGTCCGTGATGCCTTTAGTGACCACAGGGGACTCGGTTGTGTGGAGTGGGGGGGTAGAAGACATGAGGTGAGAATTTTGCGTGACACTGGGGCATCGCAAACACTGTTGAGAAATTTCACTGGTAAACCTGTCAATACGGCGCGGGTGGTTGTGGTTCAGGGAGTTAATGCGACAAGGTCATACCCGCTTGTAAGAATGAAGGTGGAAGTTGATGGTGTGACTCGTGACCTGGATGTAGGAATTGTGGGGAAGTTACCTGTTGGGGGCGTCGACCTCCTTCTCGGCAACGACTTTGCGGGGCCTACTTCTGAGGCTCCATCCTTAGTCGTTGTCGAGAAGCCGGCCGACGTGAGTAGGGAGGAGCAGGAGTGGGTTGGGAAGTGTCCGGGGCAGCCTATGGAGTGTGTTGTCACCGGAGATTCTGCATTCAGGGAGTCACATTCTGGTCAACAATCTTTAGATCAGCGGAGGAAGGGTACCGAGAAGGGGTTGGAAGTTGATGCGGTTGAGAGTTTAGTGTCAACGGACCTTCTCGGGGACTCATTATTAGGACCACATTTCGAGTCTGGAGAAGACCCAGTAACTGTTCCTGAAGGGGCAGAGGATGGGCTTAAAAAGACGAAAGAGTTGAAGGAGGACAGTGATGCACAGTCGGGAGATGTAGCAACAAGGTACCCTGACGCGTACCCTATGAGAAATGGGTCGGCGAAAACGGTGGTCCGAAGCTTGCTAGTGTATTTTTCCCGGTATGGTTACCCGCAGGGGCTTCAGTCAGTCCAGGAACCCAACTTCACTTCTAGCCTCTTTGTCCAAGCAATGCCGCAGCATGAGATTGTTGGGGTTGTGTCATCTGCATATCATCCGGAGAGCCAGGGTGTGTTAGAGCGATGGCACTCAGCCTTGAAATCTGTGCTTCGTTGTTGTTGTTTTGAGAGTGGGAGGGATTGGGATCTTGGCCTGCCATGTGTTTTGTTTGCTGTGTGGGAGGTACCTGGGGAGAGTTTGGGATTCAGCCCTAATGAGCTCGTCTTTGGACACCGTGTCAGAGGGCCTCTCCATATGGTTGAAGAAGTATGGGAGGGCGCAGAAAAACCTTGTTCTATGCTCAAGTGTGTCCTCAACAGTCGAGAACGGATGTTGCGCAGTCTGGAGTTGGCTGGCCGTAATTTGACTAGCTCTCAGGCCCTCAGGAAGGACAGGTACGACCTCAAGGTTGAACTCAGGGAGTTTCATGTGGGTCAGGAGGTGTTGATTCTACTGCCCCTTGTAGGTCACCCCTTATCTGTGAAGTACGCTGGTCCTTATAGGGTGGTGGAGGAGCTATCGGACCTGGTTTACTTGGTAGCCACTCCAGACAGGCGGAAGCACAATCAGTTATGTTATGTTAATCCCATGAAGGAGTATGGGAGGCACCCCCCTGAGCCTCTCACTGTGCCTGTGATGACGTTTAGCAGTCAAGGTGGAGAAGGAGAACGGGACAGTCAAGCTCAGGTGGAGGATAACTGGAAGGATAAGAAGTTCAAATGGGCGCCTGAGTGTGAGAAGGTGTTTAGAGAAGTAAAACACCTGTTGTGCACTCACCCGATCCTCAGGGCCCCTGACTTTAGCCTACCTTTCCAACTAGCAACGGAGGCTAGTGGTGTGGGGGCTGGTGCCGTCCTTGTGGAAAAGGACGATGATGGGCTGGAGCATCCTGTTAGTTTCTGCTCGGAGAAGTACAATTCGGCCCAGGGGAGCTGCTCTGTTGTCAAGGAGGAGCTGCTGGCGGTTGTACTTTCTCTGAGGCATTTCGAGGTCTGTGTTCCAGCCTATGGTCTGGTCGTTGTAGTTTACCCAGATCATCACCCTCTCAAGTTCTTGGACCAGTTTCACAATCGGAATATGAGGCTGACCAGGTGGTCACTAAGGTTATTGGTATATAACCTGGACATACGCCATATTGCCGGTTGTGACAACGTGGTTGCAGATGGTCGTTCAAGGGTATATGATCCTGGGTAGATTGACACACGGGTAGCCTCCTGCTTTAGTTTGAATAGTATTTTGCGCTTGGTGCTTGTTGGCTCGCGGTTGTAGCCCAACGTATTGGGTCGTAAAGCAGGAGTTGAGCGTTTGGTATAGAAGACAAAACTAGGCTTGCCCCTATAGTGCAGCCGAAATAAACAAATTATAAACATAAAAATCAAATAAAAACTCTTTCTTTGATAGTTGATTTGTTTTAGTATGTTATAGCAGTAATTCTGAGTTGCACTCCTCTCAGAATGCTGGGCTAGAGAAGCTCGCTCTTCAGGAGCATAACTACATATAATTTAACCTATGGTGTTGGGGAGGGTTATAATTTTGAAAAATGTTTTGTTGAAGAACTGTGCCAGATATTTTACTGCCGCTGGGTGATAGGAAGTGGAGATATAGCATGGGTTCTAACCATCAGATTTTTGTGAGCCTTGGGGCCTCTGAGAAAAATCTTGGGGGGGGTGTGACGTTAACCACTCCGATAGAACCGCATGGCTTGTCCTACAGTGACTCGCTAGGATCGCCAGGGCAGTGGATGGGGCTACAATTTATGTATTAGAGTGTGCTTTATTTCATATGAAAGCTCGTGTCATGGGCAGTCCAGAAAGGCTCTTTGTTTTCGCCCATGTCAAGGCTTTATATATTTAATTGTAAAGTATATATTTTATCATTAACTAGTAATGATAGGATCTGGGAGAGAGAGAGGGAGTAGAACAGAGTGAGAGGGGGCGCGCAGTGTTTTTTGTCCCGCTCGATGACGTCACGGCTGGCTGCCTCGCGGGGGTTGGTGGAGAGAGGCCCTTACCATTCTGTAAGCTTTGCTAGTGGTTAGATGACTTGTAACCGCTGTTTTCCCACGCGGCTCGAGCTAGAGCGAGTATATATACAGTTCCTCGCCACTCTCTCCCTCAGATCTGGTTTCTAGAACACCCATCTGTTTTCCCTTGCTATCTGTCCCCGCTCCGTACCTGAGAATCTTTTCCTCTGCCTATCTCTCTCATTTTCCATATCCTTCACCACCTTTTATTAATATTATACCCCCTCTGGTTAACTCTGCAAAATCAGCTTCATGCTGGCCAGTTGTATTGTGTGTTAAGGTCTGATATAGCCTATGTATGTTAGTTGTTAAGATAAGTGGATCACGAAGCATTGGTTGGCATTTATATTGTTTAGTACTGCTTCCTTTAGTTATTAGTGTTCTGCTGGATTAGATAATGCTAGACTAGGAGTCTGATATTATAGGTATTGTTTCCTATGAGTGCTGGCTTTAGTTAAAAGCTGCACGACATACCTGAGAACTGGAGTTGATTGAGTAAATTCTAGTCTGTGTGCCATTGAGAGTAGAGCATGCACGAATGAGGGTTTTTTGCCTATACCATTCTGCACTGTTCTAGTCTCGATTGTTTGTCTTTGAGGTACGCCAGGAGAACGCTTAATACTTCGGTATTAAGGTTTCTCAAGAGAGCTACCCTTCATTATAACGTAATATTTGACGCACAGACTTGAGATTTGCACTAGGCTATGCGGCATGCCATGCGCACCAGTATCTCGTATCATTGACTCTAGCTAGACTTTATCAATCATAGTAGACATTAAGTATATTAACCTAATTACTCTTTTTATGCCTACCCATTTATTATTACACAAGCATTTCGCAGCCTAGTTTGATGTATTGAGACACAAACGACTTAGGCTCTTTTTGTTGATAGGAATACTGCATTGTCGTGGCGATTATTATTATTGTTGTAGTGTTTAGGATATTCTTGGCTCCGACGGCATTATATATTCTGCCTTTTTGTGTGCATAGCCTGCACGAGCATTGTTCCGCTGCCTGCCTTTTTGGGTTCCATTTCCGATACGAGCATCTTTATAGCATCTAACATTTAAAGAAGATTCCTTGTTAGTGTTGAAGGACTTTAGTGCACTTTCTTTCATGCAGGAGTGCCTGACATTTATTAATTAAAGTAACGTAAGCTGTAACTTCTCTTACCACCTTACTTTGCATACCATAACCAAGCACCTTCGGTTATAGGTAGTAATAGGCTGTTTTCACATAACATTAAGCCTAGAGTAGACGCACATTTATTGAGAGTTTGATAGCCTATTATTGCATATAGAACTCTGTAGAGTATTTGTGTTCTTTGTTCACTGGGAATATACATCAGAGGTTGGAGCTAGCGCTTTCCGTTGTAACATTTATGCCATTACTAGTCCAATGAATAAGAGCCCTGATATATTTGAACCCCAGTCGTAACACTCACATGAAGTGCATCTCTAAGAAGACCAACAGTGAAGAACGGGAATTCCTATGCAACATGTGTGCCTTGCATTCATTACCGAATATTAATGTAAATGAACCAATTAATATTAACAACTCAGAACCCAGTCAGGACACATTCAAAATCAAAGATGAATATAGAGTGTTCACCAACAAAGGGCTCCATCTTATCCACATTAACGCCAGATCAATGTACCATAAATTGTCAGAAATAAACCTGTTAGCTAATAAGGCCAAAGCTTCAATAATTGCAATCACAGAAACCTGGCTGGATTCAAGTATAAACGATGGTGAAATAAACATTCAAGGTTTCAATATGATTAGGAATGATCGCAATAGGCATGGGGGAGGAGTATGTCTGTATGTAAAAAACAACCTCACACACACAACTAGGACCGACCTCCATGTAGAACATCACGAAGCTCTCTGGATCGACCTACACCTGCCGAGGACAAGACCCATCACAATTGGGGTATGCTATAGGCCACCAGACGACACACAATTCTTGACCAAATGTGAACGAACTTTGATATCGCTAGACCCTCGGAATGAATCCATCATACTAGGAGATTTTAACCTGTGTTACAAACAACAAAATAATAGGCTTGTACGAGAATATAGGCATATACTGACAATGCACAACACGGAAAACTACAAAAATTACCCTAGAGAATCACAAGGTTATCAAAACAAGGTCACTCAGAAACTACAATAAAGAAACATTTCTGGACATTTTATGGAATGCAGACTGGTCTCCAGTGTTTGGAAGTACAAACGTTAATGACGCATGGGTTGGCTTCAGAACCATCATCACAAACATCCTAGACGAAATAGCTCCTCTGAAAGACATACGAATTAAAGCAAGGGCAGACCCATGGATCAACAATGACATACTACACCATCTGGAACACAGAGACAATCTGTTAAAAAAGCTAGCGAAAATAGACAGCATCAAGGTCTGAAACATGAGTTCAACAGGGCCAGGAATAAACTAAGTAGGAAAATAAAATCAGCGAAAACTAATTATTTTCACAATAAGGCAGAGGAATATCAGAAAAACCCAAAGAAACTATGGAGGCACCTAAAAACAACAGGCTACAGCAACAAGACAAGGGATTCGTCTAACACTAATATTGCTCTCACCATTAATGATCAGGTTTGCCACGATAAACGACAAATTTCAACCTACTTCAACTCCTTCTTCACTTCCATAGCAAACACACTTGCACAGAACCTACCTCAACCTCTCAATAAATACACGACAACAACGGCCACCTTTCGAAATTTCTACAGAGATAAAGACATACACCCGAACACATTTGGATTGCAAAATGTTACACCAAAATACACTTTTGACGAGCTGTCTAACCTAAATGTACATAAAAGCACAGGACCAGACAAAATTCCTGCCAAATTTCTACGAGATGGAGCCATTGGTATAGCAGGCCCCCTAACCCACATCATCAACTTGTCAATTAACACCAACACTGTACCTGCTGAACTGAAGGAAGCTATTGTAACCCCTCTATTCAAGAAAGGAAATAAACTAGAAGTTGGCAACTACAGACCAGTTAGCATAATATTATATATTGTATCTAAAATCCTTGAAAGAGCGGTATACACCCAAATTGAACACTACCTCAAACAAAATGATCTATTCTATAAGTTTCAATCAGGTTTCAGATGCATGTACTCGACAGACTCCTGTCTCATCCACTTAACGGATCACATTCATAAAGAAATGTCTAAAGGTAACTACACCAGTATGGTTCTTCTTGATCTACAAAAAGCGTTTGACACAGTAGACCATGATATCCTATGTAATATAATACAAGCAATGGGCATATGGTCAGTGAACTGGTTTAAATCTTATCTTAGTAAGACCCAAAGAGTCAAAATTGATGATAATATATCTGATCCTATGCCAATTAACTGTGGGGTCCCGCAGGGAAGCATCCTTGGTCCCTTACTCTTTCTCTGTTATGTGAACGACATGGAACTGGGTGTCTCATGTAAATTATTACTGTATGCAGATGACAGCGTGCTTCTGGTTTCAGGAAAAGACCCAATAAGTATTGCCGCTTCACTTTCCAAAGAACTAGAACCATGTAGTGAATGGCTAGTGGACAATAGACTATCTCTTCACCTGGGCAAGACAGAAGCCATCTTATGTGGAACAAAACGCAAACTGAAAGACATTGTGGGCTTCTCGGTCAACTGTAATGATTTCCATAAATTATCTAGAAATCCGTTGCTAAGGGATTCAATTTAACAGAAAATATATACCTTAGTTAATGCTCGCAGTCTTGGTATTTTTGTATCATTTAGGAGGTGTTCATGTAGCCCTAACCACGACTGTACTTATATAAATATTCATTAACATTATCGCATCATAACATATCGACTACAATAAAAGTAATTAATATATAGCAAAATATAGAAATAACCTTCATACATAAGAATAAAAGAAAATAGGAGTCTAGAGAAAGCTAATTGGCTAACACAAGGCAGTTCCCCCTCACACTCAACCCTAATTATAAGGCCTAAGTAGCCTATAGAGTCAGACCTAGGCCCAACTCACTAACACATATCGTATATATAGCCTATATACGCTTAGATAATATTATGATACATCTATGGCTCGCTTTCCAAAGCGATTTGTTAGGAAATGCGAAATGGTGGATATTTTATGGTGATGTATTGGGAAATCATGGCGGTATCTGAAAACTATAACCTATAGCGGGTGGATTTCGAAGCTAAAAGGATTATATAACCTATTTTCAGCACCACCAGTATAATTAATCAAGTATATAATGCATTTCGTAATAGATAAAGGTATCAAACGTTTTCAATAGGGGCTGCAATTAATGGAATAGGTATTAGGAAGACTTGGCACCTCAAATCTGACCAGTGTTACCAGATCAGATGGAGGTCTATTGTAGGAATGTGTTACCAATAGCATCGACCTTTAATAATTAATATCTCCATTAATATGGAATGTTGAGAGTTCTGCTCTTCGTTAATCGATAGAACTTTTGGACGGAATTCTGTAGAGCTCTTCAAAACTCGAGTAGCTATTATGGTTGATGAGAAACTAGACTATATTTTGGTGCTGCCGTTTCTAAGCTCCGCCCCCCTCCGAGTCGTCTTATAGAAGTTTTGGGAACGAATTGTTCTCGTAAAATAATGAAGCTCAACATGCCACTAACATACCAAAATATAGCGATTTTGGTGCCACGTATGTTATATTTGGCTTTACCACTTCCATTTTTTTCAGTTATTATAAAATGGATGCAATATTTGGAATAAATTGCTAACTGAATAAATATTATTATTATTATTATTATTATTATTAAGCATAACATTCTACTCCTATTGCATATTTTTGGTAATGCTAGCCCTATTTCTGCCAGGTTTGCCCTTAACATAACTTAAGTAACTCATAGAACATAAAAACCAGTTGATGTCTGTTGACGGACAGGCTCCTGGAAAATATCCTTTTTTCGGGACAGGCTAGTTTGGCCAAATCTGGCTGGTCAGCCCAACACAGGCACACACGAGACCGTATTCGGCTCCTCGATTGGGTTATGAAACGATCTTTCGCCCACAAAAATTTAGGAGAGAACAAATTGTAAAAACTAGGAAGGACAAATCAAAGAAAAACATGAAAAATTCAATTTTGTTTTCCGATTTACATTAGCATTTACATTACCGATTTACATTTAGACCTAGCTATACGACGAATTATAAGTACGAAGCACCACAGTACCAGTTACTTCCATTAATTTTAGGTCACTTCACTTGATCCTAAAGTTAAGAAAGTGGAGGATCTGATGGGAGGGGATTGAGAGGTGCTTAGTCCGCTGTTGTCAAAGATACCCAGAGAGGCGACTACCTGGCCGGGCTGCTGCGGCGTCGCCGCTGTGCGGGTCCCTGACGTGATTTTCACACACAAATCTTTAGGCAATCTTCTGCTGTCCAACGTGAGTTGGTGGAATTGGGATCGATCGGAAATACTTCGATCCGAGAGCTACGACCACCCCAGTCAGACGACTCACCAAAAATAAATTCTGCTATACGACTTGAGTTGACGGTGAACCTTTTTTCTTCGAGAGGGTCTAAATTTGTGTGTGTGAAAAATTTAAAGAAATCGAGTTTTCAATTATTTTGCCACAACATCTTTCACCCACAAAAAATTAGGAGAGAAACATTTTAGGAGAAACAACCACGGGCTTCGCCCTCCGGCGCGGGCTTGGCTTCTGGCGGCGGGCGCCTTCGGCGCTGCTCAAAATGTAAAGAGAAGGAAATAAAAGGGTGATATCATCATTATTGTTTTATTCATTAACTTAATCTGACAGTTTTGCTTTTTTCCTTGGGGAAGCTCCCAGCATTATTGCAATTTCATGCAGCCTGTTTTCGTCTCTCTTCTCTTGCTCCCTTCGATTGGCTTCGTCTCTCTTCTCTTGCTCACTTCAATTGGCTTCACAACTCTCTTCGAATTGGGTTCGTAACTTCTCACACTCCTCTAGGTGCACGTCCAGTTTTTCCATCGCCATATCAAAGTCTTCAACCAATATCTTGAGTACTGCCGTCATCTCTTCGGGAGCGAATAGAGCCTCAACTTCAGAGTCACACTGTCCCAAATCTGTATACTTCCGCTGCAGCTCACGGTCGGCCTCAGTGTCTTCTTCTCGAATGATGATATTGGTGTCTACTAACCTCTTATACTCTTCCACTAAATATAGATATACATATTTTCCATAAATTATCTAGAAATCCGTTGCTAAGGGATTCAATTTAACAGAAAATATATACCTTAGTTAATGCTCGCAGTCTTGGTATTTTTGTATCATTTAACCCTTAATTAGCGGCTCACCACATAAGTCGAGTTAAATAAAGCTGGACTATGTGGCGGCGCTCGACATAACTCGAGTGGCAATTTCAGCACGTAATGTTGCTGAGAGAGAGAGACAAGTGGTGGCAGGAGAGCAGCGAGCGTATGACTGCTCCAGACCACCGCGGCGAACCTACTGACACGAATCTCACCTCCCTCCTACCTCTCTCACTCGCTATATAAGGAATTGTATGGGGAAAGTGCCTAATTACCTGCTTTTTGCACTCGCGTTGCACGGTTATTGCAAGAAAACTAGCCATCATAAAAGGATCGTTATGGTGTCATTCGAAAGCTCTGTTTATGCCCTTTCAGGGATAGATACTTGTTTTACGTTCTGGGTCTTATTTAGGCATGAAAATGATCACGTAAACAGCCCTATTTTGGCTAAAAACACCCCGCTGGGCGGTACATATAAATAAACCGCATAGGCCGCTCTTAAAGTGTTAAGAGGTGTTCATGTAGCCCTAACCACGACTGTACTTATATAAATATTCATTAACATTATCGCATCATAACATATCGACTACAATAAAAGTAATTAATATATAGCAAAATATAGAAATAACCTTCATACATAAGAATAAAAGAAAATAAGAGTCTACAGAAAGCTAATTGGCTAACACAAGGCAGTTCCCCCTCACACTCAACCCTAATTATAAGGCTTAAGTAGCCTATAGAGTCAGACCTAGGCCCAACTCACTAACACATATCGTATATATAGCCTACTAATTATCCTTTGGCTCTAGCCTCTACCTTATGCACCTAATCCATTAACTATTTCATAACATTTGATGCTCAATATATTTGTACTATCTGATAATGTTAATGTGTTAATTAATGACATCTAAAATAAATAATGTAGTCCTCTATACACAGTAACACGAGTTAAGAAAATACTATAGTCTGTGTATTAATGTACATTTTCTTATATGCATATGCACCTATTACATATTCTATGTTAACCCTTAAAAAGCGGCCCACCACTTAAGTCGAGTTAAATAAAGCTGGACTATGTGGCGGCGCTCGCCATAACTCGAGTGGCAATTTCAGCACGTAATGTGGCTGAGAGAGAGACAAGTGGTGGCAGGAGACTAGCGAGCGTATGACTGCTCCAGACCACCGCGGAGAACCTACTGACACAAATCTCAGCTCCCTCCTCCCTCTCTCACTCGCTACATACTCAATTATGTACCGAAAGTACCGAATTACCTGCTTTTTGCACTCGCGTTGCACGGTTATTGCAAGAAAACTATCCATCATACAAGGATCGTTATGGTGTCATTCGAAAGCTCTGTTTATGCCCTTTCAGGGATAGATACTTGTTTTACGTTCTGGGTCTTATTTACGTTCTGGGTCGTAAACAGCCCTATTTTGGCTAAAAACACCCCGCTGGGCGGTACACATAAATAAACCGCATAGGCCGCTCGTAAGGTGTTAAGAACGGTAGAATAAATTAAAAGTGCGCAGACAATTTGCACGTATCACCAATCATTTTGATAGTTTCTCGGTTATGTATCGCCTCATTCTGATATATACGCTTAGATAATATTATGATACATCTATGGCTCGCTTTCCAAAGCGATTTGTTAGGAAATGCGAAATGGTGGATATTTTACGGTGATGTATTGGGAAATCATGGCGGTATCTGAAAACTATAACCGATGGCGGGTGGATTTCGAAGCTAAAACGATTATATAACCTATTTTCAGCACCACCAGTATAATTAATCAAGTATATAATGCATTTCGTAATAGATAAAGGTATCAAACGTTTTCAATAGGGGCTGCAATTAATGGAATAGGTATTAGGAAGACTTGGCACCTCAAATCTGACCAGTGTTACCAGATCAGATGGAGGTCTATTGTAGGAATGTGTTACCAATAGCATCGACCTTTAATAATTAATATCTCCATTAATATAGAATGTTGAGAGTTCTGCTCTTCGTTAATCGATAGAACTTTTGGACGGAATTCTGTAGAGCTCTTCAAAACTCGAGAAGCTATTATGGTTGATGAGAAACTAGACTATATTTTGGTGCTGCCGTTTCTAAGCTCCGCCCCCCTCCGAGTCGTCTTATAGAAGTTTTGGGAACGAATTGTTCTCGTAAAATAATGAAGCTCAACATGCCACTAACATACCAAAATATAGCGATTTTGGTGCCACGTATGTTATATTTGGCTTTACCACTTCCATTTTTTTCAGTTATTATAAAATGGATGCAATATTTGGAATAAATTGCTAACTGAATAAATATTATTATTATTATTATTATTATTATTATTATTAAGCATAACATTCTACTCCTATTGCATATTTTTGGTAATGCTAGCCCTATTTCTGCCAGGTTTGCCCTTAAAATAACTTAAGTAACTCATAGAACATAAAAACCAGTTGATGTCTGTTGACGGACAGGCTCCTGGAAAATATCCTTTTTTCGGGACAGGCTAGTTTGGCCAAATCTGGGCCGGTCAGCAAAAATTTCACGTTAGGGAACCTTAATGACACACCTTAGGGAACGAATGACCAGTATTCAGTTTGTGTACAGGGTAGTTTTTGGCCTGTCCGAAAATTGTGCCTATCATAGGTGAACGTTCAGGCCAATAGCAAAAAAAAGTTTCCTAACAAGTGAGCGTAGCAATTTTTGGAGTTTGGCAGGTCTTCTTTGGGACAGGTTGAATGAGAGCAAACTTCCAGAAAGAAGGAAAGACGTTAGAGGAGAGACAGAGACGAAAGAGTTTGCCTAGGCAGGGGGTCAGCACGGAAGCACAGTTTTTAAGTACAACAGGAGGAACACCGTCCGGACCGTACGCCTTCTTAATACTAAGCCCAGAGAGGGTAGAAAGTACATCTTTAGAAGAGATTAGGATATTAAGCATAAATAGGAGAGAGGGGGGTGGAGAGGGAGGAATAGCACCGGAATCATCCAAGGTAGAGTTTCTGGCAAAAGTTTGAGCAAAGAATTCAGCTTTGTCAGAGGAAGAACTGATGGTTGTGCCATCAGAGTGGAAAATGGAAGGGAAAGACGAGGAAGAAAAGTTGTTGGAGAGATTTTTGGCTAGATGCCAGAAATCTTGGGAAGAGCTAGAGTTGGATAGTTCAGTGCATTTATTATTGATGAAAGAGTGCTTGGCAAGTCGAAGAACAGATTTGGCTTGATTCCAGACAGAAACATAGGAAGAATGAGATTCATGAGTTTTAAGGCGTCGGTACCGTTTGAATGCTTCCTCCTTGTTGTGGACAGCAGTAGAACAAGCGTGAGTAAACCAAGATTTTTTTGCATTAGACTGAGAGAAAGAAAATGGAATGTACGCTTCCATGCCCGAGAGGATTACCTCGGTAATGCATTCAGCACTCTTCGAGAGTCTTCGGCCACGGAAGCAGAAGTAGTTCCATGGGAAATCAAAGAAGTACTGCCGGAGGTATGACCTTAGTTGAAGATAACTGCACATTTCCAGTCCAGGAATAGCAATCAGAATATACCTAGTTTCTTAGAAACGTGGCATAACAATAACTAAGAAATCTTGATTGGAACTTGCAATTTACCGTCAGTTGATAATAAACAGACTATAGACGGCTTTATACGGCCTAACACTACCTAGTCCAACAATTTGGGGTTATATTTAGTATATTTTTTAATGAGGATTTTGCTTGCTATTGCTATTTTCGAGCAATGCATTTAACTTTGTCCCCTAGGTTTGCAAAAATCCCAGACATCCTTCGAACTAAAAACTGCCCACCCACATCCCCTTCAAGCTAAAATCGTACATTTTTCGATAGAAAATGTTCTGGCCGAAGGTCGATTCCTTTTAAGTTATAGGATTGCTATCGCTCGCCTATAAAATAAATCGACACTTGAATGGTGTGAAGTGTCTTATCATCGCCAAACTATTGGGGTGATTCGTCTTATACTCTCCAAACTAGTGGAGCGAAACAGGGTAGGTCCAAAAAGACCCCACTCGGACAAATAGGGTTAAGGGGTATCACACGAGAGCGATTAATGTCGACTTTTGATGGTCAACATTTTTTTCTGGCATCATTTCTGGGATTTTATTTATGAGAAACTAGTCTGAAGAAACAAAATGTTTGAACAAGTTTACTTGATAAACTGCTGGACCAAAATATTGACAATTAATGCTGAAGGAAAAAGTGCACATGTGACACCGGCTTTTAGGGGTACATGGTAAAATATAAAGAATTATATTGTTGCATACATATATATATATATACGGTAACTAGATTATAGGTGGATATAACACAGCCAATCATAAGCAAAACACTTTATTCACAATTAGTTCCCATCCTCCACTCAAATGATTTAAGCTAAGAAAATATGAATAATTCCTGTAGATAGCGCATTACACTACTTCGGATATTACTCCAATTAAAGACTGCCTAACTTTGGTTTATTCAAAGATATAGGTAGAGATCAAAGTCAAAGTCAAATTGTATTATTAACCATAATAAACATATCAAATAATTCAACGTAAAATAAAACAATTAATACATGGCTCAGCCCATTAAATTAGGACATTTTTGATGGGCTCCAAAAATGTCATATACTAAAATTATAGCAGCTTACAGTAATTACCTATAATAATACATAAACATAGTGATTGATTAAATTACTAAAGTATTGGATGAATGTTATTACATTTAATAGTTATCAATAATACACTTTTTAATATTAATTATAAATCCAATGTTACCAGTGGCTGAACTAATTTCAATCGGGATGTTATTCCTATTAATAGAACCTTGGTATGAAATAAATCTTTTATCTAAATATGTTTTGGGTTTTGGAGGTCATAAAAATAACTGACTGGAAAATGTGTTCCAGCCCTTCTCCCACAGACCCCTCACATCGTATTGTCCAGGACCAGTTTGCCCAAAACATTTACAATCTTTATCTCCCTCTGATCATCATATCATTTAATGCTGACATCGTAACTCAAGCAAAATTATTACTCGGAATCAAGCGATAGATGTATATCATAACTATATATTTGTCCTGAGTATTAACACGTTATGATGCTGTGGGTAAGGATTAAGGTATTATATAATTAATTGATTTGTTAATCCTCTGGCTTCGCGGTAACTTATGGCATTTGTGAGTATTTAGGTCGTTGTGGGGGACATAGATGGCCGCTCCTGGGCCTGGATACTCAAAGATGCCATAAGGTACGGCAAGGTGAAAGATATAATAAATATATGAAATACTATAGTCCATTCATAATGAGTAGGCCAGAAATCGTGAATCCTAACTTCTGGAACTAAAAAAGGACTTGAGCAAATGGGCTGTAAATTTCCACACTTATTCCCTGGTTGACTCTTCCCAAATGGTAGAAATAATAGCTTGATTACTCTAGTCGTGTTTGAGTTATAGAGGTTGGTCGTTGTGATTTTTGGCCTACCTAGTATTAACAGGGTAGTTTTGTCCTTGCCCACGGTGTCATAACTTCCTCAAACTAAGGAAAACTAGATTATCACAAGTTATAATATCCAGTTAAGACATGATTTTGAGTATTAACCTAACAAGTGCGCATGGGGGTAATTGGAAACGTCCCCCTGTGCTGACGTATTTGAGGTGTTTCCGTCACTAAAATATTCATTGTACCATTAATAGCATTAATACTTATCCATATGTGCCTATTATGGGTTGATTATAAAGATATTAACCTGAAACAACAATAAAACGAGTGAAAACAGCGTTTGGATGGTCAAAATCGGAGATATAGCCCGCGAGTTGTATAATGTATGGGTGAGGCAAGCTGCTTTCCCGCCAATTTCCCCCAAGGCCACTGAGACACAGTCGATCGATACTCTCTCTCTCTCTCTTGCACTCGCTTGCCATCAGTGATGACAACACCCTGCTTGCAGAATAAGGGAATAACAGGGAAAATAGGTGATAACTGAAGGAGAGGAGGAAAGTGGGGAAGGAGGGGAGGTAGAGGACTGAGATTTTGCATGGCCCAGGGGCCAAAACAAAATATATATTTTTTTTTTTTTTTTTTTTTTCGATGTCAAAAGTTGATTTTTTTTTTCACTCACTCTTAAGACTCTCCCCGCAGTCCGCCGGGGGAACTCTTAAGAGTCTCCCCGCGGTTCCCAGGTTAATATTTTTGTGTATCTATTTATAATTTGTTATATTTTCTCTAAGTACTTCATAGCATTTATCCCGAGATGCGTAAACTTTATATACAAGGAACACAATGAAGAAATATATTGTAAAGTTAAAAGCCTGCATGCCCAAACCACCCCCATAGTATTGGTTTAGGCCGCACCAAAAGTTTTTAGACTCGATCATGTTCATATTTTGCAAAGGAATCATAACTTGGGCATAGCCCAAAGACAAACTGGTGTCCGTATAAAAGCGAGTACGTCCAAGAACAGAGCACATACATGATTAAAAATATACTAAAATACACGAATGCAATATGCTTGCACACGTAACAACCAAGCCAAATAATGATTAAGAAAACGGTAGATACCATTATATAATCTAATTCAGTATTCAGAGTACTTTTAATTAGCTTCGGTTCAGAGACTCCAAAATAGTCAGCAGTGAACTTGTAGATATCGGGGAGATTGGATAGTCTAGCCCAATGCATCACAATGACAATCATAATTTGCTGATACGTTTTAGTTGCGAGATGATCCATAAAGCTTGCATCATAAAGCAGCTTTCTAATGTCAGAAAAAGTGAGCAGTTTGTTTTTGTTTATACAATAGTTCTAATCGATCATATGAGTTAATTCCCGAAAGTTCTATGTACCCCAAGACACTGAAACTTTCTAACTCTGATTGAGGCAGAGCAGTTTTGATCACCCTGAGCTCTGCATCTGTAAACAATTTGTTGAGTGGTAAATCCATACTGAATTTTGGGGCATAATTAACTTTGAGATAAATCACAGATCCCAATTTCCATAAACACGACAGCATAAAGATAACATCCAAAATTCGAATCCATACTTTTGATTTCCATTGGTTTTCTACAATACGATCAACTTCAAGATCTCCTTGCTCCATTCGATCAAGCGCGTCCATTTCAATTTTCCTTGCAATCTTACTTTTCAAGAACCCTGTATGACCGTAATAACTCAGGCCGTATATGTTTACACAGCTAATTAAAACACAATAATATAGATGGCAGACAGCTAGGGTTGTTCTAGGATACTTTTAAATTTTAAAACCTATTATTCTACACTAACCCTTCAGTACAAACCCAAACACTGCGGAAACGATGTATCTGAAAGAGTACGTATTTCAGAATGACGTCTCCAGTCTCGCAAATTCTCGCCAATGTCCGGCACTCAGATAGGGTTTTGATTTGCTTCACTTTTATGTCTAACTAATACACTTTTATAATAACAAATTTTTTGTATTACACTTTAGCTTAACAATATTGCTGTTCCTAAATAATATGTAATAATGCACTAAATAGGAACGGATATTTGGGAGTGACAATTAATGCAGTCTCGCAGATTCTCGCTATAATGTCCGGCACTCAGATAGGCCTTTGCTTTGCTTCACTTTAATACTTAACTAATAAACTTTTACAAAAACCTATATTTTATTTTACACGTTAAGCTTAACATTATTGGTGTTCCTAAACAATATGTAATAATGCACGATAATATTATATACCTAATTTTTCTTTATTAAAACTGTTATCCTTAAACTTAAACGTTTTCTCTTATTCAAGCTAAAGAAAACTGTATAATATGGGTAACCTAGATTCTTTTATATATCGTACGCTTTTGCGAAGTGGGGCTTGTACTGAAAGGTAAATAAAGAATAAAATAATTTAATAAATGACGCGCACACTCCAACGCGCACATTCCAGTATTCACAACAAAGCACACGCACAATTAAACATACACATTTACTCTCACAATTACACACCTCTTCCGAAATAAAGTTAACCAGATCGAATGTTGGGGCTTGTACGGAAGATAATAATAATAATAATAATAATAGTTCTTAACACCTTAAGAGCGGCCTATGCGGTTTATTTATATGTACCGCCCAGCGGGGTGTTTTTAGCCAAAATAGGGCTTTTTAAGTTATCATTTTCATGCATAAATAAGACCCAGAACGTAAAACAAGTATCTATCCCTGAAAGGGCATAAACAGAGCTTTCGAATGACACCATAACGATCCTTTTATGATGGCTAGTTTTCTTACAATAACCGTGCAACGCGAGTGCAAAAAGCATGTAATTAGGCACTTTCCCCATACAATTTCTTATATAGCGAGTGAGAGAGGTAGGAGGGAGGTGAGATTCGTGTCAGTAGGTTCGCCGCGGTGGTCTGGAGCAGTCATACGCTCGCTACTCTCCTGCCACCACTTGTCTCTCTCTCTCAGCAACATTACGTGCTGAAATTGCCACTCGAGTTATGTCGAGCGCCGCCACATAGTCCAGCTTTATTTAACTCGACTTATGTGGTGAGCCGCTAATTAAGGGTTAAAGCTAGCGCATGCTAAGCTAGCTAAGGATAGCTCAATAAGGCCGATTAGGCGTATTTCCATTGGGGTCCTGTACTACTACCCCATCCCTTTGCTCATGAGGGATGGTAACGACTCAGTGCTTGTGAAAAATCTTTAATGCGCCGAGCGTGGGCGCGAACCCGGGCCTTCTGGGTGGAAGTGCGAGACGCTAGTCACTACACCAAGCGAGCCGCTTGGTGTAATGAAGAGCAACACACACACACACCTTCAGGCCCAGAATTTTGGGCTTGCAATGAAGGTTGAAAAAAAGTGTCAATACGCAAATTGAGGGGTTTGGTTGTTTCTTGCAATTTTCGAACAATTTAATAATAATAATAATAATAATAATAATAAACGGTTTATTAAAGAATGGCAGCCTCATGAGCTGAAAATACACATTTTACAATTTAGTGGATGAACATGAGATGTACAGATATGAAGATGGTAAGCTCAGTTTACAAAAAAAATAAATAAATACAATAATGATGCAGGTGCAGAATACAAATTATCATAAAATAACCATGAGAGTAAGTGATATACAGTACATATACACATTTATTTTACTTACTCATATACAGAACATACATATATACACGTACGTACGCACATACATGCACATACATACGCATACATATACATACATATATAAGAACATAAGAACATGCAGTAAGTGTGCACATGTCCGTATACACAAATGCTCACGTATGCACACAAACATACATACATACAAAAACTGTTTTGGTAGGGTCAGGGTAAAGAGGTAAAGGGTAAAGAGGGAGCGACTGGTTGGGTGCTCAGAAACCTTCAGAACAAGGGAGGAGAAGTACATGCTTACTCTGTGGAAAACCCTAGTCTTGCCAACATTAGAATACTGTTGCCAGCTGTGGTCCCCCCACAAGATCTAAGACATCACCACCCTCGAAGCCCTCCAAAGAACCTTCACCAGCAGGATCCAAGGAGCGCAGTATCCTAACTACTGGGAGAGGCTCCACCACCTGAAGCTCTACTCACTGCAAAGAAGGAGAGAGTTTCAAACGTAGGACTTCAAGAAAACATCCACCTTAGGAGAGGAAGGCTGTGCTACGTGCGAGGCACCCAGGTCGCAACACAAAAACTACAAACCCTGGTACACAACTCCTTCACTTACAACGGGACCCACCTCTTCAACTGTCTACCATGAGAACTCCGAGACCTCACAGATACCACAACAGAGTGCTTCAAAAGAAAATGAGATAAGTGGCTTAGTGAAGTACCGGTTGAACCACCAACACAAGGATACCCCAGCTCCCACCACAACACCCTCCCAGTCATCGCACGAGGGGTAGGAGAAGAGAAACGTCCTGGCCCCAGCGGAGGCCCACCTCAACTCCGCCAGTAGAAGACGAAACTCTTCAAAGTATTCAAAGTAAGTATGTATAGCTTGTGCCCTGGACCTCTATCTTCTACTCTATCTATAATTTTCTGTAACATTTGCGGCCTTTCCTCCATACTTCCTCTCTGGGGAACACCATCATCTCTTCTACCAAACCTGACTTACATATACTTTTCCTCATCAAAACTCGATCAGTTGTCAAAGGAAGCAGACAGCAAACCCTTCTTTATATCCTCCTACTAGCTCTATCCTCAATTCAAAGCCAAAGGTAGATGTTGTGTGTACGTATGCAACAATCTTACTTGCTCTCGTGTTCCCAACTTAATTTGACTCTTCTGAATTCTCAACTCTCTGGCTTAAGGGGAGATTTCCACCTGGAGGATTTTTTTCTGAACTTCTTTCTCCCTCATGTTTAGCCCCATTGCATGTGAGATATCCTGTTTATTATTCCTAGGGGGTAGAGGAGAAACGGATATAAATTAAATAACTAAACCTGGGAAGATGAATTGGCGTAGGCTATAAAATGATACCGGTCGGCGGTTGACTTACGTGTTAAAATGTATATGTAGGCTATCTGTGGTAGTCCCAGTAATATCTATGAAGTACTTCTAGTATTAAAGGAACTTAGCTGTGATGCAAAGAGTGTAGGTTAGGTGATGGACATGTTGGGAGGCGAATATCAGGTAAGTTTTGGTGTTATGTGGCAGCAGCTGGCGGTCTGTCTTGGCGGGAACAAGTCTGTGTGAAGTGTGATCAAGATTCCCTTTTATCGTGACAATATAAAATATATTTATTGTTTTACATAGTCCCCCGTGATTAAATAATAAGGGAAAATAAACTAAGATATAATTGGTGTAACCACAGTAATATTTATCCACAGAGATAAATAAAGTTATGCGTATAAACAAAAAGGAACCAGCTGTCGTGAACCCGGGAAATTCAAACTACGGTATCTATACCAAGATTCACGACATACTCCGCCACCAGTTATATACAAAGTATTTAAAATTGTCCCGTCCTGATCATGGATCGCCACAACTGGGAGGAACCCAAAGCAGCCCGACGTGACGGCCTCTGAGGGGTATCACCTCGGTCCGCTCCAGTAGCAGGAAGGATATTATCAGAGTTCGGCTTGCTGTCGCCATCCACTACTTCTAAATCTCTAGTGGGTATAGCTTAACCACCGGTCTGGTGGTCAAACCAGCTCCTGTTTTTACCTGCACTACCCTACATTCGTGGTCAGGACCACGAAGAAGTTTCATTATCTGACCTATACACCAAAAAAGTCAGGGCCGTCATCATGTACTAGAACGACGTCCCCAACTTGCGGCGATGCTATCCCTCTTTTTACCATTAAGTGACGATGTTGCTCCCTGATTGATATTAAATAATCAGTGCTCCACCTTTTCCACAGATCATGTGAGAGTTTTGTTACATATTGGAAGCGTTGATTGACGGAATCGTTGTTACGCCACGTCGTGTCCTTGAGATCTTCATCCGTGACTTCTCGCCTTGGAAAGCTTCTGATCCGCCTCCCATGAACCAGTTGTGAAGGAGTGATGGGTAGAGGGTCTTCAAGATCACTGTACATGTAGCCAAGCGGGCGATCATTGACTGTGGCCTCGAGCTCCAGTAATACCGTATTCAGTTCCTCTGAGGTAACCAATGCTCGACCCTGTACCTTCTTCAAGCCAGCCTTTAGGATGCCAATGACCCGTTCCCATATGGCACCGAACCATGGCGCCCTGGCCGGTATAAACCGCCACTCGCACTTGACTTCCGCTAGAGTACCTTTTAACCTTGCATCATTTATCAACTCCCGTAATGTACTGGCTCCGCTAACAAATGTGGTGGCATTATCACTCATCATAATCTCAGGGTAACCCCTCCTGCTACTAAACCTACGGAATGCATGCAAAAATGATTCGCAGGAGAGGTTAGACACCGTCTCTACATGGACCGCTCTTGTAACTGCACAGGTGAATAAAACTACATATAATTTACTTACAGTACCCCCCTTCTCTTTTACTGGTAAGGCACCTGTGTAGTCAACCCCCGTTACCTGGAAAGGACTCACTTCCTGAACCCTAAACTCCGGCAATGGAAGGGCCTGTACAGCACGGTATGTACGGTATACAGCACCTTGCAATCTCTTGCAGATGATACATCCCCTTAAGGCTCTCTTTACTACCTGTCTAATCTTGGGGATCCACCATCTTTGCCTTATGTAATTTACAACATAACTAACGTGGTACCACTACGGTTACACACTTTGTGGCGGTAATTACTAAGGAGAGTGGCTATACGATGTTTATTAGGGATAAGGATAGGGTACTTGGCGCTATCATGTAAAGCTGACAAGTGTAGACTACCTCTACAGCATATCATGCCTCCCTCCATATAGAGGCCTAACTGCTTCACTATAGTGCCTGGTGTGCCCTGTCCTTTTGACAAATAGTGGTGTTCCTCAGAGTAAGCTTCTCTCTGAGCTACCTTAATCATGGCTGACTCTGCTGCTCTTAATTCCGGCACCGTCAAGTATGCCGGTTTTGCCTGATAGTTCCCTTGTGTCTTCTCTCTAAGAGTCCTAATAAACCCAAGGATCCATGCCATTTTTTTTTTTTTTTTTATGTGATTGAGGGAGGCAAAAGGCAGAACTGCCTATAGCGAGTGCCTCCCCCATATTTGAAAGAGTGAGAGGGCCAGAATCAAGGGACGATCGAGCTTAAATGCCTGGACACACGGAGTTTGAAGCAATTTAAGTCATAGTAAGAGGGAAAGACTGATTCTGGGAGAGAGTTCCAGAGCTCAGCTGTTGAGTAGAAGAAAGTTTGAGAGTAACGTTTCACTCTTGGGTTGGAGAGTTGCACAGAGTAGGGGTGGGATTGAGTTGCAAGATGGGTACCACGTGCCCTACGTAAAGGAGGTGGTATACACTGGGAAAGCTCTGAGGAACACTGATTATTATAGTAGCGATAGAATAGTGAGAGAGATGCAACATTGCGGTGGAGAGAGAGAGATTGCAGAGAGTTGGTGAGTGGACGGGAGTTAATGATACTAAAGGCCTTCCTTTCAACTTTGTCTAGGAGAGCGGTGTGAGAGGAACTTCCCCACACATGTGAACAATACTCAATACAAGGACGCACTATGCCCCTGTACAGAGCAAGAAGCTGTGCAGGGGAAAAGAACCCCCTAAGGCGGTTGAGCACACCCAGCTTCTGGGAGGCTGCCTTAGCAAGACTGGTAATATGGTCCTTCCAACTGAGAGCAGAAGAAAAAGAGACACCAAGAATATTGAGAGAAGATGAAGGATTGATTTTTGTATTGTTGAAGAATAAGGGATAGTGTGCTGGGAGTTCCTTACGGGTAGATAGATGGAGAAATTGGGTTTTGGAAGCATTAACCCGGTGAGTACCAGCTAAATATTTATAAATGTACCACCCAGGACCGGCTGATTCTGAATTTTTTTTTTCTTCCAGAAACAATAGCAAATGGGTTAGGAATGAAGGAAAAACCACGAAAAACCGATCAAAAAGCTCAAAAAATGGTCCTACGGAGCCCCCGAAAACGGATTTTACAAGAGTAAAAAATTGAAGGCAATTTCCCCAAAAAAACATGAGCGCACACGGTTGGACTTTGAGAGTTTTCAACCTTCGGCATGGGTGCGTGGGATACTTACACAGTTCCCATACAAATCTGAGCCCTCTAGGTGCCATAGGACCGGAGTAATTGGGACCGGAGTGACACTGACGCGGACGTCTGCGTCGCTGGGGTTTAGCGTTACATACATTGCCGACGCACTGTTTGCGTCGCTGGGGCTCAGTGGGTTAAAGGTAACAAGGTTTTCTCTGCCCCAATTGGAGATAGTATTTAGATCAGAATTTAAGAGTTCTATGGCTTCATTACATTTGTCGTTGAGGGATTGCTGGCTGGGGCTTTCTGAAAAACTAATGGAGTAGTGTAAGGTTGAGCCGTCTGCGTATGAATGGATGGGAATTGAGGTACAGTTGAGGAGATCATTTATAAAAATTAGAAAGAGAATAGGAGATAGGACAGAGCCCTGAGGAACACCGGAGTATATAGGGTGAGGAAGTGAACAATGGCCGTCCACAACCGCGGCTATGGAACGGCCGGAAATGAAATTAGAGACAAAGGCACAGATGGAGGGATAGAAACCGAAGGAGGGTAGTTTAGAAATTAAAGATTTGTGCCAGACTCTATCGAAGGCTTTCGATATGTCTAGTGCAATAGAAAATGTCTCACCGAAGTCCCGAAAGGAGGATGACCAAGAGTTAGTAAGATACGAAAGAAGATCACCAGTAGAGTGATCCTTAAGGAAGCCATACTGGCGATCTGAGAGCAGATTATGAGAAGAGAAATGCTTAAGAAATTTGGAAGCAAGAATAGTTTCAAAAACTTTAGAAAGACAAGAGATGAGAGCAATTGGACGATAGTTGGAGGGTTGAGAGCGGTCACCCTTCTTTGGGACAGGTTGAATGTGAGCAAACTTCCAGCATGAAGGAAAGACGTTAGAGGATAGACAGAGACGAAAGAGTTTGCCTAGGCAGGGAGTCAGCACAGAAGCACAGTTTTTGAGAACAACAGGAGGAACACCGTCCGGACCGTACGCCTTATTAGTATTAAGCCCAGAGAGGGTAGAAAGTACATATTTAGAAGAGATTAGGATATTAGGCATAAGTAAGAGAGAGGAGGGTGGAGAGGGAGGAATAGCACCGGAATCATCCAAGGTGGAGTTTCTAGCAAAAGTTTGAGCGAAGAGTTTAGCTTTGTCAGAGGAAGAAGTGATGGTTGTGCCATCAGAGTGGGAAAGGGGAGGGAAAGACGAGGAAGAGAAATTGTTGGAGAGGTTTTTGGCTAGATGCCAGAAAGCTTGGGAAGAGCTAGAGTTGGATAGTTCAGTGTATTTACTATTGATGAAAGAGTGTTTGGCAAGTCGAAGAACAGATTTGGCTTGATTCCGGGCAGAAACATAGGAAGAATGAGAATCTTGAGTTTTAAGGCGTCGGTACCATTTGAATGCTTCCTCCTTATTGCTGACAGCAGTAGAACAGGTGTGAGAAAACCAAGATTTTTTAGCATTAGTCTGAGAGAAAGAGAATGGAATGTATGCTTCCATGCCCGATAGGATTACCTCGGTAATGCGTTCAGCACTCTCCGAGGGTCCCCGGCCACGGAAGCAGAAACTATTTCATGGGTAATCAAAGAAGTACTGCCGGAGAGCCTCCCAGTCGGCAGCGCCAAAGTGCCACAAGCGCCGCCGGCTAGGAGGATCGGGTGGCCGTACTGGAGAGATAGGACAGGTGACAGAGATAAGTTTATGGTCGGAGGAGCCCAAAGGAGAGGAAAGATCGACAGTATAAGAAGAAGGGTTAGAAGTTAGAAACAAGTCAAGAATGTTGGGCCGATCTCCGATGCGATCAGGGATATGGGTGGGTTGCTGAACTAACTGCTCTAGGTCATTTATGATAGAAAAGACGTTGGCTTGTTCACCAGATGGGTCAGTAGTGTGAGAGGAGAGCCATTGGCGGTGGTGAACGTTGAAATCTCCCAAGATGGAGATTTCTGAGTAAGGAGAAATGGATAGAATGTGTTCCACTGTAGAGCTTAGATAGTCAAGAATTGGGAAAGTTGGTAGAGTTAGGGGAAAGATAGACAGCACAGAAATATTTAGTAAGAGAATGACAGGAAAGTTTGAGCCATAAAGTTGAGAATTCGGAGGAGTCAAAATCGGGAACACGAGAGCAAGTGAGTTTGTTGTGCACATATGCACAACATCCGCCTTTGGCTTTGAAACTAGGATAGAGAAAGTAGGATACAGAGAAGGGGCTGCTGGATGTTGCTACAGACACCTGAGTTTCGGTGAGGAAGAGAAGATCAGGTTTGTAGGAGGAGAGATGGTGTTCAACAGATTGAAAGTTAGAGGAAAGTCCGCGAATGTTGCAGAAATTAATAAAAATAGTAACAGGCCGAGGTCCAGGTAATTTTTTGGGGTCGTCAGGGGATGGTCGGTCGGGTGTGGGGGCATTTGTGGTCCACCCCCCCCCCCCCCCCCCCCCCCACCCCCCACCCCACCCCCCCACCCCCCACCCCGGGGACTCCGAGGCTGGGCTAACATTCATAATTTGTTTTTTTTAATTTTGGTGTGGAGGAATGAAGTGTGGTGTGCATGTTTAGTGTAGTGAAGTGGATAGGAGGAGGAGGTGTGTTTGTGAGAGCTTGCTGGATTGCTCTCAGTGTAAATGAGGCACAAAGAATATCAGTAAGAGAGGCCAAGAAAATGAAACAGGAGTTCCAGCGACTCTTTACCACATGTCTATAACCTCACCTGGGTCTAGCCCTGATCGATTGGTGCCTACAATCTGCTTACTGGGTGACTGTCGCGCGCCCTCGTGCCATTCTTGCGAACTGGGACTCCAGCCAGGAGGTCCATGGGAATATCCTTGTCAGATCCTTCCCAGACAGCATACTCTAAGCATCTCCCTTGAACTGTCCCACACTCTTGTCTTAGAATCTTTCTCTCCTACTGCCTCTATCATTTCCACTACTTCCTCACATTTTATTAATATCAATTCCCCTCTGGTTCTCTGCATCCACACCTTGAATTGGTGGCCAGACTGTATTATATGCTGGATCTCACATTTATTATGCACTAGATTAAGGTTGAAGATAGTCATTGTCTTTTTGGGAGATTGTATTGCTCAGACTGTCTCCATCAATCACTAATGTTTCTACAGGGTTAAATAATGCTAGACTAGGGATCAGGTACCTTGCTGTTGGTGTTTTCAATGTGTGTAGGCTACTTTTGAGCTACACGACACTACGGATTCTGTGGGTTACCTGGGTGGATCTTTTGTCTGTGTACCTTGGAGTTTAGACTGTGTAGTGCGTGAGGGCTGCTTGCCTAATCCACCCAACACTGTTCTAACTCTATTTGCTTTTACTTTTGAGGGTCGCCAGGAGGATACTCGATACTTGTGATCGAGAATCCTCAAGAGAGCACCCCTTCATATTAACGGAATCAGGCCGCACAGACCCAAGGTCCACCCTAGGCTAGGAGCTGCCTTGCTCCACCAGAATTCTGTACCTTTGCGCATCCCAGCTAGACTTTATTAACCCGGGTAGACATTAGCTGGATTAGATCATATACTTTTTTATGCATACCCATTATTTTTACACAAGCATTTTGAGGTATAGGTTGCTGTAGAGGGACACAACCAGCATAGACCGGTTTTGTTAATAGGAGTACTACTTTTTCGTGGCGAGCATTATTACTGTTGCACCGCTTATAATATTCTTGTGTCCAATAACATTATATGTCCAGCCTTTTTGTGTATTTAGCCTCCACGTGCATTGTCCTGCCTCCTGCTATTTTGTGGTTCCATTTCCGATACGTTCTTCTTAGTAGCATCCGACATTATTCAGAAGATTCCTTGTTCGGTGCTTGAGGACTTTACAACACTTTCTTTCATAAAGGAGTGGCAGATATTATTGATTAAAGTAACGTTAAGTAAACCTTCTTGTTTGCATTAGATCACTCTTGTGATTTAATTAAGTTAACTATCTTTTCCTTGTGTACCATAACTAAGCAACCATATGTTATAGGTAATAGGCTGTTTCCGAGAACATCAGCCTATAGTAGAAGCACATAGATACTGAGAGTTAAGATACCCCGCTATCGCAGATATAACTCTGGAGGGTATATGTGTTCTTTGTTCGACGGGATTATATATCAGGGGTTGGATCTAGCGTTTCCGTTGTTGCATTTATGCCAGTCTAGTCCAATGTATAAGAGCCACTGATTTATACGAGACCCGATCGTAACAAATAGCGACCTAGCTCAGAATTTGGTGAACTGACATATAATTGCAGGTTATTGTGCAGATTTTTCTCACAGTTTAGGCAGTGAACATTTGTTGATTTTGTGGAATATTTTTTGAGGACATGCAAGAATTATTTTTTTAGCAAAGTAATATAGCACTTAAGCTGTCTCCGAGAATTTTTTATTGTGAATATTGTGGTATAAGAGTTTGGGGTACTTCTTTTTTGTGTATCAAAGTGAAAAATCTTCAATGAGCATCATGTCTTATAGCGGATCAGTGCAGGATGAAGACACAGTACATGATGTAGAAGCTGAGGAGCAGCAGCATGGGCAGGTTGTTAACTTGGTGAACAGTGAGGAGGATGCAAGGAATTTTTTACAATGGCCTGTTACTTCCGACCGCTTGGTGGGTATGAATCGGTACGGTCTCCAGTGCTTAGCCGCAGCTATCGGTCATGTATGTACTAGTGGCATGACCAAGGATGACCTGATGACGTGTGTGCTGGGTTGGGTGACTGGCGTACGAGGTAGGGTGAGTGCTCAGAGCCCTTTGGCCGAGCTTCCCCTTCACTCGACTCCCAATCCTCCTATTGGAGTACCGACCCTGAGCACGCTGCCGCAGGTGGGTAGTGACTGGCAGGGTGGTTTGCCCCTGGGGGGATCACTGGGTATTTCTAACATCATTGCATCTCCTCTTCCTCCTCAAGGTTTGACCCCGGAGATGCTCTTTCAGCTCGAGATGGCGAAACATCAGAGTCAACAGCAGATAGAGCTAGCTAAGATAGAAGAGAGAAAAGAGCTGGCTAGGATACAGCAACAGACGAGGGAAGCTGAGCTTAGGACTGAACTAGAATCTACAAGATACTGTGCCGACATGGATTTAGAGAAGTCTCGTGTTGAGACGACGGGACAGCGACTCGGTACTGGAAACCGTGCGCATGATCAGTCTCTGTCGCACCTTCTCAAACTGGTCCCTGTATTTGACGAGTCTGGTGTCAGGGAGATTTTCAATAGATTTGAGAAGAAGTGCCGGGAGCATCAGTGGCCTGAAGTTAAGTGGGCGGACCTTGTGTCCTCTAGACTCGTAGGTAAGGGGCTCAAGGCTTACGATGCACTGCCTTTGGAGTCGTGCGTTGTTTATGAGGAGCTCAAGGAGGCTGTCCTGCGGGCATGCGAGCTACAACCCGAGACATATAGGTTAAAGTTCCGGGGTGTGATTAAGGGGCGAGACAGTAGCTTCTTGGAGCACGCCCGGGACCTGTCCGATGCTATGGGAAACTGGCTCAGATCAGAGAAGACAACTACGTTTGATGAGATGAAACAGTTGATGCTTCTAGAGCAGTTTTATAAGTGTACAGGCGGCGACTTGACTTTAAACCTTAAAGAGAAGAACCCAAGAACTCTCGTAGAAGCAGCAGAGATGGCTGATCTTCGGTTGTCACTAATTCGGGGGTGCGGCTCTGCACAGAGAAACGATGTAGGCGTTAAGGAGCGTTACCCTCCCCCTCCCCGGAATATGGACACACATAAATTTAAAAGCAATGACACCAAGACTGATCACAAACCTAGCACCGCCCCGTTTAAGAAGGGTCAGGGGACTTTTACACCTCAGTAAAAGTCCAAGGGAAAATTTGAGTGTTATCACTGTCACAAAGAGGGGCACATGGCAAAAGCTTGTCCGAGCAGACCTCCCACGGTGGCTGTGTCATTGGCTCGCAGCATTGGGGTGTTCCAGAAGTCTTCTGTGTTTGCTGGAGGCATAAGATCAGGATGGAGCACCGCCAGTGAAGAAGGATCCGGAAGGCTCGAACCCTGTCCGCGATGCCTTTTGGGACCATAGAGGGCATGGCTGCGTGAAGTGGGGGGGCAAGGAGCACGGGGACAGCTTTTGCGTGACACAGGTGCCTCTCAGACACTCCTGAAGAATTTCACTGGTAGACCCATAAATGCGGCGTGGGTAGTTGTGGTGCAGGGAGTTAATGCAACTAGGTCATACCCGCTTGTTAGAATGGAGCTTGAAGTTGACGGTGTGACTCGCGAACTGGATGTGGGAATCGTGGAGAAATTGCCTGTTGGGGGCGTTGACCTCCTTCTCGGCAATGACTTGCGGTGCCTGCTTCTAAGGTTTCACCCTTAGTCGTTGCCGAGGAGCCGGCCGACGTGAGTAGGGAGGAACAGGAGTGGGTTGAGAAGTGTCATGTGCAACCAATGGCGTGTGTTGTAACCAGATCTCTCGCATCCAGGGAGTCACAGCCTAACCAACAGTCTTCAAATAAGCGGAGGAACGGTCATGAGAAGGTGCTGAAAGCTGATACGGTGGAGAGTCTAGTACCAGCAGCGCTTCTCGGTGACTCAGTATTAGCACCGTTATTAGAGTCTGGAGAAGCACCACCACCTGTCACTGAGAGTGTAGAGGCAGGGCTTAAAGAGACTCAGAGGCAGCAACGGTATACACGGAGAGAGCAACGGGATGCAAAGTTCGATGTTGGGGGAGGGCATGAGTTGTTTCACAAACACTTAGACAGGCTAGCTCCCTCAGATATTCGCAAATTGCAGCTAGAAGACCCGGAGGTTCTAAAGTGTAGTAACGGTGCTGTCGAACTCGAAGAGGACAGGGATGCAAATTCTGGAGATTTTTTTTTCATTGATGGCATCTTGTATCGGCGATTCCAAGACCCGCAGAGAAGTTGGAAGGGTGGGTCAGGAGTGGTAGACCAGCTGGTCGTACCGAGGGTATGCAGGGATAGCCTACTAAGGTTGGCTCATGATGTACCGCTGGCGGGACACTTGGGTGTCCGTAAGACGGTGGCGGCTTTGGGGAAACTGTTTTGGTGGCCTGGTTTGAGAGCACAAGTGGTGTCATGGGTGGCAATGTGCAGTGTGTGCCAAAAGGTCGGGAAACCTAACCAGTGCATCCCAAAGGCTCCGTTACACCCAATTCCCGTCAGTGGGCCTCCCTTTAGTAAAGTAGTAGTCGACATGGTTGGCCCCCTCCCCCCCACAAGTGTCGGAAATAAATATCTCTTGACATTCATGGACGTAGCAACTCGGTACCCAGACGCATACCCGATGAGAAATGGTTTGGCGAAGACGGTGGTCCGTAACTTGCTATTATACTTCTCCCGGTACGGATACCCGCAGGAGTTACAGTCAGACCAAGGATCGAATTTCACCTCCAACTTGTTCGTTCAGACAATGAAGCAGCACGGGATAGTCACTGTAGTGTCATCTGCTTATCACCCAGAGAGTCAGGGGGAGTTAGAGAGGTGGCATTCCACTCTAAAAAGCATGCTTCGCTGCTATTGTCTTGAGAACGGCAAGGACTGGGATCTTGGCCTGCCGTATGTGTTATTCGCTGCACGAGAGGTACCTGGGGAGAGTTTGAGGTTTAGCCCTAATGAGCTTGTGTTTGGACACCGCATCTAAAATGCCCCAGAACAAGAAGCCCACCACAGAAGCCACGAGCGAACACCACACAGAAACACCCGGAAGAAAGGTCCACAGAACGAAAGGACCAGCTGACCGAGCCAGCCATTTCAGACAGGCCCAATCCCGTAGGGCTAAACAGCTCCAGGACGCACCCTTTTACCTTTTCTAAACTGACCATTTTCCACACCTCACGTACACTAACCCCCTCGTGTCCTACACTCCTAACTACACAGATGATGAACAGGAATATACATTCATATTAAAAACACCCATGCCCTGTCCCGACGTTGAGCCAATGCCAACACATCAGACAGCCATAATTATATCTATGTATGTTCTTACATCCGAGAAGTAGATGTTATATATCTTAGAAGTTAAAACCCCCCCGCCTGTCCCTAGACCTTGTATATCATTTCCCATGACGAGTATAGATATATGTAACCCGTGCTCAGTCGCCCCCTTGCATTGTTCCTCTAGTAACTAAGTGTCTCTATGTATTCAATCCTTAGGTTAAGTATTTTTATCCGCCATTGTGTTCATCTTTTTCCATTTACTGTTCCACAATTGTCATACGCTTTCCCCTTGCCTCCTTCGTATCCACAGTCCACACTACGCCAATTTACTTCGTGTCATGCACCTCTTACCCCAACCAGAGATTGTATAAGATAACCTGGTTACCAGTATCTGTCATAAGTACCCCGAAACAATAACTAAGTACCCCTCCGAACTGCCGCTGTTGTTGGTATATTTATATTTAATAGAAAACGCAGTTCCCAGGGCCAACTAATAGTATCCATAACCCCTCGGACTGATCACATAACTCTATCTTTTCCAGACTCATATACCACCCCATAGTTGCATTCCCCGGTAGCATTTGGCTAACGTATTCTACTGCCTTTTCAAACTCCAATATCAATTGTAGCCTAATGCCACCCCCACGCCCAGGGACCTTAGGGGCAAAATTTCCCTGTAGCCCTTGAACTCTCCCCCCCCTCTCATTAAGACCCCGCACTTCTCTACTCTTGTCCGACCTAGCCTCTCTCTCATACCTCTTGAAGATCCTTGAATTGTCCGTTGCAAATGCTCTCCAACCTTTTATATATATACTCCTATCCAGCCTACCTTCACTTAGTAGGCCAGAACAACATTAGAACTTTACTAGCCCCTTGCATGCCATCTATTCTCTTACAACCCATTCACAACCCTGCACCCAATGGTCGTCGGTGCGAGGCTAGCCGCCTCGCCAGTAACTAACTTCTATTGCCATACTTCCAGATAAATGTGGCAGAGTTAGCAACCCAGTCTCCACCACATCCAGCAAACCCTACAATTAACAACCAGCCGAGTAAAACCAGCTAGCCAAGGCACCTTCGGTTTTGGTATTAAGGACACCCACATCTGTCTCATACACAAAGGGTTATTATGAACACTGGTGATATGGCAAGCCCCTAGCCACAGCCGCCGGACGACTATCACAGAGAGAGGGCGCCCAGCCCCCCCTTTTTGCCCACCCGAGGAGGGAGACCCCCACCCCCGCGGAGGTATACCTGGCCCCTGTTTTGACTTATGAGTCATTGCCAGGTAGCACAGGAATTCTTCCTATCAATGAACTAACCATGCATGATTAACACCTTTACTAACCTCTATTAACTCACAATAAACCATTTACCTTTCTTGCATACTCTGATCACTAAATTAGCACCTCAGCTATACCATAGAATGAAGATTGCACAATCTAAGAGAGACGCTCCTATCACAGCTGTCCCCATCCTCCTCGCAAAGTAGATCCAGTCTCCCTCCCCTAAATACTTCCAGTATAGCCAAAATAGTACCTCTTACTAAGGCTCAGTTATATGAAAATATAAAGGCTTCCTATAGCCCTGTGCCACAACAGTAAATACCATCTTACCTAGTCCCCACATCTATTGAGAGCTCAATTAAGTCCATAAGACTCGAGATCCCTACTGTGTACAGGGTCCAGAACCGAGCCTATAAATCTAGCTCCCGCCCCCAGTCAAATCAGTTGAAAGCTAGACACCAACCAGTGGTCACTACCCTGCAGTTTACCTCTAGCTCTGCCCTCGTGTTGTTCCGGAGTGAGATTCCAGATCCGGCAGACTCCGTGGCAGAGAAGACTGATAGAAGCATCTGTCCAGGTACAAGTCCTAACGTGCACCTTATAACCTTCACACAAATTCGTGGGTATATAAGTGTGTAGCCAGCAACGATCGTCAAGAGATCCGACTTGAGAACTTCCTACATTTTGGACCATCTGGACAGCCGAGGAACCAGTCGTTAGCCCCCAACATCACCAGAAGCAAGATAACCAGGACCAGATCTACCAATACTATTCAAGATTCATGTTGCTAGTACTAAGTGTTATAGTACTAGCTTGATACTCACTTATTAACTTTCTATAAAGAGGCTAAAACCTTGCCCTGTGTAATTCATATTTAACCATTCCATTTGGGACGTACTAAGCGATCAGTGCTCTTTAATTAACAGGCGACCTTGACTCTCGTAATTACCTTATTCAGATATTAAAACTCTAGTGATATCTAACGTTCGCCCACTGATTTGTGTTCTACGTATTTCTGCCATAAGAATATAAAACTTAGATCAGTACCCCCATGAGGTTACTAGAGATTCCGTGTTCTACAATATACGCGTGTCTAACCCTAACTGTGAGCTGCTACTTGGGCACGCGACCAGCCAGTAAGAGGTCAACTCAGTGACATTGAATTATACGAATATATTGAGGTCTTCCAGTAAAATATAAACTTGCTAATTAAACCTGTGATCAGAAGAATATACCTGAACGTTGGAAGTGGGAGACTAGGCTCCATCCAGATCCGCTAATGCTAGCAGTTCCCTTCTATTATTTGTTTTGTGCGAGAATTACTATCTTTCTATACTCTTTATTTATTTACGTCAATAAACGTGAACTTGTGTCATGTTACCGTGTGTTTATTTTGTGTTCTCTATTCCTCATACCTTGTATTGTGCATGCAGCCTTATATACCCAGTCATTCAGAACTCACATTACCCAAGTTAAACCTGTAGAAAAACAGGGCATAACAGCATCAGAGTGCCTCTCCACATGGTAAAGGAGATATGGGAAGGCACCGCTAAACCATGTTCTATGCTTAAGTATGTCCTTGAGAGTAGAGAAAGAATGTTGCGTAGTCTGGAGTTGGCTGGCCGCAATCTGGTAGGCTCTCAGGCCCTCATGAAGGACAGGTACGACCACAAGGTGAAACTCCGGGAGTTTCACATGGGTCAGGAGGTGTTGATACTACTCCCTCTTGTAGGTCACCCCTTATCCGCAAAGTACGCTGGTCCTTATAGGGTAGCAGAGAAGCTCTCGGACTTAGATTACCTGGTGGCCACTCCAGACAGGCGTAAGAGGAATCAGTTATGTCATGTCAACCTGATGAAGGAGTATGTGAGGCGCCCACCTGAGCCTCTCACTGTCCCCGTGATGACTTTCAGCAGTCAAGGTGGAGAAGGAGAACGGGACAGTCATGCGCAGGTGGATGACAACTGGGATTATCATGTTTCTGCAGATCAGTGGGCGGGAAACACGAGACAGGCGGCTCATGAGGCTTTGCAACACCTACCTGAGCAACAGCGTGTGGCTGTCGAGCGCCTATTCTGTTTATACCCTACTGTATTTGCGGAACACCCAGGCCTCACTACTCATGAGGTGCACGACGTTGACGTCGGAGACCACCAACCCTTCAAATCAGTGCCCTATAGGGTGCCCCCTATTAAACTTCCGGCCCTCCGGGCAGAGTTGGAGTATATGTTGCATCAGGGACTGATCGAGAAGGGGGCGGTAAAGTAGACATCTCCCGTAACGCTGCAACCTAAGCCGGATGGCAAGGTGCGCTTCTGTGTTGATTACCGCAGGCTAAACGGCTTGACTCCCACCAACCCATATCCTCTTCCCCGGGTCGATGACTGTGTAGACAAGATTGGCAGGGCCAAGTTCTTGACCAAGGTGGACCTGGTAAAAGGTTACTGGCAGGTGCCTTTGTCTGAACGGGCGAAAGAGGTGTGTGGTTTTGTGGTGGATGGTGCTACATATCGTTGTAATGTCATGCCGTACGGTCTAAAGAACGCACCAGCGACCTTCCAAACCTTGATGAACGAGTTGGTGGCTGACATTCGGAACTGTACCATGTACCTGGACGACGTCATTATCTACGATGACGATTTCAAGAGCCACTGTGAACATGTAGAATCCCTATTTAAGAAATTAAGCGAGGCAAACTTGGTGGTCAACCTGGGAAAGTGTGATTTTGTGCGGGCTACCGTGCAGTATCTGGGGTTCATGGTGGGTTTGGGCCAGGTGTGCCCCCCACAGAACAAGATATTGGCTATTAACCACTTCCCAGGCCGTCCACCAAGAAGCAGATCATGAGGTTTTTGGGCATGATTGGTTACTACCGCCGCTTTATAAAGGGCTATTCTACTGTGCTGGCTCCTCTGACGGACCTATTGGCCAAATATAGAAAGTTTAAGTGGGTGCCTGAGTGTGAGAGGGCTCTTTTGCTAGTAAAACACCTGTTGTGTACTCAACCAATCCTCAGGGCCCCGGACTTTAGCCGACCATTCCAGCTGGCAACTGATGCCAGTAGTGTGGGGGCTGGTGCCGTTCTGATGCAATCAGACGAAGATGGGCTGGAGCACCCAGTCAGTTTCTTCTCAAAAAAGTTCAACTCGGCGCAGAAGAACTATTCAGTAGTTGAGAAGGAACTGCTGGCGATTGTGCTAGCGCTCAGGCACTTTGAGGTGTATGTTCCAGCCTATGGACCAGTTGTGGTGATCTACACCGACCATCACCCCCTCAAGTTCCTGAATCAATTCCATAACCGGAATATGAGGCTGACCAGGTGGTCATTAATGTTGCAGGAATACAACCTAGACATACGCCATATTGCCGGTTCTGAGAATGTGATTGCAGATTGCTTATCGAGGGTGGAAGACCCGGGGTAGATCATCACAAGGGTAGCCTCCTACTTTGGTTTGATTAGTATGTTTACGTCTGGTGCTTGTTGGCTCGCATGTGTAGCCCAGCGTATTGGGTCGTAAAGTAGGAGTTGCTGTGTTGGTATAGAAGAAAAAACTAGGCTTTCCCCTGTAGTGCAGCCGCCATAAACATATTAAAAATATAAAAAATCCTATAAAAACTCTTTCTTTGATAGTTAATTTTGTTTTAAGTATGTTATAGCAGAAATTCTGAGTTGTACTCCTTTCAGAAGGCTGGGCTAGTGAAGCTCGCTCTTATGAGCATAACTATGTAATTTAATCTATTGTGTTGGGAAGGGTTGTTAATTTTTATAATGTGTTATTTTGATGAGAACTGTGCTTTACATTTCATTGTCGCTGGGTGGCTAGGAGTGGCGAATTTTGTATGGGTTCTGCGTGTCAGATTTAGAGCTCATAGTTGGAGCCTCTTAAAAATCTTAGGGGGGGTGTGACGCTCACCGCTTCCCCCAGAACCGCATGGCTTACTCGCTAGGACTCGCCAGGGTAGAGAATATAGCTACAGTCTACCTATCATTGTGTACTTTCCTTCTCGAGAAAGCTTGTGTTGCAGACAGTTCAGAACTGTTCTTTATTTTCGTCTGTCACAATCCTTTCTATTTTATTTAGTCAATTGAAAGTATTGTGTTAAGTAGTTGAATGATGGGAAGGCGAGCGGGAGAGGGAGAGAGAGAGAGACAAGGTGGTGTGACTTGGTGGTGAGTGTAGCGCGTGGCTGGCCCCCTTACATAGGCCTCACGGGATTCGTTGCCTCCTGCCTAACACTGCCTACTACGCGGCTGCTTACTGGGCGACTGTCGCGTGCCCTCGTGCCATTCTTGCGAACTGGGACTCCAGCCAGGAGGTCCATGGGAATATCCTTGTCAGATCCTTCCCAGACAGCATACTCTAAGCATCTCCCTTGAACTGTCCCACACTCTTGTCTTAGAATCTTTCTCTCCTACTGCCTCTATCATTTCCACTACTTCCTCACCTTTTATTAATATCAATTCCCCTCTGGTTCTCTGCATCCACACCTTGAATTGGTGGTCAGACTGTATTATATGCTGGATCTCACATTTCTTATGCACTAGATTAAGGTTGAAGATAGTCATTGTCTTTTTGGGAGATTGTATTGCTCAGACTGTCTCCATCAATCACTAATGTTTCTACAGGGTTAAATAATGCTAGACTAGGGATCAGGTACCTTGCTGTTGGTGTTTTCAATGTGTGTAGGCTACTTTTGAGCTACACGACACTACGGATTCTGTGGGTTACCTGGGTGGATCTTTTGTCTGTGTACCTTGGAGTTTAGACTGTGTAGTGCGTGAGGGCTGCTTGCCTAATCCACCCAACACTGTTCTAACTCTATTTGCTTTTACTTTTGAGGGTCGCCAGGAGGATACTCGATACTTGTGATCGAGAATCCTCAAGAGAGCACCCCTTCATATTAACGGAATCAGGCCGCACAGACCCAAGGTCCACCCTAGGCTAGGAGCTGCCTTGCTCCACCAGAATTCTGTACCTTTGCGCATCCCAGCTAGACTTTATTAACCCGGGTAGACATTAGCTGGATTAGATCATATACTTTTTTATGCATACCCATTATTTTTACACAAGCATTTTGAGGTATAGGTTGCTGTAGAGGGACACAACCAGCATAGACCGGTTTTGTTAATAGGAGTACTACTTTTTCGTGGCGAGCATTAATACTGTTGCACCGCTTATAATATTCTTGTGTCCAATAACATTATATGTCCAGCCTTTTTGTGTATTTAGCCTACACGTGCATTGTCCTGCCTCCTGCTATTTTGTGGTTCCATTTCCGATATGTTCTTCTTAGTAGCATCCGACATTATTCAGAAGATTCCTTGTTCGGTGCTTGAGGACTTTACAACACTTTCTTTCATAAAGGAGTGACAGATATTATTGATTAAAGTAACGTTAAGTAAACCTTCTTCTTGTTTGCATTAGATCACTCTTGTGATTTAATTAAGTTAACTATCTTTTCCTTGTGTACCATAACTAAGCAACCATATGTTATAGGTAATAGGCTGTTTCCGAGAACATCAGCCTATAGTAGAAGCACATAGATACTGAGAGTTAAGATACCCCGCTATCGCAGATATAACTCTGGAGGGTATATGTGTTCTTTGTTCGACGGGATTATATATCAGGGGTTGGATCTAGCGTTTCCGTTGTTGCATTTATGCCAGTCTAGTCCAATGTATAAGAGCCACTGATTTATACGAGACCCCGATCGTAACACTGGTAAGGTGTCTGCCTCACACCCAAGGGTCGAGAGTTCGTGCCCCCACCAGGGCTTGATATTTTCGTGAGGCTATTTCCGCATTTAACGAAGTTTAGGTTTGTTGGTAAAATTGTTCAGATGGTTGAGAGTAAGATCGGAGCTCCATAAATCCTCTTTCGGGTATGGTGTAAAAACCGGTTCCTACATTATTACGAACTTTATGCTGACATAAACCTTATCTGCCCATAATAATTATGATTTAGGCTTTTAGTTATACTCCATCGTACACATAACTCACTTAATATAACTAGTTCGGACAAGCGTAGCTCAAATATAAACTATATAACAAGTCTGGGTTTGAGTCTGTGCAGTTCATCCCTTTGCGTGCGTAGTTAGCGAGAGAGGGAGTGACTGTATCGCTAGATCCGTTCTCAAAAGCAGCTAGAATATCATCTATATTTAATAAATGCAAAAACTTGTATGAATGATGCTACAACCTCTGGAAGGGTTTTTGTTGGTTTGTTTTGCATGTTTTATAATTAAATATGGTTCTAGAATGTGTGATATTTATAGAGTATCACTGGGAATTATGTTGCTAATGTCGAAAATGCAAGCTAAATGTAGCGTTTTAAGATGTAGCATTAAAGTAGCTATATTGGCAACACTGAGTCACTTACTTGTCACCAAGGAGGGTATATTAGGGGGAGGGATAGTGGGTAGAACGTACCCTATGTAAACGTGAAGCCAGATAAAATATTGGCAGGTAGGCTAAAAGACGGAAATAATATAGTAGATACGAAGTGATGGAAGTAAACAGGACAGTTCGAGAGAGAGAGAGAGAGAGAGAGTAAGTAATTGTCGCTAGACAGGCGTGTGTGTGCTTGTTTGAGTGTCGCTATAGGCTATGTATTAGTTATCTCTCTCTCTCTTATTTATCGCTGTCTTCCTTACAATTACGACATACTAGTGCATGAGAACATAGGAGCCTCTCTCTCTCTCTCACACACAAATGAGAACATAAGTAAACAGGAGTCTGCAGAGAGCCGATTGGCTATAGGACTCGGTAGCCTATTCCATATATCTACAACTCTGTTACTAAACGAATAGAGGCAGATCCCTTACACACCCAGTCTCTCTCTGTCGCTCGTTTGTTTGCACACCGGTACAAATGAGGCAGATCCCTTACACATGCAACTAAGATGAACATGGGAATCTGCAGAGAGACAAGTGGCCCACAAAAGGCAGATCCCTTTCACATCCAACCCATTTCGTCCATATGACTATCTGATTTTATCTTGAATTTCTCTATTGTTCTTGATCCCACTATAGCACTAGGTAGCCTATTTCACATATCTACGACTCTGTTACGAGAGAGGCAGATCCCTTACACAGCCAATCTCTCCCTCTCTCTTATTTGCACACTGGTACAAATGAGGCAGATCCCTTACACATGCTACCAAGATGAAAATGGGAGTTTGCAGAGAGCCGATTGGACCACACACGGCAGATCCCTTTCACACCCAATCCATCTCGTCCTATCAAATTTTATGTTGAAGCTCTATTGTTATTGATCCCACTATAGCACTCGGTAGCCTATTCCACATATCTACAACTCTTTTACCAAGCAAATAGAGGCAAATCCCATACACAGCCAATCTCTTTCTCTCTCGCTCTTGTTTGTTTGCACACCGGTACAAATGAGGCAGATCCCTTACACATGCAAACAATATGAAAATGGGAGTCTGCAGAGAGCCAAGTGGCCCACATAAGGCAGATCCCTTTCACACTCAACCCATCTCATAAACATTACCTGTTATTTACACTACTTACTTATACACCCATGTTAGCATATACCTGCAACCAAAACACAATTGTAAGAAATAGCAAAAGGCAGATCCCTTTCACATCCAACCCATTTCGTCCATATGACTATCTGATTTATCTTGAAATTCTCTATTGTTCTTGATCCCACTATAGCACTAGGTAGCCTATTTCACATATCTACGACTCTGTTACGAAAGAGGCAGATCCCTTACACAGCCAAACTCTTTCTCTCTCGCTCTTGTTTGTTTGCACACCGGTACAAATGACTAGGATCCCTTACACATGCAACCAAGATGAAAATGGGAGTCTGCAGAGAGCCAAGTGGCCCACATAAGGCAGATCCCTTTCACACTCAACCCATCTCATAAACGTTACCTGTTATTTACACTATTTACTATACACCCACATTATCATATACCTGCAACCAAAACACAATTGTAAGAAATAGGAACATAAGAAAATGGGAGTCTGTAGAGAGCCAATTGGCCCACACAAGACAGATCCTTTTCACACTCAACCAATCTCATAAAAACTCTCTCTCATTTATCTCTGTCTTCCTTACATTTATGACATCCTAGTCTCTCTCTCTCTCTCACAAATGAGAACATAAGAAAACCGGAGTCTGCAGAGAGCCGATTGGCCCACATGTTAGATCCCTTTCACACCCAGCCCATCCCGCGCGCTCTCTCTCTCTCTCATATTTATCGCTATCTTCCTTATGTTTACGACATCCTATTCTATCTCGCCATACTCTCTCTCCCTCACAAATGAGAACATAAAAAAATAAGGAAATGGGAGTCTGCATCTAATTTTATGTTGAACTCTATTCCACATATCTACAACTCTGTTACTAAATTAATAGAGGCAGATCCCATACACACCCAGTCTCTCTCTCTCGCTCGCTTGTTTGCACACCGGTACTAAAATACCACAGGAACGAAAAACCTGAGAGCGAATCCTCCAACCCTAACGAGCCACAGGAACGGAAATCCTGAGAGCGAAACTCCAATCCCCAACGAGATCCCAGGCCCCTTTTCCATTCCCGATTTGGTCTCTCTCTCTCTCTCAATTCATTCCACATATTATACGTCTCTCAATCACAGTCTTCTAATATACAAACCACAATACTTTACTCACTGATATTCTTGACGTACCACCTAAGTATGTATTTAATTATGTAACCACCATACAGACTATAATACTTTCATTGTGTAGGTTCGCGGCGATCTAAGACACCTTAGCTTCCATTTCACACCAAATCAGATCGTGATTACGTCAGCCCTGTATTTAGTTATATAACAATTCTAGCAATTCTATGTCTCTAACCTCCCATTGTTTTATCCACTAACTGTATATTCCCAACCTTTAACCACGACTCTATACACCCGATAATCCTATGCCAGTTATTGTATTGATTTAGGCCTGTTAATTCGGATAAACTCACGATGACCAATCTGCAGACGATTATCAGGAGAGATGCAGGAAAGCTACCTCGTATCTCCCTTTCCATGATGAGTATAGATATATGTACCACCGTGCTCAGTCCCCCTTGCCTTGTTCTTCTAGTAACTAAGTGTATATATAATATTAACCGGAGTATGCCACCAGTATTGATACGACATAGCGGCACTGTCCTTGTGTCGTATTGTGCCACGTGCATACCAACCCGGTTTCATCATCTTATTAGGACGACGGCTATAATGTCGTCATTCATGCATGTATTCAATCCTTAGGTTAATTATCTTTTATCCGCCATTGTGTTCATCTCTTCCATTTACTTTTCCACAATTGTTATACGTCTTCCAATCACCTCCTTCGTATCCACAATCCACACTACTCTATTTTGCTTCGTGACCCTATGCTCAGTGGTACCCTGTTTTGGGTCATCCTGTCCGCTTATCCTTCACGCCCCGCTGCACACACCACCCTACCTATTCGATCGTAGAGAAATGCCACCCCTATGTCCCGCGCATTAAGGGTCACTATCCTAGGTCACGAGCGGCGCGGCGCCTAGCCTCATACCACCCCTTTACAATTCACAACCCTCCCCCACCTCGCGTATCCACTACCCCTCGTGTCCTACACCTCTTACCCGCCGGACTCTACCTACGTGATGATGAACATGAATACACCTTAATTTAATACACCCATGCCCTGTCCCTAAGTTAGGATATCATTATCAACATACCCTAAAATACCTTGTCTTGCCAGACTAAGTTTCTGAAGACCAACCGCCCCCATAAATCTATGTATGTTCTTCCATCCGAGAAGTAATATGTTAACCCCTGTCTTGCCAGACTAAGTTTCTGAAGACCAACCGCCCCCATAAATCTATGTATGTTCTTCCATCCGAGAAGTAATATGTTAACCCCCATGTCATAATTGATAAGAAACTATGATACCCACGGGTACACCATTGTATATATAATCATTATTCCTGTAAGACCTAGACAGAGATAATGACTGAAGATGTTAGCCACCATGCAGTAACTCTAATTCTTACCCCAACCAGAGATTGTATAGATAACCCTCTTTTACCATTGTCTCGACGCATATCTACCACGAAACAATAACGAAGCTACCCCTACGAACTGCCGCTTTCTTTGGTATATATTTCATAGAAAACGCAGTTCCCAGGGACAACTAGATCAGCAAGAAATTGTGTCAAATAATAGTGTCCATAACCCCTCGTATTGACGAGTAATAGTACACTATGTTTTTCTCTACTTTTATCCACAGTCAAGCACACACCTACAGCTAACCTCATCTTCCCCACAGTCCACATGATTCTATAATTTCCAGACTCATACACCACCACCTATAGCTCATCCCCCGGTAGCGTTTGATTACCCTACCTTCCCTGTCGGTAACCCCCAGTCTAAGATACCAACTGTAGCCTAATGCCACCCCTACGCCCAGAGACCTTAGGGTCAAACTTCCACGTAGCCCTCCTTAACCCTCTCCCTCTCGTTAACCCCCCACGCTCCTCCACTCCCTCCTAACCTAGCCTCTCCACCACACCCCCTGAATATCCTTAACTTTTCCGTTACTAACATTCTCAAACCTTTTGTATATATACTCCTATCCAGCCTACCTTCCCCCAGTAGGAAGGAACACCATTAGAACTTTACTAACCCTTTGCATGCCATCTATTCCCTCACAACCCATTCACAACCCTGTACCAAATGATCGTCCGTGCGAGGCTAGCCGCCTCACCAGTGACTAACTTCTATTGCCATACTTCCAGATCAATGTGGCAGAGTTAGCACCAGTCTCCACCACATCCAACCACCCATGCAATTAACAACCTAACCAAGTAAACCAGCTGATCAAGGCACCTTCGGTTTTGGTATTACGAACACCCACATTTGTTTCATAAACAGAGGGTTATTACAAACCCTTGTGATATGGCAAGCCCCCTTCCACAGCCGCCCCGACGACCATCACAGAGAAGGGACGCGCCCCTATCCCTTTCACCCACCTGAGGAGGGAGACCCCGACCCCTGCGGAGGTATACCTGACCCCTGTTTTGACTTCCGGGTCATTGCCAGGTAGCACAGGAATTCTTCCTATCAATGAACTAACCATGTATGACTAACACCTTTACTAACCTCTATTAACCCCCAATAACCCATTAACCTTTCTTGCATACTCCGATAACCAAATTAGCACCTCAGCTATACCATAGAATGAAGACTGAACAATCTAAGAGAGACGCTCCTATCACAGCTGTCCCAATCCTCCTCGCAAAGTAGATCCAGTCTCGCTCCCCTAAATACTTCCAGTATAGCCAAAATAGTACCTCTTACTAAGGCTCAGTTATATCACATTATGAAGGCTCCATATAGCCATGTGCCACAACAGTAATCACCACCTTACCTAGTTCCTGTATCCTTTGAGAGCTCAAATAAATCCATAAAAACTCGAGATCCCTATGGCCTACAGGGTCCAAAACCGAGCCTATAAACCAAGCTCCAGCCCCCAGTAAAATCAGTTGAAAGATAGACACCAACCAGTGGCTGGCCCCCTTAACCCATACAGCCCCAGCAACGCGCCTGGCGCATCAGCGATGTATGTAACGCACAGCCCCAGAGACGCGCCTGGCGCGTCACCCTAATTGCGCCAACCGTAACCTCAGGTGTAGCCACTCAAGAGGGCTCAGATTTGTATGGGAACTGTGTACGTATCCCACGCAACCGTGCCGATGGTTGAAAACTCTCAAAGTCCACGTGCGTGCGCGTGAGCGCGCAATAACCTGTTTTTTTTGGGTAATTGCCTTCAATTTTTTACTCTTGTAAAATACGTTTTCGGGGGCTCTGTAGGACCATTCTTTAAGCTTTTTGAGCGTTTTTTCGTGGTTTTTCCTTCATTCCTAAGCCATTCGCTATTGTTTCTGGAATAAAACCATTTTTTGAAAACCGGCCGGGTTCTGGTGAACAAACATTACAAAACTAGCCGGGGCTGGACGGGTTAAGTTGACCTCTAGCTCTGCCCTTGTGTTGTTCCTGAGAATTGAGTTCCAGAGCCGGCAGACTCCGTGGCAGATTGATATAGAAGGTGGGTATATAAGAGTGTAGCCAGCAACGATCGCCAAGAGATCCGTCTTGAGAACTTCCTACATATGCACCACCTGGACGGCCGCGGAACCAGTCGTTAGCCCCCAACATCACGGACGCAAGATAACCAGGACCAGACCAATCAAATACTACCCAAGATTCACTCTATTAGTGCTACAGTGTTACAGTACTATTTAGAGACTCATTTATTAATATTTCTACGAAGTGGCTATATCTTTGCCCCAGTATAATTCATATATAACTATTCAATTAGGAAGTGCTAAGCGTATCAGTGTTTATTAATTAACAGGCGATATTAACTCTTGTAATTACCCATATATCCAGATATTATTAAATAGACGTGAAACCCTAGTGATATCTGATATTCGCCCACAGATTTGCATTCTGTGTTTCTGATATCAGAATATAAAACTTAGACCAGTACCCCCTGAGGTTACTAGAATTCCCGTGCTCTAAAATATGTGTGTCTAATCTAGTCTGTGAACTACTACTTGTGCACCAGAGCTACCAGTAATAAATCTATCTGTGAATATGAATCTATAAGTAACATTGATGGTCTCCAGTATAATAAACTTGTGAATAAAGCCAGTGATCAGAAGATTAATACCTGAACGTTGGAAGTGGGAGACTAGGCTCCATCCAGATCCACTTATGCTAGTGTTGTTCAATTCTATCATTTGTCTTGTAAGAGTATTCATACCTTCTTATGCTTCATATTAATCATCATCAAGGAAACTATAGAAGTGTGTACATAAATAAACGTGATCGTGTGTCTTGTTACCGTGTGTTTATTTTGTGTTCTCTATTCCTCATACCTTGTTTTGTGCATGCAGCCTTCTATACCCAGTCAGTTAGAACTCACATTACCCAAGTTAATCCTGTAGAAAAACAGGGCATAACAGGTACAAATGAGGCAGATCCCTTACACACGCAACTAGCAACTAAGATGAACATGGGAAATTGCAGAGAGACAAGTGGCCCACAGAAGGCAGATCCCTTTCACATCCAACCCATTTCGTCCGTATGACTATCTGATTTTATCTTGAAATTCTCTATTGTTCTTGATCCCAGTATAGCACTAGGTAGCCTATTTCACATATCTATGACTCTGTTACGAGAGAGGCAGATCCCTTACACAGCCAATCTCTCTCTCTCTCTCTCTTATTTGCACACTGGTACAAATGAAGCAGATCCCTTACACATGCTACCAAGATGAAAATGGGAGTTTGCAGAGAGCCAAGTGGCCCCCACAAGGCAGATCCCTTTCACACCCAACCCATCTCATAAACGTGATATGTTACACACTTACTATACACAAATGTTATCATATACATTCAACCCTCCATTTAATTGACTAAAAGGGGGGATGACCAGTCCCTCGGGTGCTAGAAAAGTATTAAATTATGTGAATTCCTCTCCCTTGCTTTTGGTTCACACATTGGTTTGGTTGTTTTATTATCCTCTGTTTCTTTGGTATCTCCCTATTAAAGTACAACAATGTTAGTTGTTTGGTATTTATTTAATATGTGATTAATTTCTAATGTGATGGAATAGATCTAATGTTTAGATTTATTGATAGTGATAAAAATGATAAAACTAAAAAACAAATTATACTGTAAAATTTATGGTACACTCCTCCTATAAAATGTAATGCCCATAAATGGCACTCTCCCTTTCTTTCGGTTCACACATTGGTTTGGTTGTTTTATTATCTTTTGTTTCATTGATATCTTCCTATTAATGTACAGAAAAAATAGTTGTTTGGTATGTATTAAATCTGTGATTAATTTCTAATGTGATGGAATTGATAACATGAACATCCCACATACTCATTAGAAATAAAATTATTCCAGAGCCAAATAACAAGATTTCCCCCATCTTATCCCTCTGGCACAGAGATCATTGACTGGTAACATGTTGCCATACAAAGGGTATTGTTTTTCCCATTTATTCATTTCCTCATTTGGGACAAATGAGAAAAGTTGGAGGAAGAGTTTTAAATATTTTTGTAATAACTTTTGTCTATTTTTGTTTTTAACAGTTGTTGGAATATATATATTTTTAATTCCATCACATCAAAAATGAAACCCAGATTAAGTAGAGACAATACATCAATTATTTCTGTCCGTTGATAAGAGAGATAGAAATAAATATAAATATAAAAAGGGAAATCAATTTATATACATGTAAATATAGATAGACCAGGACCAGCAGGTCCTGTCTGTTAAAGGCGATATTCGTTGAAGGGAGGTCTGGTGAATGGAGGTTTGAGTGTACCTGCAACCAAGATATAATTGCAAGAAATAGGAATATAAGAAAATGGGAGTCTGCAGAGAGCCAATTGGCCCACACAAAACAAATCCCTTTCACACCCAACCCATCTCATAAACTCTCTCTCTCTCTCTCTCTCTCTCACACACACACAAATTAGAACATAAGAAAACGGGAGTATGCAGAGAGCCGATTGGCCCACACACGGCAGGTCCCTTTCACACCCAACCCATCTCGTCCTATCAAATTTTATGTTCAAGCTCTATTGTTATTTATCCCACTATAGCACTCGGTAGCTATACAACTCTTTTACCAAGCAAATAGTGGCAGATCCCTTAGACAGCCAATCTCTTTCTCTCTCGCTCTTGTTTGTTTGCACACCAGTAAAAATGAGGCAGATCCCTTGCACATGCCACTAAGATGAAAATGGGAGTCTGCAGAGAGCCAAGTGGCCCACATAAGGCAGATCCCTTTCACACCCAACCCCTCTCATAAACGTTACCTGTTATTTACACTACTTACTATACACCCATGTTATCATATATCTGCAACCAAAACACAATTGTAAGAAATAGGAACATAAGAAGTTCAGTTCAGTCAGTGACAGGAGGAGGTTGTGTTAATCTGATTTCCTGCCCGGACCACCTGCTCGTGACCCAGTGACCATACGCACCTACCTGTGTTTGGAGGCAGTGCACTCGTGTATATATAAAAGTGTTTTAGCTCAGTTTTTAGCTGTTAGTTGACTTATTTGTTTTTGTTTTCTGTACTTAGTTGTTTGCTCCTCGCTAAGCTTTTTGGGATCATGTCAGGTATGGAGTGCGAGTCCTTTACTGAACTGCATCATCTTATTCTCCAGGTAAGGGAAGAGATGGTTATGGTGAAGGAAGAGGTCTTGGCTCTAAGGGAGGTTAATGTTAAACTTCAGAGGGAAGTGGATTTGATTAAAGACGAAAATCTAGCTTTCAAGCTTAGCCAAGAGGAAATTAAGTCGAGTAAGGGGAAAAGGGAGGAAGTTGATGATTTTTTTTATTCATGGCAGGTTGTTAAAAATACGGGTGGGAAAGTCACACTCAAGAAGCAGGATAGTAGAATAGGTATGAGTGTGACAAATACATTCTCTCCTTTGCGAGACGAATGTGAGGGAAAAGATAGTCAGGAAAAGGGAGGGTTTGCCGAAGTGCCTGCCGCCGACTCAGCTCCAACCGCTGACGCTGTGCTACCTACCACCACCACCACCACCCCCACCACCACCACCACCACCAAGGGAGCTTCTGCCACCACCGGGGGTTCTCCAACTGCAGCTGCTGGATCCTCCCGAGGGAAAGGTAAGTCTGTGTCCCGAGAAGGTAAGTCTGTGTCGATTGTGGGCGACTCCATGGTAAGACATTTAGTTAGGGCTACCCGCACTAAACTTAGGAAGGTTGTGTGTTTGCCTGGCCATGGAGTTGGGAGGGTTTTAGAGAAGATGGACCACATCTTGGAAGATAGTGGAGATAACTCCATTATCTGTCTCAGTGCCGGGAGTAACGATGTTGGTAAGGGTAGAAGTGAGGAACTGCTGCAGCAGTATCGGGATGTGTTAGATTAGGTTAGGATGAAGGGAGGGATCCCTGTAGTACATTGTATCCTACCCAGAAGAGGAGTTCCCAGGAATGGACATCCAGGGCGATTGGTGTCAATTGCCGTTTGGAGAAATATTGCAAAGAAAAAGCAATACCATTCATTGATAACTGGGATAGTTTCTATGGGAGAGATGGGATGTATGCAAGGGATGGGGTTCATCTTTCACGGTTAGGGGGGTTTTCTACATTAGCTAGTTCTTTAGATAGGGTGGTTGTGGGGTTTTGAACAGAAATATTGAGAGTGTAAATGAGGTTAAATGGAACAATTTTAGCGTCAGGCGAAAGCGATAAGGATATTCAGTCTCATGCTAAAAATGATGACTATATTGCAAATGATAGTAGTGATGGTGCAACGGAAGATGGAAATGTCGTTAGAAATAAAGGTAAATTAGGTATAAAGAAAAGAAGTAAATTGAGAGTATATTACACAAACTGTAGGAGTCTATGTAACAAAATGAACGAACTTAGAGCCCTTGTTAGCAAAGAAAATATAGACATAATAGCGCTAACTGAAACGTGGATTAATACAGAAACCAGGCATTTTTTAGCAGAATTTGATATACCAGGATATAGTTTGTTTAAATATGACCGAACAAGTAAGAGGGGTGGCGGTATAGCAGTGTTTGTCAAGAGTACATTAAAAAGCTGTATTAAATCAGGTATTAGACTAAATAACGATAATGAAAGTGTTTGGGTAGAGGTTAACGAAGGTAGTGAGACCATAGTTATTGGAGTTATGTATAGACCGCCAAATATGAGTAGAAATGACGGAACGTCATTATGGGAGGAAATTAAAATGGCATCAAGGTTTAGCAATGTGTGCATTATGGGGGATTTTAATTTTCCGAATATAGATTGGCAGCATCAAATAGGAGACTCTGATTCTGAGGAGTTTATAGAGGTAGTACAAGATAGTTTTTTATTTCAATTCATAGATACGCCGACTAGAGGTAATAATATTCTCGATTTAGTTTTCAGTAACAATGAACATATGGTAAATAATGTAGAGATAGGGGACCACCTAGGAAATAGTGACCACAATTCTGTGTATTTTAATATTCAATGGAAAGGTAATACCAGAGAGAATACAACATTAATACCTGACTTCAGAAAAGCCAATTATGGTGGGATAAGAAGAGCCCTATTAGCTGACCCTATGGTCTAAAAATTAAGTCGATCCAGGTGTCCAAATGAGTGTACCCCTTCTCAGGCACCTGTCATCTTAAGTCAGGAAGAGACGTCAACCTTGGTAGATACATACGATAATTTTATCAAGTCAGTATTCAATGCACAAAATAAATACATCCCCCAAAGAAAATTTAGATCAACACAGAACCAACCCAAATGGATGAATAATAGACTATTAGATCTTCTAGGACAAAAGAGAGGACTATATAAAAAAAATAGGAAAGGCGAAATTCACCTACTTGCTTACTATCAGAATCTATCAAGACAGGTAAAAAAGGATATTAGGAAAGAAAAAAGAAATTATGAAATTAAGGTTGCCAATGACTCAAAAAATAATCCTAAAGCTTTTTACCAACTATATAAATCCAAGGTTAGAGATGTATTTGGTCCCCTTAAAACTTCGATAGGAGAAATGACAGAAAATGATTTAGAAATGTGCAGTACATTAAATAGTCAATTTCTTTCCGTTTTCACTAATGAAAATTTGGCACAGTTTCCAGAAGTCCGTAAGGTATATAGCGATAGTATAGAAAATAGGTTAAGTACGGTTACTATAAGTAGAAATTGACAGACTGAAACCTCATAAATCGCCTGGTCCTGATGAGGTATATGCTAGAGTATTAAAAGAATGTAGGGATGAGTTAAGTTATCCATTAACATTTTTATTTAACAAGTCATTGGAGACAGGTATAGTTCCAGAAGCTTGGAAGCTTGCAAACATAGTTCCGATCTTCAAAAAAGGTGACAAATCGATAGCATCCAATTACCGTCCCATTAGTCTTACATCAATCATAGGAAAGCTACTAGAGTCAATTATTGCTAGTAAAATTAGAAACCACTTAGATACATGTAATTTAATAAATTCTTCTCAGCATGGATTCACTCAGGGACGTTCTTGCCTTACTAATTTGCTTAGCTTTTTCTCAGAGGTATATGAAGCAGTAGATAATGACAAGTCATATGATATAATATATTTAGATTTCAGTAAAGCTTTCGACAGAGTCCCCCATGAGAGATTGATGAGAAATGTTGAGGCGCATGGAATAGGTGGGGCGTTGTTGGGATGGATTAGGTCATGGTTAATTGGTAGGAAGCAGAGAGTCAGCATAAATGGTACGAAGTCAGAATGGGGAGCAGTCAAAAGTGGTGTCCCCCAGGGATCTGTATTAGGTCCTCTGTTGTTTGTTATATACATAAATTACCTTGATTTAGGTATAACTAGTAGGATAAGTAAATTTGCAGACGATACCAAAATGGGGAGAACAAATGATTCAGATAGAGATATAGAGTGCCTCCAAAGGGATCTAGATACCTTACACGAATGGTCAGTAAATTGGCAGATGAAGTTTAACATTGACAAATGCAAGGTATTAAAGATAGGGAAGATGCATACAAATGTTAAATATAAACTAGCTAACGTGAAATTAGAAAACTTGAATTGTGAGAAAGATCTAGGTGTGTTTGTTAGCAATGATTTGAAGCCTAGACAACAGTGTATAAGGTTCGAAACAAGGCAAACAGGATTCTCGGGTTCATCTCTAGGAGTGTGAGTAACAGAACTGCTGATGTTATCTTAAAACTTTACTTGTCATTAGTGAGACCCCATATGGATTATGCTGTTCAATTTTGGTGTCCTTATTACAGAATGGACATAGATTCATTGGAGAGAGTACAACGTAGAATGACAAAAATTATCCATAATATTAGAAATCTTCCGTATAAAGAAAGGTTGAAGAAATTAGGCTTACATTCGTTAGAGAGACGCAGAGTTAGAGGGGATATGATAGAGGTGTTCAAGTGGGTTAGTGGGATTAACAAAGGGGACATGACAAATGTACTAAAGCTCAGTGATAGCGAAAGAACTCGTACCAATGGTTTCAAATTAGATAAATTTCGTTTCAGAAAAGATATAGGCAAATATTGGTTTGGTAACAGAGTTGTAGATGGGTGGAATGGACTACCAAGTGCTATAGTGGGATTCAAAACGATAGGGAGCTTTAAGATAAAATTGGATAAGCATATGGACGAGAAGGGTTGGGTGTGAAGGGGGATCAGCAGGGTTGGGCCAATCAGCGCTCTGCAGACCCCGTAATCCTGCGTTAATCTCTAACCGTTTTGGTAAGATGATCCTCAGGGTATTAGAGTGTTGAGCCTATAATTGGGCTTTGTAATTGGGGTTGTATGGGACAGGGATCTGCCTTGCTTAGGCCAATCGGCTTTCTGCAGACTCCCATTTTCTTATGTTCTTATGTAAGAAAATGGGGGTCTGCAGAGAGCCAATTGGCCCACACAAGACAGATCCTTTTCACACCCATCACATCTCATAACAACTCTCTCTCTCTCTCTATCTCATTTATCTCTGTCTTCCTTACATTTATGACATCCTAGTCTCTCTCTCTCTCTCACAAATGAGAACATAGAAAACTGGAGTCTGCAGAGAGCCAATTGGCCCACACATGTCAGATCCATTTCACACCCAACCCATCCCGCGCTCTCTCTCTCTCTCTCATATTTATCGCCATCTTCCTTACGTTTACGACATCCTATTCTCTCTTGCCATACTCTCTCTCTCCGTCACAAATGAGAACATAAAAAATAAGAAAATGGGAGTCTGCCGAGAGCTGATTGACCTACACATGGCAGATCCCTTTCACACCCAACCCATCTCATTCTATTTAATTTCAAGTTGAAGCTCTATTGTTCTTGATCCCATTATAGCACTCGGTAGTCTATTCCACATATCTACAATTCTGTTACTAAACTAATAGAGGCAGATCCCTTACACAGCCAATCTCTCCCTCTCTCGCTCTTGTTTGTTTGCACAATCTGTTCCTTCTGTAGTTTCTCCATGCCCGATAAGTTAAATGATCTTTTGAGATCTGTGACACAGCTTTTGTATCCAACACAATACCCTGCTTGCAAAACTGCTCGAACCCCGGACAACATTGCTTGCAACTTTAATTAGGGGTTCGTCCCCTACGGGGAACCCCTATTGTAATCATTAAACCTGGGTTTTCATCCAAATTCTTCTTACGCGCCGGTTTCGACGCAATAACTCCAGAACCGCTTTTTGGATCGGGGTCAAACTTTCACAAGAGGTGCGTTTTTGTATTGGGCAACTTTTGATATGCTAAACATCCGGCATGGCGGCCAAACAGGTCCGTGGCAGCCGATTTCCCGAAAAACTTGACGCCTAAATACCGTCTCTCCCACTCACAGGAAACGACTCGGCTTTGGCATACGCACTCCCTTACTAATGCTCCGCAAATTTTATAGAGAAGGTTTTGCTTTTGCACGTGGGTTTTTTTCCGGCAATCTTGAAAAAAACTCAAATTCCACTTAAAATTCCACATCTTGAAAACTACGCCGATGATCAAAGCCATGCTTGCGTAGTTGGGTGAGGCTCGCGATTCCGAACGTTTTGATACCAAAAGAATATAAATGGGTGGAATAGTTTGGCCGCAGCATTGAAAACTGTCTATTCTTAAATTACTTTAAAACCGCATTCGCTACCCACACAAAGTTTACCGTCTACAGTCTATAGGCTTCCACGCATCCCCCAGTTTTGCTTAATAACATAATCTCTTTATTATTCAGATCTATAATTTTGTTTTAATTTAACTCTCTCAAAACAGTTCGAGTCCCTACGAATTCCAGCAATTATTTAGCCAACCTACCTATACATACCTACCCTACCAAATAATAATGATAATTCAAATTTATTTTTGGTGAATGACAGAGTATTGGCTAAGGTTTTTAACAATTCCTCCCTTTGCCAAATGCTTACTTTAATAACAATGATATGGACCTTTAAAGTTTTGGCAATTGCCCGTGTGCAGTGGCGTCACCAGGGGGGGGGGGGGGGGGGGCCTTGGGGGGGGGGGGGTTGGGGAGGGGGTTTAGCCCCCCCCAATTCAAGGACTCAGCCCCCCAAAAAATGCAAACCCCAAAACTGCCAGAAGTAATTAAAATAAATAAATAAAAATTAAATACTAAATAATGCATAACCAGTTCACCACATTCACCAGCCCTGCATCCAAACCCCCCCCCCCCCCCCCCAATCGACTTTTTATTAATTGATCCATATAGGTTAAATACGAATTGTTTATGTAATGTGAATATTTATTCACAATTTACATAAACCTATGGCTATGACTCAAATCATAATAGTAATATTAGTAAGTTTGCCCTATATTTTCACCAAGCTTGGTTTTCTTTGAAGCTTGAGCCGTTATATTTATTGAAATTATTGGAAATATAAATGCAATATGTATTGTTTTTATGAGACTTATTATATATTTACAATATAATATATTATTTATATTAATCGCAGGGCTTTAAAATTGGTTTATTTTAATTATTTAGTCTAAAAATATACCGCTATATTAATATTATATTATGCATTTTCGAATGTTCGGAGAATCGGATTGTTTACGTTGAGAAGTGCCTGAACTGTGGCTGGTATCAGTTGTGTCTTGTGTGACAGTGTGTACTGTGTGTTGTAACGTTTTCGGTTTAATTATAATGTATCGAGAACACATTCATTGCCTGTATATACGTTAGGAAGCCATCTTCGCGGTTGTTAGACACTCTGGACTTTGATGCATTTGGCCCTCACTTTCCCTGTCAGTAATGCCAAATGTGAGAGATCCTTTTCTGTCTTAAAACTGATCAAAACATACCTCAGGGCAACAATGGGACAGGAACGGCTGACCAGTCTAGGTACAATTTCTATTGAAAAGGCTGTGGTGAATTCACTTGATCTTGATTTGGCAGTTGACAAATTTGCATCTCTTCCAATACCGTCACAGTCAGGGTCAGGTGAATCCACCAAAAGGCGTTTGTCCCTTACTTAACATGGGGCATGGTGATTGGTCATGGAATGACAAGCAATTTAGTTAATTTATCTCATTTACTATATTTGTTTTCTGTTTGATAATTGAAAATTTGAAATACCTTGAACTCTGATATTGCAAGTATATAATTAATAATTTGTCACTTCTTTAAAAATTAAAAACTAAAGAAACAACCAAAAAATGTAAACGGTGGAAAGCAATAAAACTAAGTAAAATGCAAAACCATCAACAGTTATAATGAACTAATCATAATCATAAAACCATCAACAGTTATAATGAACTAATCATAATCATAAAACCATCAACAGTTATAATGAACTAATCATAATCATAAAACCATCAACAGTTATAATGAACTAATCATAATCATAAAACCATCAAGTTATAATGAACTAATCCTAATCATAAAACCATCAACAGTTATAATGAACTAATCATAATCATAAAACCATCAACAGTTATAATGAACTAATCATAATCATAAAACGTTTACATTGATTGAAAAGTGAAATTGTGAAATAAAAGACACATCCACATACCATTAGGCCATGTCACTATATGAAACTTTGATAGGATATCAGTTTTATAGAATAACAATTGTTTGTAAATCTTGTATTTTATCAATAGGCTTATCTAAAGTAATTGCTTTATGATTTGGAGTTAATAAATTATACTTTTTTGTTTTAAGTGAACTGTTTTGTTTTTCTATCACAGTAATGGAAGAAAAATCTTGCCAATTAAATCTATATAATGGTACAATAATCAAAGTTCTTCAAATTATCCAATTTAATATGCTAAGAAATCGTTACAAACTATAGTATATTCATTATAAGTAGGCGAAACATCTAGACCACTTACCTCTATACCTAAGGAAAGACTGGAGTAATCAAGCTAATATTTCTACCTTTGGGAAGGGTCAGCCAGGCAATAAGTATGGACATTTACAACCCATTTGCTCTAGCTATTTAGCGAATTACAAAGGTTAGGGGTCACAATTTCTGGCCTACCTATAATGAATGGACTATAGTATGATAGTATATGAAGACAAAATTATTCTCTGCACATAGGCTTTATACCCTACAATTACCATTGACCTTGTAAGTTACTGACTGATGCCTGGTATCAGGCTCATCAATATTTATGTGTCATATGTTTCTTACTTATACACATTTTTAGGCCTCAAAAAGGCCCCAGAAACTGCTCAAATTTCTAAATTTTCCGGGGGGGGGGGGGGGGGGTTACAGCGCCCCCCCGGACCCCCCAGCTGCTCAGGCTCGCTTTGCTCGCCACCCACCCACCTATCTATGCCAGGGCTACAGCCCCCCAAAAATGTTACCCCTGGTGATGCCACTGCCCGTGTGACTCGTATTTTAACCGTCCTAAAGTGTTACCACGAAATACCGCTAGATCCTTTCTCAAAAGTCGCTAGCATGTTGCTACATAGCCAAACAATGTTAGGATAATGCTGCAATTTCTAAAGAGTTTTGGTTTGTTTGTTTTGCAAATTTTACAATGTAGTATGACTGGAATGTCTGCAATTTTCAAATTATCCCTAGTAAATGTCTCTAGATATAAAAGAAATGGCTGCTAGATTGAAGTAAATACCTCTACATTTAGCGGTAATATGTAGCTTTACAACTGGCAACACTGCAACCACCACCTCCCTCCCACCCTCCCAGTATGTCTCCACAAAATACCACTAGATCCATTCTCAAAAGTCGCTAGCATGTTGCTACATAGTCAAACAATGTTAGAATAATGCTGCAATTTCTAAAGAGTTTTGGTTTGTTTGTTTTGCAAATTTTACAATGTAATATGACTAGAATGTCTGAAATTTTTAAATTATCCCTAGTAAATCTCTCTAGATATGAAAAAATGGCTGCTAAATTGAAGTAAATAGCTCTACATCTAGCGGTAATATGTAGCGATACAACTCGCAACACTGCCTAGCCCTTCCTTCCTACCTCTCTCCTCCCTCATCTAGCAGATGTATCAACAACCACTCTAGTGAACTTTCGGTATTTAGTTTATTCAGCTTAATACTATTTATCCACATAAAATAGAAACCTATCACGATTTTTGTCTAATACAACCATAGACAATGCTATTACATATTATTTGAACATGATGTCGAATTTAGCAGTTGCTGTTTACCTTGAACAGTAATGACAGTCTGTGACAGAACCGAAAGCTTCTCTTGCCGTGTAGTACTCAAAGAAAGCAGGGGTACTTAAGCCTGCCCATACCGAACTGTTATACCAAGTCAGAGATGCAGAGGTAACTTTCACAATGCATTATAACCCTAGACAGACACCAATATACCACTAAATCAGACAAATATCACTACAAAAAAGATAGGAAAATATTGTATTAATGTCCTAGGTATTTGAAATTATGCAAATGGTAAAACCATTATGATATAATGATAATGGGATTGATTAGTATCTGGCAACAGTGTTGCAATATAATTTTCTGAATGTATGCGAACTTCGGAGTATTTATCCCATTAATATACACATCTATCACTATTTAAATTTAATACAACCATACACAGTGCTATTACATATTATTTGAACATAATATAGGATGCTCTTTCCTTTAAACCATTTTCTATATCTATTCACGAAAAATATAGGCCTAGCCTAGGCAGGCTACCGGTAGGTACGAATTTATCAGTTCGAATTTTGATTGAGAGTGGGATTAGGCCTAGGCCTAGCCTAGGGCTTAACATGGGATACTGTTTGGGGGTTGGGAATAGACTGAGGCTGCTTTAGGCCTAATTAGGTAAAAATAGTCAAATCGAGACAATTGCACAGCCAACATAGCCTAGGCCTATTAAGCAAATATTTTACCAATATACAATAGGCCTAGTCTATTCGCTGTAAATAGGCAAGAAATCATGACCTAGGCTATAACCTCTGTAACTAAAAAACAACTAGGCCTAGAGTGATCAAGCTAATATGTCTACCATTTGGGAAGAGTCAGTCAAGGAATAGCTTAGATGTGGAAATTTGCAGCCAATTTGCTCTAGCCCTATTTGAGATACAGAGGTTAGAGGTCATTGTTGAGGCCCCCCCCCTCATGACATATTGTTATCATCTTATATATTGCCAGCAGGGGGCAAATAACCGAAAAAAATCGCTGTCAAAATAGACGCGAACTTAACCACGGCGATCGACACATGTAAACATGGCGGTGGCGGGGGAGGTGTCGGACGTTTGCAATAAAGTTCCTGTCTATTTTGAATGCCATTGGATACAATAATATGTTGAGGGGGGCTTTGCCCCCCCCTCACCCCCCCCCCCCATTACATATTTTCACCATCATATATATTGCCAGCAGGGGGCAATCGGCAAGAGTTGCGTTGTATAGGCTATCCTAGTGTTTACTAATTTATAGGCTACCCCTTTGAAAGGACATTAGCCGGGTAGGATGTAGTTACCGGGTGTATCGCCAGCCTTGTTTACACTACGCGTACGCGTAGTGGCGTCGGACACTTGCCATCCTTTTCCTGTCTATTTAGATTGCCTTTGGATACAATAATATGTTGAGGTTGGGCTTTGCCCCCGTTCACCCCCCATGACATATTGTCATCATAATATATATTTCCGGCAGGGGGCAAATATCCAAAATAAATCTCTGTCAAAATAGACGCGAACTTAACAACGCCGATCGACAAATGTAAACATGACGGAGGCGGCGGACATCTGCAATCATGTTCCCATCTATTTTGAATGCCAATGGATACAATAATATGTTGAGGGGTGGTTTTGCCACCCCCCATGTCATGTCATCGTCATATTGCCAGCAGGGGGCAAAATAGACAAATACACCAAAAATTGGGTGTGGGGGCAGCAGCCCCCACCCATAATAGCCTACTATGATAGGTTAGGTAAGGTTGTTAGGTTAGGCTAGGCTAATGTCCTTTCAAAGGGGTATAGGCCTAGTAAACACTAGGATAGCCTTGTGGGGGCGGCAGCCCCCACCCATAATAGCCTACTATGAGAGGTTAGGTAAGGTTGTTAGGTTAGGCTAGGCTAATATCCTTTCAAAGGGGTATAGGCCAAGTAAATACTAGGATAGCCTATACCCGGTCAAAGGTAAGTCCTGCTGTAGTCTCCTTGAATGCTACCCTACCTTAAATTGTAATATTAGACTAGGCCTAGCCTATAGATAAAATAGCTTAGCCTACTCATTTATTGTAGCCTATAATATAGGCCTAGCCGGGCAGAATGTAGAGTTCGGGCGTACCGCCACCAATGTTTACACTACGCAGAGCGGTGACGAAAGCTTGCCATCATGTTCCCGTCGATTTTGAATGCCGTTTGATACAATAATATGTTGAGGGGGGCAAACACCCCCATGACATGTTGTCATCATCATATAATTTGCCAGCAGGGGGCAAATAGGCCTAACCAAACTGCGGCGATCAACCATGTAAACATGACGGCGGCGGCGGCGGCGGTTGACGCTTGCGATCATGTTCCGTCTATTTTGACTGCCATTGGATACAATAATATGTTGAGGGAAGGGCTTTGCGGCAATTTTTTTGGTTGTTTGCCCCCTACTGGCAATATAATATATGATGATGATAACATGTCATGGGGGGGGGGGTGAGGGGGTGCTTTCAACATATTGTATCCAATGGCATTCAAAATAGACGGGAACATTATCCCAAGCGTCCAACGCCGACACCGTCGCGGCTGCTGAAGAACAAGGAAGTTAGCAATAGGTTTCATTCTGAACTGGAGGAATTTAATAGAAATAAGGAAGCTAGGCCTAGCGATGTAAATTGTCAATGGAATTTCCTTAATAATGACAATTATATGTATAGGTATAAAGTAAAAACAATATATTTTACATAATTTATTGCATATCTTACATATTTAACACCTTACGAGCGGTCTATGCGGTTTATTTATGTGTACCGCCCAGCGGGGTGTTTTTAGCCAAAATAGGGCTGTTTACGTGATCATTTTCATGCCTAAATAAGACCCAGAACGTAAAACAAGTATCTATCCCTGAAAGAGCATAAAAGAGCTTTCGAATGACACCATAACGATCCTTGTATGATGGATAGTTTTCTTGCAATAACCGTGCAACGCGAGTGCAAAAAGCAGGTAATTCGGTACTTTCGGTACATAATTGAGTATGTAGCGAGTGAGAGAGGGAGGAGGGAGCTGAGATTTGTGTCAGTAGGTTCGCCGCGGTGGTCTGGAGCAGTCATACGCTCGCTAGTCTCCTGCCACCACTTGTCTCTCTCTCTCAGCCACATTACGTGCTGAAATTGCCACTCGAGTTATGTCGAGCGCCGCCACATAGTCCAGCTTTATTTAACTCGACTTAAGTGGTGGGCCGCTTTTTAAGGGTTAAACAAATATATATTAAAAATAGTTTAACCACACCACTGAGTTCCCCCAAAATACTCTAATAGGGCTGGCCTGAAGAATTAGATCAAGATGGACAACCAATCAAGACATGATAGGTAGGGAAGGGCAGGTGAACAAATCTAGGACGGTGAAGATACGCAGACATTTCTCGCCATTTCACCAATTCAGTCGCACCACATGAGTTCCACAGCAGAACTCTTATAGGGTAGAGCCGAAAGATGAGGCAAGAACTGCTACACTTCAGCACAGCACCAATTAAGAAGTGATCAAAAGCGAAGAATGAGAGATCAGGTCTATGGAAAAAATATATCGCACCGAAATGCACAAAAAATACACACACTGAGGGAAATCGAGTCAGCTCGACCTCGACCGCATCAGCGACCGACACAAATCAGGTCAGGAGCTAATAACCTAGCCAGGCCAGGGTGGCATATGATATAGGCCGTCCGGAGGACAACCGAATGAGACAGAATAAGAACAGAAGGGGAAAAACATAGAGAGAGGAATGAAAAACTTGTCATGTCATCGTCATATTGCCAGCAGGGGGCAAAATAGACAAATACACCAAAAATTGGGGTGTGGAGGGCCCCACCCATAGTAGCCTACTATGATAGGTTAGGTAAGGTTGTTAGGTTATGCTAGGCTAATGTCCTTTCAATGGGGTATAGGCCTAGTAAACACTAGGATAGCCTAAACCCGGTCAAAGGTAAGTCCTGCTGTAGTCTCCTTGAATGCTACCTTAAATTGTAATATTAGACTAGGCCTAGCCTATAGATCAAATTGCTTAGCCTACTCATTTATTGTAGCCTATAATATAGGCCTAGCCGGGCAGAATGTAGAGTTCGGGCGTACCGCCACCAATGTTTACACTACGCAGAGCGGCGACGAAATCTTGCCATCATGTTCACGTCCATTTTGAATGCCGTTGGATACAATAATATGTTGAGGGGGGCAAACACCCCCATGACATATTGTCATCATCATATAATTTGCCAGCAGGGGGCAAATAGGCCTAACCATACTGCGGCGATCGACCATGTAAACATGACGGCGGCGGTGGACGCTTGCGATCATGTTCCGTCTATTTTGACTGCCATTGGATACAATAATATGTTTAGGGAAGGGCTTTGCGGTAATTTTTTTGGTTGTTTGCCCCCTACTGGCAATATAATATATGATGATGATAACATGTCATGGGGGGTGAGGGGGGGGCTTTCAACATTATTATTGTATCCAATGGCATTCAAAATAGACGGGAACATTATCCCAAGCACCCAACGCCGACACCGCCGCAGCTGCTGAAGAACAAGGAAGTTAGCAATAGGTTTCATTGTGAACTGGCAAATCTGTCAAGGAATAGCCTAGATGTGGAAATTTACAGCCAATTGGCTCTAGCCCTTTTTGAGATACAGAGGTTAGAGCTATAATATGTTGAGGGGGTCAATCACCCCCCATGACATATTGTCATCATCATATATATTGCCAGCAGGGGGCAAATAGCCTAGGCCTAGCCTAACTACAAAAAAAATCGCCGTCAAAATAGACGCGAACTTATATTAACTACGGCGATCGACCATTGCCCGCACCGGCCGTCCCCCGGTTATTGTTGAGGTCCTGAGGAACCGTATGACTTTGACGAGCTCTTCCCTCCGCAGTCTCCGCATCCCATGTATCGTCGTACGGTACCTCTTCCCCTCCACATCCTACATCTGGTCGTCCTACATATGCCTCCTAAGCCTCGCCTCGTCCTGTCACTGAGCATGTGGATGGGCGTCCCTTTCTGACTTCAAAGATGGATTCCTTCCGACAGCTCCTACTGGATTGTCTGGGGTTGGTTGATAAGGGCACCTCGCTTCAAGACATTGCTCTGGCCCTAGTACTGCGGTTTGTAGGTCTCTGGTTCGCCACCTGATGACCTGCTATTGGGTTGTTGCCTTTACAGTGTTACGGTTCTACGAATGACCTAGAGTGAAAGTGACACGGTGGTGAATTTTAACCTTAACTATAAACTAATTTAATTGTGACATAAGATCTCCGCGACTACGGTAGGGCCGGAGCGGGCGAGTATACGCCTGAGGTTGCCCTTAACGCCCAAGACAAGACAAGACAAAATTGTAGTGTTGGTTTTACTCAGATTTTGTGAGTTTTAATTTAGCCTAGCCTAGGCCTAAGAGTTCAGAAGATTTGCAAAATGCACCCCATACTAGCCTACCCATAGCCTAATAGGCATAGTGATTCTTTTTTGGCAGACCACCCACAAATTTTCATATAGCCTAGGCCTAGGCTAGCCTAAGTTCTGGAATGCATGTTGGAATAGCCTTCCTATAAACTGTAGGCTAGGCTATTTCCTTTTAATTTAAGTTTGATTCTTTGGAAAAATCTATTAGGCCTAGACCAGGGCAGGAAAGTAACATTTAAAATGACGTGTAAAAAGTCGCCCATAAACGGCGGGCCGCTATGTTATTGTAATTTGGGAGCTTATTTCGTCTGTTGATTGACTGTCCATAATTGGGGATCCTATGAATTAGCACAGATGATGATTACTTACCGTACATCATAATACGTGACGGGCCGACGTGGGGGGGCAGAGCCGCAGAGACCCCCTCAACATATTTTGTGTCCCACAGTAACTTTTAATGGGATGGATGTAGTTACCGGGTGTACGGTCGCCATGTTTACATAGGGCGATCGCCGCGGTTAACTTCGCGTCTATTTTGACAGCGATTTTTTTCGGCATATTTAATTTTATTCACTTCCTTTTATATTTAGGCTATAATCTAGCTTTGGCACGACAATAACCCTAACCTAGTCTTTCTTAAAGATTCTTCTAATCTTCCAGTAGCCTGTAGCCTAATTTAGGTCATTTTTAAAGGCACACAATTAAATGGTTGGTATTTTAAACGACACTACTGCAGGCATTATGACAAACAATTTATTAGAGATAATAGGCAACAATAGATTCGCCATATTTTTCTCCATAGGCTATAGTCCGCATGGAGGATTTTCGTTATCGACAAATTGAAAACATTCCCACTTCACAGACAAAATAGACAAATACACCAAAAATCGGGGTGTGGGGTCGGCAGCCCCCACCCATAATAGCCTACTATAATAGGTTAGGTAAGGTTGTTAGGTTAGGCTAGGCTAATGTCCTTTCAAAGGGGTATAAGCCTAGTAAACACTAGGATAGCCTATACCTGGTCAAAGGTAAGTCCTGCTGTAGTCAACTTGAATGCTACCTTAAATTGTAATGTTAGACTAGGCATAGCCTATAGATAAAATAGCCTAGCCTACTTATTTATTGTAGCCTATAATATAGGCCTAGCCGGGTAGAATGTAGAGTTCGGGCGTACCGCCACCATTGTTTACACTGTGCAGAGCGGCGACGGAAGCTTGCCATCATGTTCCCGTCCATTTTGAATGCCGTTGGATACGATAATATGTTGAGGGGGGCAAACACCCTCCATGACATATTGTCATCATCATATAATTTGCCAGCAGGGGGCAAATAGGCCTAACCAACAAAAATCGTCGTCAAAAACTCAAAATAAACGCGAACTTACAGTAACTGCGGCGATCGACCATGTAAACATGACGGTGGCGGAGGCGGTGGACGCTTGCGATCATGTTGCCGTCTATTTTGACTGCCATTGGATACAATATTATGTTGAGGGGAGGGCTTTGCGGCAATTTTGTTGGTTGTTTGCCGCCTACTGGCAATATATATGATGATGACAACACGTCATGGGGGCAAAGCCCCCCCTAAACATATTATTGTATCCAATGGCATTCAAAATAGACGGGAACATTATCGCAAGTGTCCGACGCCGACACCGCCGCCGTCATGTTTACATATGTCGATCATCGTGGTTAAAGGCTGGTTCACACATAGCCGAGTCGGTGCGCGAGTCCAACACGAGTCACACTCGTCGATTATCGCCGTCGCTGGAGGCTGAGTCGGCCGCGAGTAGCAATTGCTCCCGAGTCAAGGAGAGTGTAATACGAGTTAACTCGAGTCAATACGAGTCAACACGTATTCATGCAAGAGTCTGTACGAGTAACTGAGAGTCAAAACGAGTGTAACACGAACCCAACACGAGTGTCAAAAATTTGAAAAATAATGGCCACATTCCAGGGCACGTAAACAAAGAGTTTGGACGAGTCTAACACGAGTCAACGCGATTGTTACACGGATCAACACGATTGTTATACGGATCAACACGAAAAACAACGCGTTGACTCTCGTTCGATCTCTGTTGCACACGTGTTGACTCGTGTTACATCCGTGTAAACACGTTGATTCGTCCTACATTTTTTAAATAACGGTATTTCAAATGACACTTGCTTTTTCGTGTTACACTCGTGTTTTTTTCTCAGTGGATCGTGTTTAATCTTGTTTACTCGTGTTTTCACTCGTGTTTGAATCGTGTAAACTCTGGCATCATGGGGGCACCAAATTTTGGCACTCACATTCGTGCTTTCTACTCTTGTTGATACGTGTTGCATGTGTGTTACATACGTGTTGTTGCGTGTAGACAAGTGTTGCTTCGTCAACGTCAAAATGATGACGAAAAGCGACGAATCACCAAAGAGTGTTACACAGGTTTACACGAGTCAACACGAGTTAACACGAATAACGAAGAGTTATTCAGAGTCAAACACGAGTTAACACGTATGTACACGAGTCTACACGTATTTAGGCCACACTCGTTGGTACTCGCCACGGGACCCAAAAATTTAATGCATGCATGACATTTTTGGACCCTGTGGCGAGTACCCACGAGTGTGTCGAGTAAACAAAGAGTATACACGAGCGTAGCACGAGTCTATACGAGTGTTGAGGAGTATCGACGAGTCATTGCTGAATAGCAAAATTTCATCACTCGTGTTGGACTCGCGCACCGACTCGGCTATGTGTGAACCAGCCTTTAGTTCACGTCTATTTTGAAGGCGTTTTTTTCGGTTATTTGCCTCCTGCTGGCAATATATATGATGATGACAATATGTCATGGGGAGGTGACCCCCCTCAACCTATTATTGTATCCAAAAGCAGTCAAATAGACGGGAACATGATGGCCAGCGTCCGCCGCCGCTCCGCGTAGTGTAAACAAGGCTGGCGGTACACCCGAACTCTACATTCTACCCCACTAATTTTCCAACTAGCATAACCGATGATTATCAATGATCAATCCCAGTCAGAAACGTCCATGCTTCCCTCCCATAAGTCAATGTCGGGATTACCACACTGTCATGCAAGGACTTCTTTACTTCCATGATGACCACCCTATTTCTTCTTACTGCTTTCAGAGTTCAACGCTCTTCCCCTGTTACACTTTCTCCCACACTTCTTCATCCATAGGCCTACTCACATCTATACTCAACACACTGCCCGAATACTTAAATGAGCTGACATTCTTCATAGCCGTTCAACCTCACTTCACACTCTATGGTTGCACCCCTTTCAATGACCATAATATTGCTCTTCCTAGCATTTACCTCCAGATTCCGTTTTTCACACACTGTTCCAAACATATTTACCTGACCCTGCAACTCCCATTCACTATCGCTCATCAGAACTGTGTTGTCAGCAACAGTAGTACCGGTACTGTACTGTTGAGGCAGCTTCCACTCGTTTCCTTCCCTTATCAGCGGTACACCAACATCCGCTGCTCTTCCTTGTATTTCTTTCATGACTCCATCCATATACTGTACCGGTATATATTGAACAACCATGGGGACATCACACACACCCTTGCTTTAACCCAACATTCAGATTAAAGAACTCGCTCTGTTAATTATCCACACATACTGACACCTTTGCACCCTCATACATGCTCTTCATTGCTTTCAGCAACTTGCCATCTACTCCGTATATTCTCAGTACCGGTACTTTCCACATACCTTCTCTATCAATTCTGTCATAGGCCTTCTCCAACTCCATAAATGCAGCATACAACTTTTGTCGCTTCTCCAGATATTTCTCCACAACACATTTCCGGGCAAAAATCTGAGCTACACATCCTCTTCCCTTCCTAAGATGACTACAGTATGCTAACCGTTTCCCCAGCAATACTGACTGAAAATGCCCAAATATATTGCATGTCCTTAGATTTATCTAAAATATGTAAAATTACACCAAATACCACTACAGTAGCACTGAAATCAATAAAACTCACTAACAGGATAAATAAATGGAAGAAATACTCCAAAAGATTAATATGTTAACCCTTTACCCAGCAATACTGACTGAAAATGCCTAAATAGATTGCATGTGCTCTTCATATTTATACATACATACGTACATAACATTTTAAGACTGAGTGCTCCACACAGATGTGCAGTTTCAGTCTCTTTTCCTAATGGCGGCATTCCAGGCAACCCTGTTAAGGGATGCTTTATTTGTCAAGTTTTTGGATTTGAGATCGGCACTTATAGTCCGATCCCAGGTCTTACACGGTCCACCCCTTGGTGCAGCTCCCTCCACAATCGCAGACCTGCATCTTTTCACCCAATTTTGTTCATCCATTCTCTCCACATGTCCATACCATCCCAGTTTACTTGTACGCATCTCCTCGCTAATACTCTTTATACCTAAACGTCTCTTCAGCTCATCATTTGGTATTCTGTTGACATCCTTTATCTGAAATATGTAAAATTACACCAATTACCAACTACATTACCAACATTTTTAATAAAGTACACTAACAGGATAAAGAAAATGTAAGAAATAGCCCTAAAGATGAATTTATCTATCTATCTATTGACGGACGCCTTGACCCCCAAAGGATTGGCCACGAACGAAACACCCCTATGCACCTCTGTCCCCAGTCAGTTGAAGCTCCTCCTCCCATCCAGCACCGCTTTCACGCATATACTTCTTAACTCCATCCTTCCACCTCTCTCGGTTTATTTCTCCCTCTGTCCTTCCACCTCACTCGTACACGCTCTTAGTCATTCTCTCGCTTCCCATACGTTCCACATGGCCGAACCATCTGAAGGTGTTCTTTTTCGCACTTTCCAGTACATTCACACCACACCTCTCTCGTACTTCCTCATTCGTATGTCTATCCCTCCATGTAACTCTGCACACACTTCTCAAGTAACTAATTTCCATCCCTTTCACTCTTGGTTTGAATCTCTCCAACAACGTCCATGCTTCGCTTCCGTAAGTCAGTGTCGGGAATACCACACTGTCATGCAATGACTTCTTCAGTTCCATGCTGACCACCCTATTTCATGTTACTGCTTTCAGCATTCCTACAACCCTCTTCCCCTGTTGCACCCTCTCCCACACTTCTTCATCCATACTCCCATCTTTACTCTGTACACTGCCAAGATACTTAAATGAACTGACAATCTCCATAGCCTGACCGTTCAACTTCACCTCACACTCTGTGGCTTCACCCCTTTCGAAGACCATAACCTTGCTCTTCCCCGCATTTACCTTCAGATTCCATTTTTCACACACTGTTCCAAACATATTTACCAGACCCTGCAACTCCCATTCATATCGTCAGCAAACAGCAGTACACAAACATCCACTGCTCTTCCTTGTATTTCTTTTATGACTCCATCCATATACTGTATATATAGAACAACCATCGGGACATCACACACCCTTGCTTTACCAAACATTCAGATCAAAGAACTCCCTCTGTTCATTCTTCACACATACTGATACCTTTGCACTCTCATACATACTCTTCACTGCTTTCAGCAACTTGCCATCTACTCCATATATTCTCAGTACTATCCACATACCTTCTCTATCAACTCTGTCATTCCACTCGTTGCCTTCCCTAATTAGTGGTACACCAACATCCACTGCTCATCTTTGCATTTCTTTTATGACTCCATCCATATACAGTTTAGTATATATTGAACAACCACGGGGACATCACACACCCTTTCTTTAACCCAAAATTCAGATCAAAGAACTCGCTCTGTTCATTCTCAACACATACTGACACCTTTGCACCCTCATACATGCTTTTCACTGCTTTCAGCAACCTGCTATCTGCTTCGTATATTCCAAGTACTTTCTACATACCGGTACCTTCTCTATCAACTCTGTCATAGGCCTTCTCCAAGTCCATGAAGGCAGCATACAACTTTTGTCACTTCTCAAGATATTTCTCCACAACATATTTCAGGGCAAAGATCTGAGCTACACATCCTCTTCCCTTCCTATGATGAATACTGTATGTTAACCGTTTCCCCAGCAATACTGACTGAAAATGCCCAAATATATTGCATGTGCTCTTCTGATTTATCTAAAATATGTAAAATTATACCAAATACCAACTACATTAGCACAAAACTCAATCAATCACAGAAACAGGATAAAAACATAGAATAAATACCCCAAAAGATGAATACGTTAACCCTTTCCCCAGCAATACTTACTGAACATGCACAAATAAATTGCATGTGCTCTTCAGATTTAGCTGAAATATGTAAAATTACACCAAATACTAACTACATTAGCACAAAAATCAATCAAGCACTTTAACAGGATAAATAAAATGGAAGAAATAGCCCAAAAATTAATTTATCTATAGCCTACCGGTATATATTGACGGACACCTTGATCCCCAAAGGGGTGCCCATGAACGAAATGCCTGCATATTTCAAGCTCGCTTGAGTTATCACTCGATCGTCTTTTAGAGCTTTTTGGCCCGGGGTAATTACCACACCATCGCGTCATAAGGAGTTTGAGGGGGTTAAATTGCTAGATACATAGAGGAAGAGGAATGCCAAGTAAAGCTAAACAAAAATATATAAGATATATTTAACATGAGGTTGCTTATAATAATTTGTACCTCTGCAGTTTCTCCATGGCTAACGAAAAAGGTCACATTCCTAAGAAGCCCCAACCAAAAAGGCCAAGCTTCTGTACAGAAAAAATGCCACACCATTACCCTTATGGTGACCCTATCAAATAATCAAAACAATCACACTTCTTAACCCAATTCCCGCGGGGCCCTTCATATGACGGAGACGATTTTCCGGCTATTTTGTAGCCTGTGAGCCAGGCCAGCTTTTGCAAGCAGCGCGGATGGACGTCAGCCGGAGCCTACAGGCCCCGCCACGACACTGAGGTTTGTGTGAGAGAGAGCTCACTTATGTGCAGCGTCACACATAGCGAAAACAGAAAATAATTGGTAATTTTTAGCGATTTCGCCTATCGGATTTGGTAATTTTTAGCAATTTTGCCCTTCGTTTGCAAGATCCTTACAAGAAAACCAGACGTCGTACAGGGATGATTCAGGAGTAATTTGAAAGCTATTACCGTACTTTCACGAATGCATAATTGTATTACACTCTGGCTTTTGCTTATGCATGAAAATGAGCAGGAATGAAGGCAATTTCGGGCAATTATGCCTACTCGTACAGGAGTCCTTGGAGCGGCTTCGGTCGCGCCGGGAATTTCCACACCTCTCACACCACACACACACATCACACAGTTTTTCCTACACCGAGAAATGACTCCGGCTGTCATTTCTCGAAGACTTCTTCTAGCCGGAGGCATTGATAGCAACCCAGGACCCACCTACACATACATATGTCCAACTTGCTCAAAATCCATCACTTCGAGTCGCCACACTAAGGGTTCAGTTCTCTGCAATTCATGCAGGAACTGGACCCACTTCACCTGCACAACACTTGCCTCCAAGAAACACTACACGAACACCTGGACCTGTTCCTCATGCCCATCCCTCTCCCAGTCAAATCCCTCGCCTAAAACACGTCCACCTCTCCTCCCCAACCCACCTAACCTTCCCATATCATCCACTCCCCCCCTAAAACCCGTCCACCTCTCCTCCCTAACCTTCCCATACCATCCACATCCTCAACTCAACACACCACACCCCATCCTAATCCATTCCAACCCCCATCTCCTGCTCCCCAATCCCCACCCCCACCTCACCCATCCCAACCCCCAGCCCCTCCCTCCCCCCCACCCCATCCTCGAGCAGCAGCACCCAACATACATCGTGCACATAACATTAACATTCTCCAATTGAACATAGATGCATCAACACAAAGAAACACGAACTCTCACATTTCATCAAACAACACAACATACACATTGCCATCTTACAAGAAACAAAACTCCGCACAACACAAAAAACACCCACATTTCATGATTTCACCACCATCAGACAAGACCGGGCTGTCGGCGGAGGCGGTGAACTCGTCACCCTGGTACACAAAGAAATATCATACATAGTTACCAGTGTACAAACCAAATCCCTCCTCCCCCCAAATGATAACACAACAGAAATACAATCAATTAAAATACGCACTGGCAACAACTCCAACATAACCATCATAAACACATACATCCCCTACAGTACCAAATGAATACAGACCACACTTACAACACATCACAAACACCCCACACATCATCCTGGGTGGTGACTTCAACGCCAAGATGTCGGCCTGGTTTGTCGACAACCCCGACACAGACAGAGGGCTGGTACTACAAAACCAAACTGATAACCTCATCATCCTTTACAACATCCATCAACATACCCATATTCCTCACCAAGCCCTCTATAACCCATCATCTCCAGACATCACCTTTTGCTCCCCAGAACTCGCCCCCACAACATCCTGGAGGGTGGTCAGAACCTTAGGCTCTGACCACCTCCCGATCATTATCACCACCAAAACCAGACTCACCCCAGCTAGCCACAAACACACATACACCAATTATAAAAGAGCTAACTGGGAAGCATTCACAAATGAGACAGAACAACACTTCACAACTCTAAACAGTACACCCATCACTAACATCAACAATGTTGTACACATACTCAATAAAACTATCCAAAACGCTGACAAGAAACACAATCCAAGAGGTAACAGAAAAAGACACAACCCCAACTTCACACCAGAAATTCAAAACCTCATCAGACAACGTGACATACTGAAACACTCCCCAGCACCCCACACACAAGACATCACACAACAAATCCAAGCACTCAACACCAAAACTAACAACAAAATACAAGAACAACAAAAACTAAATTGGAATAACTTCCTACAAACACTTGATCACAAAACAAACCCCAAAAAACTCTACAAAACACTAAACAGCATCACACTTTCCAACAGCAACACAACACAATCACATGCTGCAATCACAACAACAGACTCTACTCCTTCATGTAAACAACAAGCAAACACTCATCAATCACTTCTCACATGTCAGCCACCTAAAACCTCACAAAGACGACCGACGTGTCATCCGACGTAAGAGACAATTCCCCACAGACCCTGACTATACACCCTTCACCAATCACCAGACAAAGCATATCATCAACAATCTCAAGCACTCACCCGCTTGTGGCCTAGACAACATAAGCAACATACACCTCAGACACCTGGGACCACAAGGCATACAAGCACTCACTAACATATCAAACTACAGTTATTCACACAACACAATACCAGACATTTGGAAGCATGGTCTCATCACCACATTCCCCAAATCCAACAAAAAACCCATACTCTACCCTCCTCGTACTGCCCCATCACACTCCTTTGCTCCCCCTCCAAAGTCATGGAACGCCTAGTATTACAACTAATTACACCCGACCTACCCCTAGCTCCAACACAAACACTCTTCTCAAAGACCTTACACAAAGAGCTTTTGACGGCATCAACTCAGCTAGACCACCACACAGATCACTATTAGCCACACTCGACATTAGTAAAGCCTTCGATGCCATCCCCCGCCACAACCTAACAAACAAAATCTACAACACAAACATGCACAACAACACAAAAAGGTGGCTGGCCAACTTTCTAGCAGGCACATGTGCACACATATCTTTTGCCGGTCAGTCATCTAAAATCAGAAACTTTCCAAACCGAGTCCCACAAGGATCCGTCCTATCGCCCGCACTCTTCAATCTGTACATGCACGATATAACTACACCCAATACGCCCCAAATAAACTTAGCCTCCTATGCAGATGACATAACACTCACATGCACACACCATGACCCAAAAAGAGCAACAGATCTCCTTCAACCCTATCTCAACACATTACATGGCTGGTGCACTACAAACAGACTTAATCTAGCCCCAGCCAAATCCACCGCAACCCTGCTCACAAGCTGGACAGGAGAACACGAATACATCCCTCAACTCACCATAAACAACACACCCTAACACATACACACACACCCAAAATCCTAGGAGTAACATATGATACTCATATGACATTCAAACAGCACACCACAAACATTAAAAAGAAACTGACACCCAGACTTAACGCCCTCAGGTCACTTGCTCACACAAAATTTGGACACAACAAAGAAACTACCACCACAGTATATAAACAATACATAAGATCAGTGATGGAATACGCAAGCCCAGCCTGGGCTTCTAACCTAGCTGAAACACATCATAAGACCTTACAGACTATTCAAAACAAAGCCCTGAAGATCATGACAGGCTGCACAGCTACTGCACCCACAGATCACCTACATCAAGAAACTAAAATCCTCAAAGTCAAAGACCATCTGGACATGAGAGGCACTCAATTCCTGGCAGCAGCCTCCACGAACCAAGACCACCCACTAAACTACATGGCAACACACCCACAGACACCAAGAAATATCAAAACAACACCCAGCACATGGTATCACACACAATTACTGTCCTCTCTCCCTCCCTGCCCACCCCGAACCAACTTCCAGAAGCACATCCATACTCATATCTCTCGCCGATCCATCCACTCACTCACAGACAACACGCAGCTGCAAGCACGACCTCCCGAAATCCATCCTTCCGAATCCTCCCTTCCTCGCGAGGACAGAGTCCACCTGACCAGGCTGAGATGCGGACACCATCCAGCTCTCCTGAGCTATCAGAAGAGACTGGATGAGTCCGTTGTCGACGCCTGCCCGGGATGTAACACAGCACCCCATACCATTAAACACATCATAGAAGACTGCATTTCACACAACCACTTACGCCAACAACACAATCTACACTCAATGAGAGCTCTGTGGGAAAGCCCGATCGTGGCCATGGCCTTCCTCAGGGACTCGGGGCTGTTCGGCCAGGCAGCTTAGGGAACAACAACAACAACAACAACTCGTACAGGATTAATAGCTTTAACCAAAATGGTCACACTCCTTAATGGTCTAAGTGGCCATAGCCAAAATGGCTACACTATATTCCTTCTGTACTTTCTCCATGCCCGATAAGATACATGATATTTTGATATATGTGGCACAGCCCTTGTATCCAACACAATACCCTGCGTTCAACCCCGCTCGAACTCCGCACAACATTGCTTGCAACTTTAATTATTAGGGGTTCGTCCCCTACGGGGAACCCCTATTGTAATCATTAAACCTGGAATTTCATCCAAATTCTTCTTACCCGCCGGTTTCGACGCAATAACTCTAGAACCGCTTTTTGGATCGGGATCAAACTTTCACAAGAGGTGCGTTTTTGTATTGGGCAACTTTTGATATGCTAAACATCCGGCATGGCGGCCAAACAGGTCCGTGGCAGCCGATTTCCCGAAAAACTTGACGCCTAAATACCGTCTCTCCCACTCACAGGAAACGACAGGGCTTTGGCATACGCACTCCCCTACTAATGCTCCGCAAATTTTATAGAGAAGGTTTTGCTTTTGCACGTGTGGTTTTTTCCGGCAATCTTGAAAAAAACTCGAATTCCACTTAAAATTCCACATCTTAAAAACTACGTCGATGATCAAAGCCATGCTTGCGTAGTTGAGTGAGGCTTGTGATTCCGAACGTTTTGATACCAAAAAAATATAAATGGGTGGAATTGTTTGGCGGCAGCATTGAAAACTGTCTATTCTTAAATTATTTTAAAACCGAATTCGCTACCCACACAAAGTTTACCGTCTACAGTCTATAGGCTTCCACGCATCCCCCAGTTTTGCTTAATAGCATAATCTCTTTATTATTCAGATCTATAATTTTGTTTTTATTTAACTCTCTCAAAACAGTTCGAGTCCCTACGAATTCCAGCAATTATTTAGCCAATCTACCTATACATACCTACCCTACCAAATAATATTGATAATTCAAATTTATTTTTGGTGAATGACAGAGTATTAGCTAAGGTTTTTAACAATTCCTCCCTTTGCCAAATGCTTAGTTTAATAACAATGATATGGACCTTTAAAGTTTTGGCAATTGCCCGTGTGACTCGTATTTTAACCCTCCTAAAGTGTTACCACGAAATACCGCTAGATCCTTTCTCAAAAGTCGCTAGCATGTTGCTACATAGCCAAACAATGTTAGGATAATGCTGCAATTTCTAAAGAGTTTTGGTTTGTTTGTTTTGCAAATTTTACAATGTAGTATGACTAGAATGTATGAAATTTTCAAATTATCCTTAGTAAATGTCTCTAGATATGAAAGAAATGGATGCTAGATTGAAGTAAATACCTCTACATTTAGCGGTAATATGTAGCTTTACAACTGGCAACACTGCAACCACCACCTCCCTCCCACCCTCCCAGTATGTCTCCACAAAATACCGCTAGATCCTTTCTCAAAAGTCGCTAGCATGTTGCTACATAGTCAAACAATGTTAGAATAATGCTGCAATTTCTAAAGAGTTTTGGTTTGTTTGTTTTGCAAATTTTACAATGTAATATGACTAGAATGTCTGAAATTTTTAAATTATCCCTAGTAAATCTCTCTAGATATGAAAAAATGGCTGCTAAATTGAAGTAAATAGCTCTACATCTAGCGGTAATATGTAGCGATACAACTGGCAACACTGCCTAGCCCTTCCTTCCTCCCTCCTCTATGTATCAACAACCACTCTAGTGAACTTTCGGTATTTAGTTTATTCAGCTTAATACTATTTATCCACATAAAATAGAAACCTATCACGATTGTTGTCTAATACAACCATAGATAATGCTATTACATATTATTTGAACATGATGTCGAATTTAGCAGTTGCTGTTTACCTTGAACAGTAATGACAGTCTGTGACAGAACCGAAAGCTTCTCTTGCCGTGTAGTACTCAAAGAAAGCAGGGGTACTTAAGCCGGCCCATACCGAACTGTTATACCAAGTCAGAGATGGGCAGGTAACTTTCACAATACATTATAACCCTAGACAGACACCAATATACCACTTAATCAGACAAATATCAATACAAAAAAGATAGGAAAATATTATATTAATGTCCTAGGTATTTGAAATTATGCAAATGAGTAAAATCCATTATGATATAATGATAATGGGATTGATTAGTATCTGGCAACAGTGTTGGACTATAATTTTCTTATCGTATGCGAACTTCGGAGTATTTATCCCATTAATATACACATCTATCACTATTTAAATGTAATACAACCATACACAGTGCTATTACATATTATTTGAACATAATATAGGATGCTCTTTCCTTTAAACCATTTTCTATATCTATTCACGAAAAATATAGGCCTAGCCTAGGCAGCGCTACCGGTAGGTACGAATTTATCAGTTCGAATTTTGATTGAGAGTGGGATTAGGCCTAGGCCTAGCCTAGGGCTTAACATGGGATACTGTTTGGGGTTTGGGAATAGACTGAGGCTGCTTTAGGCCTAATTAGGTAAAAATAGTCAAATCGAGACAATTGCACAGCCAACATAGCCTAGGCCTATTAACCTAAGAAGTGCGCATGGGGGTAATTAGAAACGTCCCCCTGTGCTGACGTATTTGAGCTGTTTCCATCACTAAAATATTCATTTTACCATAAATAGCATTAATACTTATCCATACGCACCTATTATGGGTTGATTATAAAGGTATTAACCTGAAACAACAATAAAACGAGTGAAAACAGCGTTTGGATGGTCAAAATCGGAGATATAGGCGCGAGTTATATAATGTATGGGTGAGGCAACCTGCTTTCCCGCCAATTTTCCCCAAGGCCACTGAGACACAGTCGATCGATATTCTCTCTCTCTCTCTTGCACTCGTTTGCTAACACTGATGACAATGCCCTGCTTGCAACTCGCTAATGTTAGCACGAAAATATACCTCAGAATCAGGGAATAACAGGGAAAATAGGTGATAACTGAAGGAGGGGAGGAAAGTGGGGAAGGAGGGGAGGTAGAGGAGTGATATTTTGCATGGCCCAGGGGCCCAAAAAGAATAAAAAAATAAAAAAATTATATTATTTTTTTTTTCAAGGTTTAAAGTTGATTTTTTTTTCTCTGACTCTTAAGAGTCTTCCCGCAGTCCGCCGGGGGAACTCTTAAGAGTCTCCCTGCAGTTCCCGGGTTAAGCAAATATTTTACCAATCTACAATAGGCCTAGTCTATTCGCTGTAAGTAGGCAAGAAATCATGACCTAGGCTATAACCTCTGTAACTAAAAAACAACTAGGCCTAGAGTGATCAAGCTAATATGTCTACCATTTGGGAAGAGTCAGTCAAGGAATAGCCTAGATGTGGAAATTTGCAGCCAATTTGCTCTAGCCCTATTTGAGATACAGAGGTTAGAGGTCATTGTTGAGGCCCCCCCCTCATGACATATTGTTATCATCTTATATATTGCCAGCAGGGGGCAAATAACCGAAAAAAAGCGCCGTCAAAATAGACGCGAACTTAACCACGGCGATCGACACATGTAAACATGGCGGTGGCGGGGAGGTGTCGGACGTTTACAATAAAGTTCCTGTCTACTTTGAATGCCATTGGATACAATAATATGTTGAGGGGGGTTTTGCCCAGTGGTGTCACCAGGGGGGGGGGGGCTTGGGGGGGCTTACCCCCCTCAAATCAAGGACTCTGCCCCCCAAAAAAATGCAAACCCCAAAACTGCCAGAAGTAATTAAAATAAATAAATAAAAATTAAATAATAAATAATGCATAACCAGTTACCACATTCACCAGCCCTGCATCCAACCCCCCCCCCCCAATCTACTTTTTATTAATTGATCCATATAGGTTAAATACAAATTGTTTATGTAATGTGAATATTTATTCACAATTTACATAAACCTATGGCTATGACTCAAATCATAATAGTAATATTAGTAAGTTTGCCCTATATTTTCACCAAGCTTGGTTTTCTTTGAAGCTTGAGCCGTTATATTTATTGAAATTATTGGAAATATAAATGCAATATGTATTGTTTTTATGAGCCTTATTATATATTTACAATATAATATATTTTATATAATCGCAGGGCTTTAAAATTGGTTTATTTAATTATTTAGTCTAAAAATATACCGGTATTAATATTATATTATGCATTTTCGAATGTTCGGAGAATCGGATTGTTTACGTTGAGAAGTGCCTGAACTGTGGCTGGTATCAGTTGTGTCTTGTGTGACAGTGTGTACTGTGTGTTGTAACGTTTTCGGTTTAATTATAATGTATCGAGAACACATTCATTGCCTGTATATACGTTAGGAAGCCATCTTCGCGGTTGTTAGACACTCTGGACTTTGATGCATTTGGCCCTCACTTTCCCTGTCAGTAATGCCAAATGTGAGAGATCCTTTTCTGTCTTAAAACTGATCAAAACATACCTCAGGGCAACAATGGGACAGGAACGGCTGACCAGTCTAGGTACAATTTCTATTGAAAAGGCTGTGGTGAATTCACTTGATCTTGATTTGGTAGTTGACAAATTTACATCTCTTCCAATACCGTCACAGTCAGGGTCAGGTGAATCCACCAAAAGGCGTTTGTCCCTTACTTAACATGGGGCATGGTGATTGGTCATGGAATGAAAAGCAATTTAGTTAATTTATCTCATTTACTATATTTTGTTTTCTGTTTGATAATTGAAAATTTGAAATACCTTGAACTCTGATATTGCAAGTATATAATTAATAATTTGTCACTTCTTTATCAAAATGAAAAACTAAAGAAACAACCAAAAAATGTAAACGGTGGAAAGCAATAAAACTAAGTAAAATGCAAAACCATCAACAGTTATAATGAACTAATCATAATCATAAAACCATCAACAGTTATAATGACAACAGAACTAATCAAAATCATAAAACCATCAACAGTTATAATGAACTAATCATAATCATAAAACCATCAACAGTTATAATGAACTAATCATAATCATAAAACCATCAACAGTTATAATGAACTAATCATAATCATAAAACGTTTACATTGATTGAAAAGTGAAATTGTGAAATAAAAGACACATCCACATACCATTAGGCCATGTCACTATATGAAACTTTGATAGGATATCAGTTTTATAGAATAACAATTGTTTGTAAATATTGTATTTATCAATAGGCTTATCTAAAGTAATTGCTTTATGATTTGGAGTTAAAATTATACTTTTTTGTTTTAAGTGAACTGTTTTGTTTTTCTATCACAGTAATGGAAGAAAAATCTTGCCAATTAAATCTATATAATGGTACAATAATCAAAGTTCTTCAAATTATCCAATTTAATATGCTAAGAAATCGTTACAAACTATAGTATATTCATTATAAGTAGGCGAAACATCTAGACCACTTACCTCTATACCTAAGGAAAGACTGGAGTAATCAAGCTAATATTTCTACCTTTGGGAAGGGTCAGCCAGGCAATAAGTATGGACATTTACAACCGATTTGCTCTAGCCATTTAGCGAATTACAAAGGTTAGGGGTCACAATTTCTGGCCTACCTATAATGAATGGACTATAGTATGATAGTATATGAAGACAAATTATTCTCTGCACATAGGCTTTATACCCTACAATTACCATTGGCCTTGTAACTTACTGACTGATGCCTAGTATCAGGCTCATCAATATTTATGTGTCATATGTTTCTTACTTATACACATTTTTAGGCCTCAAAATAGCCCCAGAAACTGCTCAAATTTCAAAATTTCCGGGGGGGGGGGGGCTTACAGCGCCCCCCCGGACCCCCCAGCTGCTCAGGCTCGCTTTGCTCGCCACCCACCCACCTATCTATGCCAGGGCTACAGCCCCCCAAAATTTTTACCCCTGGTGGCGCTACTGGCTTTCCCCCCCCCCCCCCCATGACATATTTTCACCATCATATATATTGCCAGCAGGGGGCAAATAACCGAAAAAATTGCCGTCAAAATAGACACCTTTATGAATAGGTTAGCCTTTAGGCTAGGCCTATCGGCAAGAGTTGCGTTGTATAGGCTATCCTAGTGTTTACTAATTTATAGGCTACCCCTTTGAAAGGACATTAGCCGGGTAGGATGTAGTTACCGGGTGTATCGCCAGTCTTGTTTTCACTACGCGTACGCGTAGTGGCGTCGGACGCTTGCCATCCTTTTCCTGTCTATTTAGACTGCCGTTGGATACAATAATATGTTGAGGTTGGGCTTTGCCCCCCTTCACCCACCCATGACATATTGTCATCATAATATATATTTCCAGCAGGGGGCAAATAACCAAAATAAATCTCCGTCAAAATAGACACGAACTTAACAACGCCGATCGACAAATGTAAACATGACGGAGGCGGCGGACGTCTGCAATCATGTTCCAGTCTATTTTGAATGCCAATGGATACAATAATATGTTGAGGGTGCAAGCAGGGGGCAAAATAGACAAATACACCAAAAATTGGGTGTGGGGGCAGCAGCCCCCACCCATAATAGCCTACTATGATAGGTTAGGTAAGGTTGTTAGGTTAGGCTAGGCTAATGTCCTTTCAAAGGGGTATAGGCCTAGTAAACACTAGGATAGCCTATACCCGGTCAAAGGTAAGTCCTGCTGTAGTCTCCTTGAATGAACATAAGAACATAAGAACATAAGAAAATGGGAGTCTGCAGAAAGCCGATTGGCCTAAGCAAGGCAGATCCCTGTCCCACACAACCCCAAATCAATTACAAAGCCCAATTATAGGCTCAACACTCTAATACCCTGAGGATCATCTTACCAAAACGGTTACAGATTAAGGCAGGATTATGGGGGTCTGCAGAACGCTGATTGGCCCAACCCGGCTGATCCCCCTTCACACCCAACCCTTCTCGTCCATATGCTTATCCAATTTTATCTTAAAGCTCCCTACAGTTTTAGATCCCACTATAGCACTTGGTAGTCCATTCCACCCATCTACAACTCTGTTACCAAACCAATATTTGCCTATATCTTTTCTGAAACGAAATTTATCTAATTTGAAACCATTGGTACGAGTCCTTTCGCTATCACTGAGCTTTAGTACATTTGTCATGTCCCCTTTGTTAATCCCACTAACCCACTTGAACACCTCTATCATATCCCCTCTAACTCTGCGTCTCTCTAACGAATGTAAACCTAATTTCTTCAACCTTTCTTCATACGGAAGATTTCTAATATTATGGATCATTTTTGTCATTCTACGCTGTACTCTCTCCAATGAATCTATGTCCATTCTGTAATAAGGACACCAAAATTGGACAGCATAATCCATATTGGGTCTCACTAATGACAAGTAAAGTTTTAAGATAACATCAGCAGTTCTGTTACTCACACTCCTAGAGATGAACCCGAGAATCCTGTTTGCCTTATTACGAACGCCTATACACTGTTTTCTAGGCTTCAAATCATTGCTAACAAACACACCTAGATCTTTCTCGCAGTCTGAATTTTCTAATTCTAAATTAGCTAGTTTATATTTAACATTTGTTTGCATCTTCCCTATCTTTAATACCTTGCATTTGTCAATGTTAAACTTCATCTGCCAATTTACTGACCAATCATGTAAGGTATCTAGATCCCTTTGGAGGCACTCTATATCGCTATCTGAATCAATTGATCTCCCCATATTAGTATCGTCTGCGAATTTACTTATCCTACTAGTTATACCTAAATCTAGGTCATTTATGTATATAAGAAACAACAGGGGACCTAATACCGATCCCTGGGGGACAACACTTTTGACTGCTCTGACTTGGTACCATTTATGCTGACTCTCTGTTTCCTACCAATTAGCCATGACCTAATCCATCCCAACAACGCCCCACCTATTCCATGTGCCTCAACCTTTCTCATCAATCTCTCATGAGGGACTCTGTCGAAAGCTTTACTGAAATCTAAATATATAATATCGTATGCCTTGTCATTATCTACTGCTTCATATACCTCTGAGAAAAAACTAAGCAAATTAGTAAGGCAAGAACGTCCCTGAGTGAATCCATGCTGAGAAGAATTGATTAAGTTAAATGTTTCTAAGTGGTTTCTCATTTTCCTAGCAATAATTGACTCTAGTAGCTTTCCTATGATTGAAGTGAGACTAATGGGACGGTAATTGGATGCAATTGATTTATCGCCTTTTTTGAAAATCGGAACTACATTTGCAAGCTTCCAAGCTTCTGGAACTATACCTGTTTCTAATGAATTGTTAAAAAGAAATGTTAATGGGTAACTTAACTCATCTCTGCATTCTTTTAATACTCTGGCATATACCTCATCGGGACCAGGCGATTTCTGAGGTTTCAGTCTGTCAATTTCCTTAAGCACATCATTTCTACTTATAGTAACCGTACTTGACCTATTTTCTATACTATCGCTATATACCTTACGGACTTCTGGAATCTGTGCCAAATTTTCATTAGTGAAAACGGATAGAAACTGACTATTTAATGTACTGCACATTTCTAAATAATTTTCTGTCATTTCTCCAATCGAAGTTTTAAGGGGGCCTATTTTATCTCTAACGTTAGATTTATATAGCTGGTAAAAAGCCTTAGGGTTATTTTTTGAGTCATTGGCTATCCTGATTTCATAATTTCTTTTGTCTGTCCTTATACATTTTTTAACCTCTCTTGATAGATTCTGATAGTAAGCAAGTAGGTAAATTTCGCCTTTCTTAATTTTTCGATATATTGCTCTCTTTTTTCCTAGAAGGTCTAATAGTCTATTATTCATCCATTTGGGTTGGTTCTGTGTTGATCTAAATTTTCTTTTGGGGATATATTTATTTTGCGCATTGTGGAGTGAAGAAATTAAATTATTATATGTAGCTGTCAAATTATCCTAAGTTAATATAGGTATCTGAGAGAGAGTATGTTCATTAGCGCACCTGGGTCCACTTAATAGTTTAACCATAGGATCGACTCTTAAGGCTCGTCTTAATCCACCATAATTGGCTTTTCTGAAATCTGGGATAAGTGTCGTATTCTCTTTAGCCTTTCCTGTCCATTGCATGTTAAAATAAATTGATTTATGATCACTATTTCCTAGTTGGTCTCCTATCTCTACATTATTTATCATTTGTTCATTATTACTGAGAACTAAATCGAGGATATTATTACCTCTAGTAGGCGAGTCTATGAATTGAAATACAAAACTATCCTGTACCGCCTCAATAAACTCTGTTGAATCTGAGTCGCCGATTTGATGCTGCCAATCAATATTCGGACAATTAAAATCCCCCATAATACACACATTGCTAAACCTTGATGCTATTTTCACTTCCTGCCATAAAGCTGTACCTTCGTTTCTACTCATATTTGGTGGTCTATAAATAACTCCAATAATTATGGTCTCACTACCTTCGCTAACCTCAACCCAAACACTTTCGTTATCAGTATTTAGTCTAATACCTGATTTAATACAGCTTTTTAAAGAACTCCTGACAAACACTGCTATTCCGCCGCCCCTCCTACTTGTTCGGTCGCGTTTAAACAAACTATATCCTGGTATATGGAATTCTGCTAAAAAAGTCTTGATTCTGTATTAATCCATGTTTCAGTCAGTGCTATAATGTCTATATTTTCGTTGCTAACAAGTGCTCTAAGTTCATCCATTTTGTTACATAAACTCCTACACTTTGTATAATATAATCGCAATGAATTTATTTTACTGGTATCAGATTTACCTTTATTTCTAACTGAATTCCCATCTTCTGTTACACCTTCAATATTTCTACTAGCAGTACAATTAGAATCCTGTGACTGATATTTTCTATTCCTATCTGATGTACCAGTACGGCAATTTACCCTATCTACAGTAGACAATTATTCTTACTCATATTCTCAGGCTTTATTTTCAGCGAAACCCCACGACAATCCTATCTATTGACCTAGCTAAATTTGCCACCCCTAGCCGACAAAGATGAACCCCGTCCTGTGCGTACAACTGATTTTTACCATAGAAACGGGTCCAGTTATCAAGGAATGGTATTGCATTTGCATTACAGTATTTTTCCAGCCGACAATTGATACCAATTGCCCTAGAGCTTCACCTAATGCTACCTTAAATTGTAATATTAGACTAGGTCTAGCCTATAGATAAAATAGCTTAGCCTATTCATTTATTGTAGCCTATAATATAGGCCTAGCCGGGCAGAATGTAGAGTTCGGGCGTACCACCACCAATGTTTACACTACGCAGAGCGGCGACGAAAGCTTGCCATCATGTTCCCGTCCATTTTGAATGACGTTGGATACAATAATATGTTGAGGGGGGCAAACACCCCCATGACATATTGTCATCATCATATAATTTGCCAGCAGGGGGCAAATAGGCCTAACCAATCTGCGGCGATCGACCATGTAAACATGACGGCGGCGGCGGCGGTGGACGCTTGCGATCATGTTCCCGTCTATTTTGACTGCCATTGGATACAATAATATGTTGAGGGAAGGGCTTTGCAACAATTTTTTTGGTTGTTTGCCCCCTACTGGCAATATAATATATGATAATGATAACATGTCATGGGGGGGGGGGGGGGGTGAGGGGGGGCTTTCAACATATTATTGTATCCAATGGCATTCAAAATAGACGGGAACATTATCCCAAGCGTCCAACGTCGACACCGCCGCGGCTGCTGAAGAACAAGGAAGTTAGCAATAGGTTTCATTGTGAACTGGAGGAAATAAATAGAAATAAGGAAGCTAGGCCTAGCGATGTATATAGTCAATGGAATTTCCTTAATAATGACAATTATATGTATAGGTATAAAGTAAAAACAATATATTTTACATAATTTATTGCATATCTTACATATTTAAACAAATATATATTAAAAATAGTTTAACCACAGTACTGAGTTCCCCCAAAATACTCTAATGAAGAATTAGATCAAGATGGACAACCAATCAAGACATGATAGGTAGGGAAGGGCAGGTGAACAAATCTAGGACGGTGAAGATACGCAGACATTTCTCGCCATTTCACCAATTCAGCTGCACCACATGAGTTCCACAGCAGAACTCTTATAGGGTAGAGCCGAAAGATGAGGCAAGAACTGCTACACTGCAGCACAGCACCAATTAACCCGGCAAGCGCGATAGGCCTCACGGAAGGCTTCCTATAGGGAACGCGATAGGCCTCACGGAAGCAGGACCATAAAAAAAGACTTCCATAAAAAAAAAGGGCCTATCAAAACAAAGGAATTTGTCTCTAGGTGAGATAATTCCCCTCCAGTACTCATCCATGTAAATCTCACCCACCCCCCCCCCCTCCTTATTCCCCCCTCCCTCCCCTCCTCAATTATCACCTATTTTTCCTCTTATTATCATCATTTATCGGTTATTTTTCTCTCCCGCGATAATGTAGCACAAGTGGGTTGCATAAAAGATCGTTATGCAACACCCAGACACCGGCACACACCGCCCCGCTCTCCTCAGTTGACTCCCAGACAGCGAGGGGGGAAGGCTGCCTGTCTCTCTCTCTCTCGCCTGAGATTATGACCGGGTGGCCAATATCTTCGTTTTTCACCACCCAAATGCTTTTCCCACTTATTTTAGCACTCTTGAAGGTTCATATATACATCATATATGTAAAATAAAAGCATACCGAAAACAAATAATGGTTTATATTGTAAATATAACGAATTCTGTCAGAATCCAGGGCTAGAAATGCACAAATAACTACCCTAGCACCTACTGTCAAATCGCGCTTGTCAGGTTAAGAAGTGATCAAAAGCGAAGAATGAGAGATCAGGTCTATGGAAAAAATATATCGCACCGAAATGCACAAAAAATACACACACCGAGGGAAATCCAGTCAGCTCGACCGCATCAGCGACCGACACAAATCAGGTCAGGAGCTAATAACCTAGCCAGGCCAGGGTGGCATATGATATAGGCCGTCCGGAGGACAACCGAATGAGACAGAATAAGAACAGAAGAGGAAAAACATAGAAAGAGGAATGAAAAACTACGAAAATTTAGTCAAGCCGACGACGAAAGCTGAAGGGGAGAGGGAGTAAAATAAGCATAACCCTCCCCCATCAATCTCCAGTCGCCAGCCCCCAAACCCCCCCCAACTGCTTTAGGGAGCATAATATTAGGGGGGAATTCTTACATAAAGTACACGGTATTACAATATCTAGATTAGTAAACAATTAATGCTCAAAATATAAAATATAGTACAGTACGGTATATATAGTATTTAGTATTGCTCAAGTAATCACCTTATTATACAAGGACAACACCACAAAGGCTAAAGAAGAAATCAGAATGCTCAATAATGCACTACATAAAAAGATAACGGGTACCGGTAACCAAAAACATTGCAATATTCACAATACCCTACTGTATATATTATGATTTTATAGGGATTAGATTATAAATTACAGGAGGGTCAATTCAAATTTCAATGGAAATTCCCTCATGATAGCTGTAATATGTGGGAATAACTTTCACCTTCATATTTCCTAACCTCTTAGCATATACATGATCAATTAGCGTGCCATTTTCAGTTCGCGTCTATTTTGAAGGCGTTTTTTTCGGTTATTTGCCTCCTGCTGGCAATATATATGATGATGACAATATGTCATGGGGGGGTGACCCCCTTCAACCTATTATTGTATCCAAAAGCAGTCAAATAGACGGGAACATGATGGCCAGCATCCGCCGCCGCTCCACGTAGTGTAAACAAGGCTGGCGGTACACCCGAACTCTACATTCTACCCCACTAATTTTCCAACTAGCATAACCGATGATTATCAATGATCAATCCCAGTCAGAAACGTCCATGCTTCCCTCCCATAAGTCAATGTCGGGATTACCACACTGTCATGCAAGGACTTCTTTACTTCCATGCTGATCACCCTATTTCTTCTTACTGCTTTCAGAGTTCCTACAACGCTCTTCCCCTGTTACACTTTCTCCCACACTTCTTCATCCGTAGGCCTACTCACATCTTTACTCAATACACTGCCCAAATACTTAAATGAGCTGACATTCTTCATAGCCGTTCAACCTCACTTCACACTCTATGGTTGCACCCCTTTCAATGACCATAATATTGCTCTTCCTAGCATTTACCTCCAGATTTAGTTTTTCACACACTGTTCCAAACATATTTACCTGACCCTGCAACTCCCATTCACTACTGCTCATGATCAGAACTGTGTTGTCAGCAACAGTAGTACCGGTACTGTACTGTTGAGGCAACTTCCACTCGTTTCCTTCCCTTATCAGCGGTACACCAACATCCGCTGCTCTTCCTTGTATTTCTTTCATGACTCCATCCATATACTGTACTGGTATATATTGAACAACCATGGGGACATCACACACACCCTTGCTTTAACCCAACATTCAGATTAAAGAACTCGCTGTTAATTATCCACACATACTGACACCTTTGCACCCTCATACATGCTCTTCATTGCTTTCAGCAACTTGCCATCTACTCCGTATATTCTCAGTACCGGTACTTTCCACATACCTTCTCTATCAATTCTGTCATAGGCCTTCTCCAACTCCATAAATGCAGCATACAACTGTTGTCGCTTCTCCAGATATTTCTCCACAACACATTTCCGGGCAAAAATCTGAGCTACACATCCTCTTCCCTTCCTAAGATGACTACAGTATGCTAACCGTTTCCCCAGCAATACTGACTGAAAATGCCCAAATATATTGCATGTCCTCTTCAGATTTATCTAAAATATGTAAAATTACACCAAATACCACTACAGTAGCACTGAAATCAATAAAATTCACTAACAGGATAAATAAATGGAAGAAATACTCCAAAAGATTAATATGTTAACCCTTTACCCAGCAAAACTGACTGAAAATGCCTAAATAGATTGCATGTGCTCTTCAGATTTATACATACATACGTACATAACATATTAAGACTGAGTGCTCCACACAGATATGCAGTTTCAGTCTCTTTTCCTAATGGCGGCGTTCCAGGCAACCATGTTAAGGGATGCTTTACTTGTCAAGTTTTTGGATTTGAGATCGGCACGTATACTCCGATCCCAGGTCTTACTCGGTCCACCCCTTGGTGCAGCTCCCTCCACAATCGCAGACCTGCATCTTTTCACCCAATTTTGTTCATCCATTCTCTCCACATGTCCATACCATCCCAGTTTACTTGTACGCTGCAAGTACGCATCTCCTCGCTAATACTCTTTATACCTAAACGTCTCTTCAGCTCATCATTTGTTATTCTGTTGACATCCTTTATCTGAAATATGTAAAATTACACCAATTACCAACTACATTACCAAAATTTTTAATAAAGTACACTAACAGGATAAAGAAAATGTAAGAAATAGCCCTAAAGATGAATTTATCTATCTATCTATTGACGGACGCCTTGATCCCCGAAGGATTGGCCACGAACGAAACACCCCTATGCACCTCTGTCCCCAGTCAGTCAACGCCCCTCCTCCCATCCAGCAACGCTTTCACGCATATACTTCTTAACTCCATCCTTCCACCTCTCTCTCGGTTTATTTCTCCCTGTCTTTCCACCTCACTCGTACACGCTGTTAGTCATTCTCTCGCTTCCCATACGTTCCACATGGCCGAACCATCTCAAGGTGTTCTTTTTCGCACTTTCCAGTACATTCACACCACACCTCTCTCGTACATCCTCATTCGTCTGTCTATCCCTCCATGTAACTGCACACACTTATCACGTAACTCATTTCCATCCCTTTCACTCTTGGTTTGAATCTCTCCAACAACGTCCATGCTTCGCTTCCGTAAGTCAGTGTCGGGATTACCACACTGTCATGCAATGACTTCTTCAGCTCCATGCTGACCACCCTATTTCATGTTACTGCTTTCAGCATTCCTACAACCCTCTTCCCCTGTTTCACCCTCTCCCACACTTCTTCATCCATACTCCCATCTTTACACTTCCAAGATACTTAAATGAGCTGACAATCTCCATAGCCTGACCGTTCAACTTCACCTCACACTCTGTGGCTTCACCCCTTTCGAAGACCATAACCTTGCTCTTCCCCGCATTTACCTTCAGATTCCATTTTTTGCACACTGTTCCAAACATATTTACCAGACCCTGCAACTCCCATTCATATCGTCAGCAAACAGCAGTACACAAACATCCACTGCTCTTCCTTGTATTTCTTTTATTACTCCATCCATATACTGTATATACAGAACAACCATCGGGACATCACACACCCTTGCTTTACCAAACATTCAGATCAAAGAACTCCCTCTGTTCATTCTTCACACGTACTGATACCTTTGCACTCTCATACATACTCTTCACTGCTTTTAGCAACTTGCCATCTACTCCATATATTCTCAGTACTTTCCACATACCTTCTCTATCAACTTTGTCATTCCACTTGTTGCCTTCCCTTATTAGTGGTACACCAACGTCCACTGCTCATCCTTGCATTTCTTTTATGACTCCATCCATATACAGTTCAGTATATATTGAACAACCACAGGGACATCACACACCCTTTCTTTAACCCAAAATTCAGATCAAAGAACTCGCTCTGTTCATTCTCAACACATACTGACACCTTTGCACCCTCATACATGCTTTTCACTGCTTTCAGCAACCTGCTATCTGCTCCGTATATTCCAAGTACTTTCTACATACCGGTACCTTCTCTATCAACTCTGTCATAGGCCTTCTCCAAGTCCATGAAGGCAGCATACAACTTTTGTCCCTTCTCAAGATATTTCTCCACAACATATTTCAGGGCAAAGATCTGAGCTACACATCCTCTTCTCTTCCTATGATGAATACTGTATGTTAACCGTTTCCCCAGCAATACTGACTGAAAATGCCCAAATATATTGCATGTGCTCTTCTGATTTATCTAAAATATGTAAAATTATACCAAATACTAACTACATTAGCACAAAACTCAATCAATCACAGAAACAGGATAAAAAACATAGAATAAATACCCCAAAAGATGAATACGTTAACCCTTTCCCCAGCAATACTTACTGAACATGCACAAATAAATTGCATGTGCTCTTCAGATTTAGCTGAAATATGTAAAATTACACCAAATACTAACTACATTAGCACAAAAATCAATCAAGCACTTTAACAGGATAAATAAAATGGAAGAAATAGCCCAAAAATGAATTTATCTATAGCCTACCGGTATATATTGCCGGACACCTTGATCCCCGAAGGTGTGACCATGAACGAAACGCCTGCGTATTTCAAGCTCGCTTGAGTTATCACTCGATCGTCTTTTAGAGCTTTTTGGCCCGGGGAAATTACCACACCATCGCGTCATTAGGAGTTTGAGGGGGTTAAATTGCTAGATATACAGAGGAAGAGGAATGCCAAGTAAAGCTAAACAAAAATATATAAGATATTTTTAACATGAGGTTGCTTATAATAATTTGTACCTCTGCAGTTTCTCCATGGCTAACGAAAAAGGTTACATTCCTAAGAAGCCCCAACCAAAAAGGCCAAGCTTCTGTACAGAAAAAATGCCACACCATTACCCTTATGGTGACCCTATCAAATAATCAAAACAACCACACTTCTTAACCCAATTCCCGCGGGGCCCCTCATATGACGGAGACGATTTTCCGGCTATTTTGTAGCCTGTGAGCCAGGCCAGCTTTTGCAAGCAGCAGGGATGGACGTCAGCCGGAGCCTACACTGAGGTTTGTGTGAGAGAGAGCTCACTTATGTGCAGCGTCACACATAGCGAAAACAGAAAATAATTGGTAATTTTTAGCGATTTCGCCTATCGGATTTGGTAATTTTTAGCAATTTTGCCCTTCGTTTGCAAGATCCTTACAAGAAAACCAGACGTCGTACAGGGATGATTCAGGAGTAATTTGAAAGCTATTACCGTACTTTCACGAATACATAATTGTATTACGCTCTGGCTTTTGCTTCTGCATTAAAATGAGCAGGGAATGAAGGCAATTTCGGGCAATTATGCCTACTCGTACAGGAGTCCTTGGAGCGGCTTCGGTCGCGCCGGGAATTTCCACACTTCTCGCACCTCACACACACATCACACAGTTTTTCCTACACCGAGAAATTACTCTCCGGCTGTCATTTCTCGAAGATTTCTTCTAGCCGGAGAAATTGAGAGCAACCCAGGACCCACCTACACATACATATGTCCAACTTGCTCAAAACCCATCACTTCGAGTCACCACACTAAGGGTTCAGTTCTCTGCAATTCATGCAGGAACTGGACCCACTTCACCTGCACAACACTTGCCTCCAAGAAACACTACACGAACACCTGGACCTGTTCCTCATGCCCCTCCCTCTCCCAGTCAAATCCCTCGCCTAAAACCCGTCCACCTCTCCTCCCCAACCCACCTAACCTTCCCATATCATCCACTCCCCCCCCTAAAAGCCGTCCACCTCTCCTCCCTAACCCACCTAACCTTCCCACACCATCCACAACTCAACACACCACACCCCATCTTAATCCATTCCAACCCCCATCTCCTGCTCCCCAATCCCCACCCCCACCTCACCGATCCCAACCCCCAGCCCCTACCTTACCCCCACCCCCACCCTCTCCCTCACCCCCACCCCATCCTCGTGCAGCAGCACCCAACATACATCGTGCACATAACATTAACATTCTCCAATTGAACATAGATGGCATCAACACAAAGAAACACGAACTCTCACACTTCATCAAACAACACAACATACACATTGCCATCTTACAAGAAACAAAACTCCGCACAATACAAAAAACACCCACATTTCATGATTTCACCACCATCAGACAAGACCGGGCTGTCGGCGGAGGCGGTGGACTCATCACCCTGGTACACAAAGAAATATCATACATAGTTACCAGAGTACAAACCAAATCCCTCCTTCCCCCAAATGATAACACAACAGAAATACAATCAATTAAAATACGCACTGGCAACAACTCCCACATAACCATCATAAACACATACATCCCCTACAGTACCAAATGAATACAGACCACACTTACAACACATCACAAACACCCCACACATCATCCTGGGTGGTGATTTCAACGCCAAGACGTCGGCCTGGTTTGTCGACAACCCCGACACAGACAGAGGGCTGGTACTACAAAACCAAACTGATAACCTCATCATCCTTAACGACATCCATCAACATACCCATATTCCTCACCAAGCCCTCTATAACCCATCATCTCCAGACATCACCTTTTGCTCCCCAGAACTCACCCCCACAACATCCTGGAGGGTGGTCAGAACCTTAGGCTCTGACCACCTCCCGATCATTATCACCACCAAAACCAGACTCACCCCAGCTAGCCACAAACACACATACACCAATTATAAAAGAGCTAACTGGGAAGCATTCACAAATGAGACAGAACAACACTTCACAACTCTAAACAGTACACCCATCACTAACATCAACAATGCTGTACACATACTCAATAAAACTATCCAAAACGCTGACAAGAAAGACATTCCAAGAGGTAACAGAAAAAGACACAACCCCAACTTCACACCAGAAATTCAAAACCTCATCAGACAACGTGACATACTGAAACACTCCCCAGCACCCCACACACAAGACATCACACAACAAATCCAAGCACTCAACACCAAAACTAGCAACAAAATACAAGAACAACAAAAACTGAATTGGAATAACTTCCTACAAACACTTGATCACAAAACAAACCCCAAAAAACTCTACAAAACACTAAACAGCATCACACTTTCCAACAGCAACACAACACAATCACATACTGCAATCACAACAACAGACTCTACTCCTTCATGTAAACAACAAGCAAACACTCTCATCAATCACTTCTCACATGTCAGCCACCTAAAACCTCACAAAGACGACCGACGTGTCATCCGACGTAAGAGACAATTCCCCACAGACCCTGACTACTATACACCCTTCACCAATCACCAGACAAAGCATATCATCAACAATCTCAAGCACTCACCCGCTTGTGGCCTAGACAACATAAGCAACATACACCTCAGACACCTGGAACCACAAGGCATACGAGCACTCACTAACATATCAAACTACAGTTATTCACACAACACAATACCAGAAATTTGGAAGCATGGTCTCATCACCACATTCTCCAAACCCAACAATGACCCCACGCTACCCTCCTCGCACCGCCCCATCACACTCCTTTGCTCCCCCTCCAAAGTCATGGAACGCCTAGTATTACAACTAATTACACCCGACCTACCCCCTAGCTCCAACACAACATGGCTTTAGGCCACTGCACTCCACAAACACTCTTCTCACAGACCTTACACAAAGAGATTTTGACGGCATCAACTCAGCTAGACCACCACACATATCACTATTAGCCACACTCGACATTAGTAAAGCCTTCGATGCCATCCCCCGCCACAACCTAACAAACAAAATCTACAACACAAACATGCACAATAACACAAAAAGGTGGCTGGCCAACTTCCTAGCAGGCAGATGTGCACACGTATCTTTTGCCGGTCAGTCATCTAAAATCAGAAACTTTCCAAACGGAGTCCCACAAGGATCCGTCCTATTGCCCGCACTCTTCAATCTGTACATGCACGATATAACTACACCCAATACGCCCCAAATAAACTTAGCCTCCTATGCAGATGACATAACACTCACATGCACACACCATGACCCAAAAAGAGCAACAGATCTCCTTCAACCCTATCTCAACACACTACATGGCTGGTGCACTACAAACAGACAGAGGTGGGCGCGCTCCGGAGGGACCGGTAATGCGGCAGCGCTCCGCGCTCATCAGACATAAGGTAATGTGGTACCGCTCACGCGCTCCTTTTGTCAGCAGACCCGATGCGCTTTCCGCTCCGCGCTCCTGCGCTCAGCGCCAGGTCCGTATATAATTTATACTGACTCGCCGAAAAAAAATGGTAGCAGCGAAACGACTGGACCTATGGCTTTCATATTTTTATTTTTTTACCACATGTACCTTACCCTTCTGCATACCCACCACGGCAACACCACTACCCCAAACCCCTCCTCCCACCCACTCGCTGACTATCGGTCGCCTCACAAGGAAAAAAACCGAAAATCTGTGGCGGCGAAACGATTGCACCAATCGGTTCCATATTTGTGTGACAAGTGCCTTACCCTTATGCCTTCCCTCCACCACACCCCCAACTGCCTCCCACAACCCAGTTCCAGCGTATTCGTACGAAGAAAAGGAAACAAAAAAAAAATCTGTGGTGGCGAAACTACAAACTAGTAAACTACCTCACCAATCGGCTTCATATTTGTAACAATAGTCAATTACGCTTCTACCTTCCCCCCACCATCCCCCAAACCACCCTCCCACCCATACATTCAAGTAACATTCCGATTGTATCGAACTATCGATACCATAAAATCATTAAAATTATAAAAGTCTCTGAAGTCTATAGTGTCTTTTGACTCTTTTCAGCTACGTTCGCGACTATCGGAGTATCGGGGACCTGATTTCTGGCGAAAATGGACAAGGGGATTTTTTTTTTTTACAATTATCCTTCCTTTCTCACCCAACTTGATAGATTTAGCAAAAAAAAACAAAAAAAAAACACTCAGGTTCTTACCTTTCCAGGGTTTGAGGGTGTTTTTTTTAAATCAACCACAGCGGCAGCGCTGACAACGCCAACGGCCGGGTTGGGGTGGTCGCCGTCGTCAGACTCCTCACGGCGGTCACCCTCGTGACCGTCCTCCTCACTGCGGTCAGACATGGTTCACTTCTGGGCTGATGCTCCACGTCCTGCAGAGTGACTGGGTACTGCCGAGTCTGCCGGTACTCACTACTCAAGTACTCAGGTATTGGACCCGTCCAAGCTGTCCACAGACACTCAGACAGTCAGACAGGCTCGGGCTATACCACTGCCAGACTTACCCTTAGGCCCCTTCGTAAGCTGTAACTTGCCCGTAAGGTTTACTTTGCGTTAGCAAAAGCCAAAAAAAAAAAAATAACAAGTTAACAACTGTAACACTGTCAGTCTGTCACTATCATAGTATCACTGTATCACAGTTCACTAACACCGTGGGTAACACCGTACGAACGGTACGATAACTGTACACGATAATGACGTTCTTGTACCTGTTGTTGACAGGAAAAATCGCCTCCGGAGCGCCAGAAAGGAGCGCGAACTTCTAGCTGCGCTCCCCGCCTGCACTCCGATTTCAGAATTTTGCCGCTCCTCGCTCCGCGCTCCTCTATATTGGTAATGCGCACCGGATCGCAGAGCGCAGAGCGCCAAATGGCGCGCACCTGCCCACCTCTGCAAACAGACTTAATCTACCCCCAGCCAAATCCACCGCAACCCTGCTCAGAAGCTGGACAGGAGAACACGAATACATCCCTCAACTCACCATAAACAACACACCGCTAACACATACACACACACCCAAAATCCTAGGAGTAACATATGATACTCATATGACATTCAAACAGCACACCACAAACATTAAAAAGAAACTGACACCCAGACTTAACGCCCTCAGGTCACTTGCTCACACAAAATTTGGACACAACAAAGAAACTACCACCATAGTATATAAACAATACATAAGATCAGTGATGGAATACGCAAGCCCAGCCTGGGCTTCAAACCTAGCTGAAACACATCATAAGACCTTACAGACTATTCAAAACAAAGCCCTGAAGATCATTACAGGCTGCACAGCTACTGCACCCACAGATCACCTACATCAAGAAACCAAAATCCTCAAAGTCAAAGACCATCTGGACATGAGAGGCACTCAATTCCTGGCAGCAGCCTCCACGAACCAAGACCACCCACTATACTACATGGCAACACACCCACAGACACCAAGAAATATCAAAACAACACCCAGCACACGGTATCACACACAATTACTATCCTCTCTCCCTCCCTGCCCACCCCGAACCAGCTTCCAGAAGCACATCCATACTCATATCTCTCGCCGATCCATCCACTCACTCACAGACAACACGCAGCTGCAAGCACGACCTCCCGAAATCCATCCTTCCGAATCCTCCCTTCCTCGCGAGGACAGAGTCCACCTGGCCAGGCTGAGATGCGGACACCATCCAGCTCTCCTGAGCTATCAGAAGAGACTGGATGACTCCGTTGTCGACGCCTGCCCGGGATGTAACACAGCACCCCATACCATTAACCCTTAATTAGCGGCGAGCAACATAAGTCGAGTTAAATAAAGCTGGACTATGTGGCGGCGCTCGACATAACTCGAGTGGCAATTTCAGCACGTAATGTGGCTGAGAGAGAGAGACAAGTGGTGGCAGGAGACTAGCGAGCGTATGACTGCTCCAGACCACCGCGGCGAACCTACTGACACAAATCTCAGCTCCCTCCTCCCTCTCTCACTCGCTACATACTCAATTATGTACTGAAAGTACCGAATTACCTGCTTTTTGCACTCGCGTTGCACGGTTATTGCAAGAAAACTATCCATCATACAAGGATCGTTATGGTGTCATTCGAAAGCTCTGTTTATGCCCTTTCAGGGATAGGTACTTGTTTTACGTTCTGGGTCTTATTTAGGCATGAAAATGATCACGTAAACAGCCCTATTTTGGCTAAAAACACCCCGCTGTGCGGTACACATAAATAAACCGCATAGGCCGCTCGTAAGGTGTTAAACACATCATAGAAGACTGCATTTCACACAACCACTTACGCCAACAACACAATCTACACTCAATGAGAGCTCTGTGGGAAAGCCCGATCGTGGCCATGGCCTTCCTCAGGGACTCGGGGCTGTTCGGCCAGGCAGCTTAGGGAACAACAACAACAACAACAACAACTCGTGCAGGATTAATAGCTTTAACCAAAATGGTCACACTCCTTAATGGTCTAAGTGGCCATAGCCAAAATGGCTGCACTATATTCCTTCTGTACTTTCTCCATGCCCGATAAGATACATGATATTTTGATATATGTGGCACAACCCTTGTATCCAACACAATACCCTGCGTGCAACCCCGCTCGAACCCCGCACAATGTTGCTTGCAACTTTAATTATTATTATTATTATTATAAGCCCCGACACCTTCTCCTGCTCCAGCTCCTGTCCTCACCCGCTATTTTCCTCTGTCCACTGTTCATGAAAAAACACTTTGACAAACAAAAGAGATATATGATAGACAAACCTCGTATCTCCCGCAGCAACTAGTGGTGTACCTCCTGCAGCTGATTATGCAGACTTGCTAAAGTTCCAAGCCCTCATTGGTATAGCTATGACCTGAGCGCCCATGACCCCAACTCCAAAGAGTTGACCACGCACTGGGAGGTGGAGCTCCCGAAGCTGTTAGATTCTGAGACTGTGACTGCCACTGAAGTGCCCCTTCGATACTGTTGACCCAGCCACCCCTGACGCCATTGCTGTGTTGTCCTACTAGCGATGCCCTGAGGGTATTGCTGTAAAAGCCCTGTGTGTGAACCACACACAGGGCTGCCGATGCCCTTGTGTGTGGCGCAGCTGACGACGAGCCGAGAGACCCTGCTGTTACCCCTCCGGGAAGTGACCTGCTGATGAAGCGCCAAGCCTGCCGATGATGCCCTGATCCTGGAGGGCCACCCCATCACCCTTTAACTAGCTGTTATTAGAACGGCTAATATAATCGTTAGACGATTGTTAGAACACTAATAGAAGTGTTGTTAGGGCCATTATTAAGAATTATCTGCTGTTCTCTGAACCCAGATAAGTTTTATCTTGATCATGAACCTGTAACATACTTCCTTTGTAAACTCCAGTTTAGCTTAGAGTAAAACACCGAATATTTCATTAGCTAGTCAAATTGCTTGCTGTTCCCTTAACCCAAGCTCTTACTGTTCCTTGAACCCAAGGTGCCGAGCTAGGAAATACGACTGATCAGACAGATAGATATATATACTTGCTGTTCCCTGAACTCAAGCAGTGAAAGATAGCTAACTATTTTTAATTAGCTCAGTGCTTGCCGAGATTAGTTGTTTTAAAATTTAAGTGTTAAGGCTAGTATCTGCTGTTGCCATGAACCCAGGCAAGACAGGAATATTTAAATATTAACATACTGTGGTTCTCCGGAACCTAAAACCAATATTAACTTTTGATATTTCACATTCACGAGAATGCTCATGGCCACGTTTGGTCCAGGTAGAGCAAGATATTGTATTCAGTAAAGTGTTATTATTGTCTGAGGCCACAAGAGGCCAATGATTATGATATAATTAGATGTTGCATTATTGTATATTGTTGCAGTGCATTTGTGATTTGTATTTCGTGTACCCATTTATCCATATGTTTAATAAACTAGTTTTATGTATATGTTTCTCTGTGTTTGACTTGCCAGCTGAGTTCTATAGAAACCCCGGCCTGAAAATAATTGCATTACACAAATCTAAATAAATATACATACACAAATAAAAAGACCGAGTGCTCCACACAAAGTGCGGTTCCGGTCAAATGGCGGCGTTCCAGGCAACCTTGTTAAGAGCTGCCTCACTTGTCAGGTTCTTTAGTTTAAGATCAGACCGCAAGGTCCGATCCCACGTCCGCTCCTTGGTGCAGCTCATTCCACATACATGGACTTGCATCTTTTCACCCAGCTTAATTCATCCATCCTCTTCATATCCTTCTTCTTATAATGTCAATCGTTTCTCTCCTTTGGGCTCCTCTAACCATAAACTTATCTCCGTCACCTGTCCTATCTCTTCAGTACTGCCATCCGATCCTCCCAGCCGGTGGCGCTTGTGGCACTTTGGCGCTGCCGACTGGGAGGCTCTCCGGCAGTACTTTTTTTATTTCCCATGGAATGACTTCTGCTTCCGTGGCCGAGGACCCTCGGAGAGTGCTGAATCCATTACCGAGTTAATCCACTCGGGCATGGAAGCGTACATTCTTTCTCTCTGTCTACTGCAAAAAAATCTTGGTTTACTCACACTTGTTCTACTGCTGTCCACAACAAGGAGGAAGCATTCAAACGGTACTGACGCCTTAAAACTCAATAATCTCATTCTTCCTATGTTTCTGCCCAGAATCAAGCCAAATCTATTCTTCGACTTGCCAAGCACTCTTTCTATGGTGGATTTATAGAAGTTGAGTTTATTCTACCTAGACTGAAAAGTACCGCTCATATAAAATGTAAATGAATAACAAATACCGGGAGTGTAACTCACTATTAAATCACCATAGAAAAGTTGTAGTTAGGTAATGTAGAAATATTGATGGATGGTAGGCAAATGGCTACTTCTCGAATACTATTGGTTGTTTACATCGAAGGGCCACGAGGGCGCACCTTAACAAAAAAGGGACTAGACTAAATAATGAAGAGATTAAATCATGATAATGGCTTAGCTTGACGGTTGTCAGTCAGTTGGATGAAGTTATAATGATGAGAGCGTGATGAAACCGGAACGAGGGTCGCGGCGAACTTAAGAGTGGAGGTGTTGCTTGGACGATGTCTAAATGTGCTCTAGCGCAAGGCGTCTCGTCCGAGACGTCATCGTCTTTGTGCTACGAATCTAGTGGATATCTGGCGGTAAATATCGTACCGCTTTTATAATACTACGACATGGCTATATGATAATCATCATATATGCATTCTTAAAGACTCGTAAACACCATACTTTTGTATAATAGGCCTTATTTAATTTAATAAGCTTACATACTTACTGTCAAACTTACATACTTAAATACTGTACATACTGTACTGATACATAATGTATATAGGGTATGATACATAGAAAACGTATGTAATACCACTAACTATCGTGAATCCACGATACACTCCCACCCCCCAAACACAATACCTGAACCCCACCTTATATCTAGAGTTGCCCAGAAGCAATCTTGTCTCGCCACATATCAATGGCATCACGGGCTGCACGTCTGGGTCTAGTCCCGATCCGAGGTGGATCCCCAACGGGTTGTGGTGGATCGACTAAGTTAGCCTCCTCGGATCCAGCATCATCAGGTGGAGCTTCATGTGTAGAAGAGCCAAGCTCCATAGCGTACAGTCATGCTACCGGACGAACTGTAGTCCCAGTAGCTGTCTTGAGCAGCGCTACTCGCTCTACTGAGCCTTCGCCCTCGTACACCTCCACTACATGGCCCAACTTCCAGTACAATCTAGGATTTTCATCATGGCATGAACACTATCTTGCCTACAGAGGGTGCTGATGGATGACCAGCAATCTTAGATGTCCTCTCACGCAGTGCCAATAAGTATTCATTCACCCATCTCTTTTTAAAATCACCGATAACCCTAGAAATATATTGATACCGTCGTGACACCATAGCTTCGGTGAACATTGAAGGGTCCTCTAACTCTGCCTGAGACTGCAAATCAGTAGGAAATGCAGTCAATGGCTTTCTGTGGAGCAAATGCGCTGGTGTTAGTGGCAGTGGTTCTTGCAGGTCGGTATATACATAGGTGAGAGGACGATCATTAACAACCGCCTCGACTTCAGTGAGCACTGTTACTAGTTCGCTCCTCTTTAACAAGGCGCGTCCAGCAACTGCCCGCAGGCCTGATTTCACGATGCCTACACACCACTCCCACATTCCACCAAACCACGGCGCTTTGACTGGTATAAATTTCCACTCGCACTTCTGCTCTCCCAAGTACGCAACAACTGTTGGATCATCGCTAATATCTTTCAAGTACCTGGAAGCTTGAAGAAAAGTGGGAGCATTGTCGCTAAGAATCAAATGAGGGACGGAACGACGTGCACAAAATCTCCTGAATGCCAGCATAAACTCTTCACAAGACATATTGTCACAGAGTTCTAAATGTATCGCACGTGAAGTGACACAAGTAAATAGCAAAACATAAACCTTGTCGAGTTCCCTAGTTCTCAGTGCGCCGGTATAGTCTAGTCCTGTAACTCTGAAGGGTTCTAGATGATTAACGCAGCACTCTGGCAAAGGTGGAGCAGGTCCAGTCGTAAATGGTCTTCCTTTTTAGTCTATGGCACACCACACACCTTTTGACTACTCGTCGAACTACCTGTCGAACTCTGGGTATCCACCAGCTTGAGACGCAATTTAGAAATAACGTGGTGGACCCCGTAGTGCATTACTTCCTCGTGTGTGCGTTGTACCAGTAGATCGGTAACATGTGTGTTGCTGGCATCAGGATGGGATTGTTGGCACAGTTGTCTACACCTGACCACTTTAGACGTCCCTCACATCTAATTATGTCATTCTTCAGGTGTAGCCTTAGTTGACACACAATGTTAGGCATTTTATTTTTACCAGAACTTCTTATGGACTCTAATTCATGACTGAAGGATTCCCTTTGAACCCATCTAATCAGTGTTACCTCAGCTGCTTTTATTTCTTCTGCATTTAAGCTTTGACTCAGATTGCAGAGTCGTCCTTGTAGCTTGGCCTTTATGTTGGTGATGTAACGCAACACCCAAGCTATGACCCTGACTAACTTATTGTACCCACCGATCCTTACCCACTCTAACATAGGACTCGGTGTTGATGTCGGTTGAATGACGGCTGTCACCGTTTCTAAAGGCAAAGCCAACTCAACATCGGCATTCCAAACAGCCCAATCCCCTTCGTGGAGCAGCCATTTTGGGCCTTGCCACCACAGGTCGGACTTTATTAATTTGGACGCCGTTACTCCCCTACTTATCAAGTCATTGGGGTTATCCTTAGTTGGTACATAGTGATAGATGGCGTTTGGTAGTAGGGATCGTACTTCATCCACCCTATTGCGCACATAGATGGGCAATGTCCTATGACTGTGAACTCAGCTTAGTGCAATTTGGCTATCACACCATACGTGCACCACCCTTAGTTGCAGTTCCTTATTGTATGAAGTGCGTACATGGTTAAGCAAACGCCCCAATAGCAGCATGGCAGTTAGTTCCAATTTGGAAATTGTGACCCCCTTTACCGGTGCAACCTTAGCCCGGGCGGTGAATAAATGAATTCCAAACGAGGTAACACAATAAATAGCTACTCCATACGCTGTGGCACTCGCATCACAGAATGCATGTAAAGACACGGGTCCAAATGCGGCCACTTGGCGCGGTAACTCTATTGTACATAGGGTGTTATAATCTTTTAGTAAGGACCAACCTTGTTCAACAAGATCATCGGGTAAATTTTCGTCCCACCCCACGTTGCTTCTCCATATTTCTCGTATTAGAATCCTAGCTCTGATGGTGACAGGTAATGCTAAACCCAAAGGATCAAAGAATTGCGCGACCATACTCAACAGACTACGTTTTGTGTGCGTCCCTGTCTGTTTAGTGTAATCTTTGTTCCGGTACATAAGTGTGTCTTTCCCTGGTTGCCATATAATCCCCAAGATTCTGGCATATTCTTGGCTATCAGAAGCTACCCCATCAATAATTAGACCATTCCGAAGCAACACAGAATTTGAAACCCACTCGCAGAGAAATAGATGGGCCTCAGTGAATAACCTACTAGCTTGCCTATAGTTTGCGACTAGGTCCTTTTCACTATCACTAGACCCCTGCAAATTGTCCATGTACAATCCGCGAGCGAGTTCAGTCGTGTTTTCTTCAGAATCATCAAGATGTTTTTTAATGGTCGCGTTTAATAAAAAAATTGAACATGTAGCGCCAAACAAGACTACCTTAAACCGATAGGTCACTATGGGACTCTCTGGGTCGTCGATGTCCTTGAACCATAGGAACTGGGTGACGTCTCTATCCCCCTTCTGCAGTTTCACCATCAAGAAGGCCTTCTCTAGGTCGCTGGTGAATGTGTAACGTCCCAGCCTAAAGCGCAGTAATTGCTGTGATAGGTCCGACACCATTGAAGGGCCGGTTAGTAAACAATAATATAGACTGGGACTGTGGCCTAGGTGGGCTGAGCAGTCATACACCACTCAGATGGGAGTGGTAAGTCCTTTTTTACCCCATGATGTGCGAGATAATGGATATTCCCGGTATTCCCTGGTTCATTGACATCGACGACCTCAATAAACCCTCGGTTGAGATCATTTTTAAAAACCTCGTCATAAGCCTTGTAGGTGCTTGGTTCGTGGGCTAGTTTCTGCTGCAAGGCGCGCAACCTACCCATCGCTAAACCATAATTTGTGGGCAAACTGATATTCTCATGTTTCCAGGGTAGACTAACCTCGTATTGTTTTTCTGTGGCCAAGTAACGCACAGATTCCGAGAACTTCTCTATCGCAATTTTCGATTCAGGTTTAATCCCTATGTGCTCGAGTTTCCACAGTCTTTCTAGATCGAATTAGGCAGCTAACTTTGGGTCATCAATGTGAGTCTCATCTTTAATGAACTCTTCTGCCGCGGTCGTGCTCATCCTCAACACGGATACCGTGTCAACCAGAATATTTGACTGGGTAGTTTGGACTGTACCACTCATGCAGTAGCCAAACTTAGTGGGGATCAAGATCACTCTCCACTCTCTCTTTTAAATCCAAGGTGTACTACATCATAATATTAATCTGCTCCTACCAGTATGTGCACCTCCTTCAAGTCACCTACGGGATCAGACAGGTAAATACCTTTCCTACGAAGTGCATCATGCTCTACCTTGTGAATTCCTACAGATTGATAGTCAGGGAGTTCATCTACCACTACACACTGTAAGAAGTGTTTCTTTTTACGGTAGATGTAAGCAACTTCAACAACTTCATAGTCATTACTGTTGGTCACTCCTGTAAAACCCTGCAACCTAAGGGTCTCACTACCTACTACACAGTGTTTTAAACCGTCCAGCACCGATCTCTTTATGAAGGATCATTGTGAGCCCTGGTCTAAGAGTAGCCGACAGACTTGTGTCCTGCCATAACCCTCTATGGGTATCTTGATTGTGGGTAAAATGGTGGTGTCTTTCCTACTGCCTAGCATTAGTGTTGCAGTACTCCCTACCTTTTCCTCCTTGACTAGACTACCTGTGGGGCACCATTTGTCAAAGTGATGGCCCTCACAGTTGCGACAGGGCCTCAAATAGGAAGCAGTACACTTATGCCCCTTTCCCACTGATGCGATTTCATACGATTTTCGTCGCCGAGGACGTAGTCTTGTCAATTCGCAATGAATTTGTGCGACGTCAAAGATTTTGACCGTTAAAAACCGTTGACAAGTTTACACTCGGCGACGATGTCGCCGATGGGTAAGACGTAATCGGCGACATTATGCGACGTCATTGGCAAATTGAGTGATGGTTTGCCGATGATCTCGGCGAGAACTGTCACATTTGAATAAAATATTGCGAAATAATGCGAAGGATGAACGAATCCTCGGTGTATGTTCTGCGACGTCTTCGGCGAATTAAGTGATGGTTCGGCGAATACCTCGGCGAGATTATCCGAAAACCTTTTGCATATATTTCATGGCACAAACAAAAGAAAACGGGAGTCAGCAGAAAGCCGATTGGCCCACATAAGGCAGATCCCTGTCACACCCAACCCCAATTACAAGGCCTAATTATAGACCCAACTCACTAATGCCATAAGGACTGACCTCACCAAAACGGTCAGAGATCGACACAAGATTACGGGGTCTGAAGAGCGCCGATTGGCCCACACCAAGCAGATCCCCCCTCATACCCAACCCAACTCGTCGAAAATGTACAAATTTATCTTAAAATCGCCAAACTAATGGGCCGAACGTCATAAAATATGAAAACTAATGGGGTTAACCATGAGGAAGAAAGGGGACCAGAAAAACGACCCATCTCCCCTTAATTCGGAGATTGGCAATGTCCGGCTTTGCCGGAGACATTTTTCTATCAAATAATGTACAAATTTAGCTTGCTCTTGTTACTGGCCAGCTTGCCAGAATGTGCTCGTACTCGCTAGCGCTCGCCAGGGCAGTGAAATGGGCTATAATAATCGTAGAATGATGTTCTTTCTTTCCTAGTATTCATGTTGTCACAGACAGATCAGTGGTGGTCTTTATTCTTGTCTGTGACACGTGGAAGTATTTTATATCAGTGATAGAGTGTAAGATGTATAGTGTGAAGTTAAGGAGAGAGAGAATGAAGGAGGCAGCGTGGGGGTATTATGTGCGTGTGTATGTACGTGTGCCTCCCTCGCTTGGGCGGGGTTTCCCTCGGCCTTGATTGGCTGGCGGGCCTGGCGCGTCCTAAGACACTTGCTTTTCATGACGTAGTGGTCTGTGATTGGGTGCCGCTGTCCTAGTGTTGGTGCTGGGGGGGCTCCCGCCGCGTGTCTTCTTTAGAGCTTGGCATAGTGTGCTAGGTCCTAGATGTCCCTTGCAATCTGTCCCCAATCTAACCCCCTGTACTACTGTTTCTCTCTCTGAACTTCTTCTTTTCCATTACTTCTCATCTTTATTCAATTACTTATCCCTTCTGGTTCTGCATACGACTTCCATAGTCGGCCAGTCGTATTACCAGCACCAGTTCTCACATTTATGTTTTGCACTAGCTTTAGGGATTATTAGTCATAGTCACATGAGTCATATTATCATTGGGTGCTTCTAATTATTGAGTTACCTTACCTTTGGATACCTTTGGGTGTGTTCGCCGCTCCTCTAGCGGCACCAAGGAGCGCGACGCCCCTCGTTATGGGTGGTGATTTGGTGCAGTAGACTGTTTGAAGCGACAGCTCGCTCCCTTGCGATGATGGGCTCGTCTGGCACTTTTTGCAGTTCGACATCTAGGGCTCTCTTGAAGTTGTCTAACAAGATGTCCCTCATGTCTCTTACTCGCCGTGGGAGTTTGTTGAAGAGACGTGGGCCTCTGTGTGATAACCAGCCCTCTCGCAGAGAGCCCATAGCACCCCTGATATTCATCCGGGGGATTTCGCATTCCCAGCCTCTCCTATCACTGAATTTCATGACTATCGGAGTATGTAGGTTTGGTACTAAACCCTCTGCGATTTTCCATGTGTATATTATTAGGTAACGTTCTCTTCTACGTTCCAGTGAGTACAGATTCAGTGCTCTTAAACGCTCCCAATAGTGTAGATGTTTTATCGAACTTATATGCGAAGTGAAATTTCTTTGTACAATCTCTACGTAATTTATTTCACCTGCTTTGTATGGGGATGTTAATACGCTACAGTATTCAAGCCGCGGTAGCACTAGAGATTTGAAGAGCGTTATCATAGGCAATTCACCGCGTGTTTTAAAAGTACGCAGAATCCAACCCGTTAGACGTTTCGCAGCCGCCACTTTGACCTGGTTATGTACTTTGAAACCCATATTTTTAGACATTAATACCCCAAGCTCTTTCACACTGTCTTTCCGTTCTATTATGTGGTTAGATTCTGTTAAGTAATTTGTAATTTCTTTAACCCTTATTTAGCGGCGAGCAACATAAGTCGAGTTAAATAAAGCTGGACTATGTGGCGGCGCTCGACATAACTCGAGTGGCAATTTCAGCACGTAATGTGGCTGAGAGAGAGAGACAAGTGGTGGCAGGAGACTAGCGAGCGTATGACTGCTCCAGACCACCGCGGCGAACCTACTGACACAAATCTCAGCTCCCTCCTCCCTCTCTCACTCGCTACATACTCAATTATGTACTGAAAGTACCGAATTACCTGCTTTTTGCACTCGCGTTGCACGGTTATTGCAAGAAAACTATCCATCATACAAGGATCGTTATGGTGTCATTCGAAAGCTCTGTTTATGCCCTTTCAGGGATAGGTACTTGTTTTACGTTCTGGGTCTTATTTAGGCATGAAAATGATCACGTAAACAGCCCTATTTTGGCTAAAAACACCCCGCTGTGCGGTACACATAAATAAACCGCATAGGCCGCTCGTAAGGTGTTAACACCATTATTATCTCCGTACCGTATTAATTGGAATTTTTCCTCATTGAATTGCATGTTGTTTTCCCTGGTCCACTGGAACACTACATTCATGTCTTCCTGCAGTCGGCCCGTGTCCTCTTGTGTGTTTACTATCTTGCTTAATTTTGTGTCATCAGCAAAAGACGACACCGTACTGTGTCTGGTGTTGGTATCTATGTCGCAAATTAGTATGAGGAACAGAAGGGGCGCTAGCACTGTTCCTTGGGGCACTGAGCTTTTGACATCCGAAGGCTCAGAAGTGACTTGGTTTACTGCTACCGATTGTTTTCGGTTTACGAGGAAATTGTATATCCACCGTCCGATTTTCCCAGTTATATCTTTTGCTTTCAGTTTGTGGGCTATTATACCATGGTCACATTTATCAAATGCCTTAGCAAAATCGGTGTAAATGACATCCACGTTTTTCTTTTCTTCTAGCGCTTTAAGAATTTTGTCATAGTGTTCCAAAAGTTGTGAGAGACATGATCTTCCTGCTCTGAACCCATGTTGACCGGTGTTGTGTAGTTCATTTGCCTCCATGAATGTTGAAATTTTGCTTCGCAGGACTCGCTCGAAAACTTTATGATGTGAGAGGTTAGAGCTACCGGGCGGTATTTTTTTGGTAGTGCTTTACTCCCTCCTTTATGCAGTGGGGCAATTATTGCGTTTTTCATGCTATCTGGTATGTCACCAGTGTCTAGACTCCTTCTCCACATTATAGCCAGGGGTTTTGAGAGGTTTTCCTTACATTTTTTTCATTAGGATCGAATTCCATGAGTCCGGGCCTGGTGCCGAGTGGGATGGCATGTTGGAAATGGCCTCTTCTATGTCTTTTGGACCGAAATCAATATCCAGCATCTGAGGGGTTTCCGTGGGGGAGGTTTCCATGAAAAATATATTTTGGTCTCTGATGACTTTTGTTTCATCAGGCTCACTGAATGCCATTTCATACTGCCTGCTTAAGAGTTCGCTCATTTCCTTTTTGTCCCCTGTGAAAGAGCCGTCCCCTTTGCTCAGTGGGCCGATGTTTGATGTTGTTTTAGCCTTTTGTTTGGCGTATGAAAAGAAGTATTTGGAATTTTCCTTTATACCTGCAATAGCTTTCCTCTCCTCTTCCATATGTTGTAGTTCATATGATATTCTTAGCCTTTGTTCAATTTCCACAATTTCTCTATCTATTTCGACCTTTTGCCCATCCTGTAGATTTTGATGTGTGCGTCTTTGTGTGAGTAATTTTCTTCTTCTGTACAGCCTCCTCCTTTCCCGATCTTGTTTGCTTCTTCGTTTTGTTTGTCTTGCAGGTATATGGTGGCTACAGATTTGGGTCATGGTTTCTGTTATTAAGACTAGACATTCTGCTGGTGTCAGGTTATCCATTAAATCTTCCCAGTCTATTTCCTCCATTTCTTGATTTACCTCTTCCCACCTAATGTTTTTGTTATTGAAGTTAAATTTACTGAAGGGGCCGGTTTTTGTTCTCGATTCTGAGGTTGTCTGTACACTTTCTAAGGTTGTTTTGATCTCAATTAATTTATGATCTGAGTATGTTGTGTCCGATATGTTAATGCTGTGTACTAGAGAGTCGTTGTTAGTGAAGACCAGGTCTAAGATATTGTTTTCCCGTGTGGGTTCAGCAATATGTTGGGTAAGACTACAAAAATCACAAAGTTCAAAAAGCTCTCTCGTATTAGTATTTGCTTCTCCGGTGTTTTTTGCCACTAACTGTTTTTCTAGTTGTCTCCATTTAATGTTTGGTAGGTTAAAGTCTCCTAGCCATATAATATTTGGTGTTGGGTTCCCCAGGGTTTCCCCTTCTGATTTTATTTTGTTGAGCTGGGTTTTGAATTCTTCTTGGGATGAGTCTGGAGGCCTGTATGTAACAATAACTGCTAAATTTAGGGATTCTATTTTATATCCAAGTATTTCCACCACTTCATTACTGTTATTCAGGAATTCAGTACATATCAGTGAGTCATGTATGTACAAGGCTACACCTCCATGTGATCTATGCGTTCTGTCCGCCCTATGTAGGTTGTAACCAGGAATCCATACCTCACTGTCTTCCTGATCTTTAATGTGAGTTTCTGTGAGAGCCGCAAATATAGCGTTTCCTTCTTCTAGCAGGCCCCTAATAAATGGTACTTTGTTCGTGGTTCTATTTTTTAGGCCTTGGATATTTGCAAACAAGATTGGGGGAGGGATTGTTTGGAGTACTATGTGTACCAAATAGTCTTCGGGATGTATTGGCCACTCTTGGGAGGCCAGGAGGTGCTCGAGGTGTTCTATGTGCTCTTCCATCTCCCTCAGTCTCTTCATCTTCATCTGCCCTTTCCCTCCTTGCCTTTTTCCTCTGTCTCGTCCTCGCATAGCTAGAGAGTTTTTTGGGCTACCATTCGTGTTAGGTCTAGCATATCTCCAAGTCCCTTTAATATGAAAAGCTGGCATTTCATATTGTAGCAGGTCTTGTTCTCAAGTGATGTCTTGCAAAGGGATGGGTGGTGGTATTTGCAGGTTTTACCAAATCTACATTTTCCATGACTGGTTATGTTGTTGCAAATTTTGGGATGATCAAATCCCAAAAAGTTGTTCTTTGTTACTATTTAACCCGTACAGCCCCAGCGACGCGCCTGACGCGTCGGCGATGTATGTAACGCACAGCCCCAGAGACACGCCTGGCGCGTCACCCTAATTGCGCCGACCGTAACCTCAGGTGTAGCCACTCAAGGGGGCTCAGATTTGTATGGGAACTGTGTACGTATCCCACGCAACCGTGGCGATGGTTGAAAACTCTCAAAGTCCACGTGCGTGCGCGCGAGCGCGCAATAACCTGTTTTTTTGGGATAATTGCCTTCAATTTTTTACTCTTGTAAAATCCGTTTTCGGGGGCTCTGTAGGACCATTTTTTAAGCATTTTGAGCGGTTTTTCGTGGTTTTTCCTTCATTCCTAACCCATTCGCTATTGTTTCTGGAATAAAACCATTTTTTGAAAACCTGCCGGGTTCTGGTGCGCAAACATTACAAAACTAGCCGGGGCTCCACGGGTTAATGCTAGACAGTGGAAGGTATCTTTAGTCGTTGTCTGAGTTATGTATATGGCAAGTCAGAGCCTGTACGACTTCGACTTCGACGGAGCTAGGTGCCTGTAACCCTTGTGCATATTTTTCCTGTGCGAGTGTAGCAGTATACGAGCGAAGGGCTTTTCCCTACTCTTGCTCATATGCTCGCTACCTCTTTGTGTTGACCTTTGTGGAGCGCCAGGGCAAGACCAGATACTTGAGATCTGGACTTACCAAGAGAGCCTCCTCGTCACTTAACGTAACATAAGGGAAATCTGTTCAAGGGGAGACAGTAGGCTACGAGCATGCTTGCGCTCTGCTTAGCCTCCTGGTACCTTTTTTGCCGCTGCTAGACTTTATTAGTAATAAAGACAGCATTGTGTTTATTAACTTTAACTGCATATGCTATAGCAATTATTCACGTATTATTTTAGCCTAGGTTGATGCTTGGTGCACAACCCAGTATGGCTGATACTTTGGCTAAGGAAGTACTGTTTTGAGCGGCTATTATTAGTGCTGTCACAGAGTTGTTGCACTCCCTTGTTTTATAATTATATATGTATCCTACTTATTGGTGTATTTAAGATACACGCTTTGGTGTCCTGCCCCTGCATTATTTCTGTTCTATATTAACGAGCATCTTAGAGCATCAGACGTTTTCAGAAGATTCCATATCTGTTTGCTGTAGGACTAGACTTCCAGTGTTTTCATAGAGCATTGAAGAGTTTAGTGTTGAGTACAGACTCACACTAAAGTTAACGTAAGCATATATTTCTTTATTAAATCTTGTTATAGTTTATTCAAGCATTGTTATTACTTAAGAGCATTTTATTAACGTAAAGTACTCCTTTTGTGAGTAGGCTTTGCCATCACCGGAAAGCCTTTGTAGAGTGCACTAAAACCCAGTTAATTGATACCCCGTTATCCAGTAGATTAACTCTGGAGGGTTTAAGTGTTTTGTTCACCGGCGTATTAGTTCGAGGGTTTGGAATTAGCGTACCATTGTTGCAGATATAGCCTATCATCTAGTCCATTATTAAGTGCCCTTGTTTATTTCGTAGTGCCGGTCGTAACACTCTCAAAAAAAAATATATATATGTTGGCTCGCTACCGCTCACCAGGAAAATATTGAAACCTGGATGGGGGTAAACGTCTTAAAACAGTAGGTTGAACGGGGCCGAACGGATACAAGGCAAAGAGAGAGGGAGAGAAATAGAAAAAAACAAAACGAAGAGAGAGGGAGAGAAAGAGAAAACAAAAAACAGCGAGGTGGGCGTTACGGCTTAAAAATTGTGGCCACTTCGCCTTTTTGGTTTTTTTCTCTTTCTCTCCCTCTCTCCTCGTTTTTTGTTTGTTTTCTATTTCTCTCCCTCTCTCTTTGCCTTGTATCCGTTCGGCCCCGTTCAGCCTACTGTTTTAAGACGTTTACCCCCATCCAGGTTTCAATATTTTCCTGGTGAGCGGTAGCGAGCCAACATATATATATTTTTGTTTTGAGAGCAAGCTAAATTTGTACATTTTTCGATAGAATTTTTTTTCCGGCGAAGCCGGATTTCTCCATATAATGCTGGTTCGCTATCGCTTGCCAGGAAGATATCGATACTTGGATGGGGATAAACGTCTTAAAACAGTTGGCTGAATGGGGCTGAATGGATACAAACCAGAGAAAGAGAGAAAAGGAGAGAAAGAGAAAAGAAAAACAGGTGAACCCCCCATGAGAGGTGTATAGAAAAAAGGGTTGACAGGTTCACTATAGGCCTAATAATTTTTTTTTACCCACCCCGCCGAAGGTGCTCTTTGGCCTCGGCAGGTGTGTCTTGAGCATTCCGCGACGTCGCAAGGCCCTTCGCATGCCTTGTGCAGAGCATACCCCTGGCGGGTATACTCTCGGTGAGTAGTCGTGCGCACATCGACGACTAATCGATGAGGAAATCGCCGATGACTCTTGTGCATCGTCGATGTTCTCAGAACATCTGAGAGCATCGGCGAGCCGCCGTGCAGCGTTGCAAATTTTTGTTGTTGTGCGAAGTGTCTCGCCGATGATCTCCGAGGGCCTCGCAGATCCCTCTGCGATGTTCGACGATGCTTGCGAGGGCTATGAACCCTCGTGAGTCCTCGTCCAAAATTTTGAACAATCCGAAAATTTGTGAGGGCCCTTGCGAGGCCATGCGAGTCAAACGATTATCATGCGAGGGTTTAAGATTTTGTTGCGACATGTCACGAATGTGCCAATTTATTGGTGTAGGCGATGAAAATCGTGAGAAGTCGCATCAGTGGGAAAGTGGCATTACCCTGCATACCATGGTCCTTGCTTAAACAACCCTTGCACAATTTTAGCTTCCTTGCTTGAGCTATTTTGGATTCATTAGTTTGATATTTGGTACAGTTTAGCCATTTCTGCTTGGGATTGTTGCGTAGCCTACATGACTTTGTGGTTTCTTGCGTGACTCTTCAACCTTCCCTTTAGATCCTACCATTGTTCAATTGTATATTGCTAATTTCCTTGCTAAATGACGCTTTGAACTCCTCCAAATCAAAGGTACAAACTTTATCGAGAATAGCTAGAGGTAATTTCTGTCTTAATATTATGACTAACATTTCTTGTGATGTTACACCCAAAGCATATAATGACCTCGTGTGACACTCCATGTCTGCCCTCAACTTTGTCAATTCATCGACCCTGTACCTAGGCTGTGCTAGGTTCAACAGGGCATTCACGTGGGCTACCTTGAACTGGTCAGTGTCTCCATACGTCGCCTGTAATAACTCCACAACGCTATCATAATTCTCACCTTTGATGGAAAAACCTTCTACCAAATGTAAGGCTTCATCCTCAAGTTGGCCTTAAGATAATGGAACTTTCGTACATCATCAAGAGTTGAATCATGCACGGTCGATATGAAAACGTCCCAAAATGCCAACCATTCTGTCAAATTTCCCCTGAATTTTAGTAAGTTCAGTTTGGGTAAGTTTACTTCACGGTGGGTATCTGTACTCTTGGCAGCGTTACCATTCTGGGTTGTTGTTGTTGTTGTTGTTGTTGTTCCCCAAGCTGCCTGGCCGAACAGCCCCAAGGGGGCTAGCTACGGGCTAGCAAGGCCAAGGCCATAACCGAGCGCCCTCACAGAACCCTCCCTACCGACCACAATAAAGCCTGGGTGACCGAAGCCACTCCATGGCGGGAAGCTGAGGAGGGTGCGGAAACGCCCGGGAAACCAAAGCCCCACCCAGGGCCCTGTGCCCCTCAGCAATTAATTAAAGATTAAATAGATTAAAATCCTCACAAAATGACGAAGAATGGGTGAAATTTGTAGAGCTACGACGCAAAGCCAAAAAGTTAATTAAGCAAAGTAAAAAGGCCTTAGAGTTACATATTGCGAATCAAAGTAAAACAAACCCGAAAGAATTCTATAGTTATATCAGAAAGAAAAAAGTAGTTACTTCAACTGTTGGACCGTTAGTCGATGAAAATGGAGAATACACCAAAGACGAAGTACAAATGAGTAATGCCCTCAATACCTTCCTTGCATCAGTTTTTACAACAGAAGACCTCAATGATATCCCTACACCATCGCCGATTCAGATTGATAATTCAGATGTTCTAAGCAATATCGCCGTTATAGAGAGAGAAGTATTGAATTGTTTAGATAAACTCAAGGTAAATGAAACGCCTGGACCTGATACAATCTCGCCTAGAGTTCTAAAGGAAGCTAAGGATGAGCTCTCCAAACCACTGACATTACTATTCAATAAATCCTTGCAGTCTGGAACTATGCCTGATCAGTGGAAGATAGCCAACGTAACACCGATATTCAAAAAAGGCAGCAAATCCCTACCCAGTAACTATCGTCCAATTAGCTTAACCTCAGTTGTATGTAAAATGCTAGAAACGGTCATACGAGACAGACTCGTAAATCACTTAGAGGAAAATAACATACTTAAAGATACTCAACACGGCTTTCGTAAAAAACGTTCCTGTTTAACAAACCTCTTAGACTTCTTCCACGATATCCTCAACCTCTACGATGAGAGTAAAGCTGTAGATATTATATACCTTGATTTTCAAAAGGCCTTTGACAAAGTTCCCCACAAACGTTTACTGCTAAAACTAAAAGCGCATGGAATACAAGACGATGTGTTGAAATTGATAGAAAATTGGCTCAGCGACAGAAAGCAAAGAGTAGTCATAAACGGTAAGGCATCTAAATGGACCAATGTAAGTAGCGGGGTACCCCAGGGATCGGTACTAGGTCCAATTCTCTTTCTAATTTACATCAACGACATAGATGAGGGTCTCACCTGTACAATCTCAAAATTTGCTGACATACAAAAATTGCAAATAGCGTACTCTCAAAAGAACAAGTTGACGATATGCAACACAATCTAGATAAATTGTCATGTTGGGCCCAAATTTGGCAAATGAGTTTCAATGCGGATAAATGTAAAGTACTACATATCGGATACCTAAATGAGAAAGCAAACTATTCGATGAATGGCACTCAGCTTAAAAATGTAAACAGAGAAACCGATCTGGGAGTAACAATATCGAGTAACCTAAAACCGAGTCAACAATGTTCAGAAGTTGTTAAGAAAGCAAACAAAATAATTGGCTTTATAGGCAGGTCATTTGAGCATAAATCCAAAGAAGTTATCCTAACCCTTTACAATTCCTTAGTCCGCCCTCTTCTGGAATACTGCGTTCAATCCTGGTGCCCTTATTACCAAAAAGATATAAACAAGCTAGAAAGAGTTCAACGTAGAGTTACCAAAATGATACCTAGCATAAAGAACAAACCATACGAAGAGCGTCTTAGAGAATTAAATCTATTTCCTTTAACCCAGCGCAGATTAAGAGGTGACTTAATTCAAGTGTTCAAAATCATCAAAGGCATCGACAATATGGACTGTAGTAAGTACTTCACTATCGACCAATCTAATTACATGCGGGGAAACGGTTGCAAAATTATTGGTAAATCTTTTAACTCACACGAATCTAAGAATTTTTTCTTCAATCGAGTTGTCAACTTGTGGAATGGGCTTCCCCGAAACGTTATAGACTGCATCACCGTTGATTCATTTAAACTCCGCCTAGACAAATATCTCGCATCAAACCCGCGACTGACTGCATTTGTAAATGAATAACTTTATTTTATCCCCCCCTCAGTTACTAACCCATCTGTCCCCTACTAACTTCCTAATCCTGCCACGGACATTAGTTCCAGGGCAGTAATTCCCTTTCCAATGTTCCCTTAACCCCACTAAACCACTGTTTGGACACATGATCCTCAGTGTTTTGGAGGACAAGCAACCTAGAAGGGTCACTAGATCTGTTGTTGCTTGATTTCCTTTGTACTCCTTTTGATTTCCTTTGTAATTATGAAGAGAAAGTTGAGGGGCAAAGGAAAAATATGACGCTTTGGCTTCCAAACTTGGTAGATTGGGAGGTCAATCCACGGAAGAGACGCCGTCACTTGAGATCTAGAAAATATATAAGTAAAAGGAACAGTCAGAATAAGCTATGGGTATGGCAGAGATCGCTCAGTTCTCACTCTGATAGACCAGCCCAATACCATTCTGGGTTACTTCGGTTTTCTTTACCGCCCTTCGCAGTAAATGTATAGCCTCTAAATTGGCAACATCATGGACAGCGCGCTGCTCGTACTCCGCATGAATTTCTGACTCACCTTCTAACTCCGATACAATACTTGCACTCAGGGTAACTATGCAATCATAGGCAGTTTGTAGGTACTCTAACCTGGCATCTAACTGTTCAGGAGTTGCACTAGCTATAAAGTCTTCCAAATCGGACGTTGGCCTAGTAATGACACCCCTCAAACCCCCTCTCTGTTTTTTCAAGACTGTGATAGACATAATTATAGCTGGTTTATCTTCTTATTTACCAGCCATTAAATAATGTATACGAATTAGTCTAACCCTTCGTTAGCCAACATGGACCTCTATCTTTACCCGCAATAGTGAAACATAAGAACAACCCTTTGTTAATTGTCATATGAACTTACACCCTTAGTCCTCATATGCAATACTGTACTTACATTAGCCTACCCTTCGCAGACTAATGTCATTAGATTAAAGGGTAGTAATGATTATTTAAACAGCTTACCTTACACAGCACCAGGAGAGGTTGGGATATGACAATGATGAAACAACGAAACAATGAAGGAAATATGTGATGGTCGGTCAGTCTTAAGTCAAAAATAGTAAATAATAATAAAATTAGGGAAACAAATAAAGGGTAAACAAAAATAAAGGAAACAAAAAGAAAGAATGAGGATAATTTTCTTGGGGAAGATGATGGGCGGGATGCAGGATTTCGGGAGTTGCAGGCTTATTACCCCGGCATCACGCTCTAGCCAACGTTTGGTCATGCCTGTAATTTTATCATGCAAGATCTTATTTGTGTCCAGATCTAGATGTACACCATCTAGATCTAGATCCTGCAGCTTAGAGGAGACAGACAGTGGCATGTAATGTCCAGCCTTGAACGCAGGGTTCTATTAACTAAATTTCTGATCCGGTTATACTGCACCACTGTCATGCACCTCACCCTAGAGTGGTATTCCAGGGAAAGCAGAATACATTTGCCTCCCGTTTCCCTCTCCACAGCCAGAGCCATGTCCCCCAAGGCTAGAGCTAGAGCACAAGGATTGGTGTCGGGGGCTATGTCGCTGCCCCCGATGAGCAAATAGGTGTAAAGAGGCCGATATAATACCAGCCTACCCCACTCATCGGAGGACTTAAGACTATCGATGCTAGCCCCTGGCACCCCAAAGTATCGGAATTTGAACTGCCGATCCCCGCTCGCTCCCCTGTAATCCACAGGGCCCTGGTCTGCTGCGCTCAGACGGGTCACGTAGGAGTGCCCAAATACCGCAATGCGGTCTACTTTGGCCACTACCACCTGCTCTGGGTTAAACCCAAGACCTACTCCCCCAGGATCCTTCGATCTACAACCTCCCACAACATTGCCCTTGCTCATAATACCTAACTAACTATAGGAAATCTAAACTGTGGGTCAAAGTCCCGGGGTCTGGGCACCAATATGGCAGATTTAAAGAAGGTGAGTTTACTCTACCTAGACTGAAAAGGTCCGCTCATATAAAATGTAAATGAATAACAAATACCGGGAGTGTAACTCACTATTAAATCACCATAGAAAAGTTGTAGTTAGGTAATGTAGAAATATTGATGGATGGTAGGCAAATGGCTACTTCTCGAACACTATTGGTTGTTTACATCGAAGGGCCACGAGGGCGCACATTAACAAAAAAAGGAATAGACTAAATAATGAAGAGATTAAATCATGATAATGGCTTAGCTTGTCGGTTGTCAGTCAGTTTGATGAAGTTATAATGATGAGAGCGTGATGAAACCGGAACGAGGGTCGCGGCGAACTTAACCCCTCTTTGGCGGGGCCCGACTTAAGGCGGTCTAGAGAACCATGGACAAAAGAGCGGGGCCCGCCTTAAGGGGAGCGTCCGATTCATACTCGTAATAGTGCTCAAAACGGCAATATTGCGCAACCCGATATATGGCATCATCACCCATCCCTCTGTCTTCAGTTAAAATCCTGAGGTAATATTCCGTCTGGAAGCATGTTTTTTCTGGGCTAGTTTAAAGTTTTCGCGGGTCGCGGGTCGCGCAGACGCGTAGAAAATGCATTATGGGTTTCGGATCTGCAAAAAAAATAAAATAAAACCATGAATTTTTGGTGAAAATATGACGTTCTTAGATATTTTGCCTAACAGTATCTGGTACTCAACCCGGGTAACAACGAAGGGTGTGGTGGTGGTGGAGGAGAAAGAGCAGTGTGGTCCAAGCCGCGAGAGAGGTAGGGTGCGGCTGGCCGGCTGGCTTGCAACAGCTCTCGTGCCTTAGTACCTCACGTAAGAAAGTTCACTTGTCGGCACAGTTCTGACGTAACCAAACATGCTACAACAATGTTTCTGGTGTCATTGGAAAGGGCATGAAATTCTCTACAACTCCACGTCGCCATTTGTTTTTATTTATTTCTCATTTCGACACAGCACCCCGAGACATTTGTCACCTAATTTGTACCTAATTTGTACCTAATTGTAAATGCCCTAATTCTACAATTAGATACAACATGGAAAAAAGTATCAACGTACAATTGAAACTACACCTATTGTTAGTACCCCCAATGCATTAAAACAATCAAGCAACAACATTTAAATGAGATTTTGATTTTACAAAAGTCATAAATTTACACACCTAACTCAACAAATAATTGTCCTAGAGAATTAAAATTTTGGAAATTTCTTAGTTGTTAGGTCCCCTATACGTGTACAAAATCTTATGAAATACAGAGAAAATCCACTGACACGTTCTGGAGTAAAGGCCGGACGCTCCCCTTAAGTCGGTTGAGATGTTGAGCACATAATTGGCTCTGAGAGAGTCCAAGCGGTGGGAGGAGCGTAGGTTGGCTCTGACCGTTCGGCACGGCTCCCGTGTCGTGACTGGCCCCACCTCCACACTCACTGCCTCCCTAGACAGGGAAATATGTCAGGAAATTTCCGTATTTTAGGGATTTTTCCTTCGTGTTGCACGATCGTTGCAAGACAACCCGTGATCGTAGAAGGATGGTTCAGGTGTCATTGGAAAGCTAAATTAACGCCCTTTCACGGATACATAATTGTATTTCGCTCTGGCTCTTGTTTATGCATGAAAAAGAGCATGGAATGAAGCTCATTTAGGGTAAATATTCCCGCTGGGCAGGTTATTAACCTAGCCGCTCGTGGAGTGTTAAGAGTGGAGGTGTTGCTTGAACGATGTTTAAATGTGCTCTGGCGCGAGGTGTCTCATCCGAGACGTCATCGTCTTTGCGCTACGAATCTAGCAGATACTGCTAAGTTTGTAGCGGATATCTGGCGGTAAATATCGTACCGCTTTTATAATATTACGACATGGCTATATGATAATCATCATATATGCATTCCTAAAGACTCATAAATACTATACTTTCGTATAATAGGCCTTATTTAATTTATTAAGCTTACATACTTACTGTCAAGCTTACATACTGTACATACTGTACTGTTACATACTGTATATAGGGTACGATACATAGAAAACGTATGTTATACTACTAACTATCGTGAATCCACGATACTTTCATCAATAATAAATGCACTGAAATATCCAACTCTAGCTCTTCCCAAGCTTTCTGTCATCTAGCCAAAAACCTCTCCAACAGCTTTTCTTCCTCGTCTTCCATCCCCTTTTCCACTCTGATGGCACAACCATCACTTCTTCCCCTGACAAAGCTGAACTCTTTGCACAAACTTTTGCCAGAAACTCTACCTTGGACGATTCCGGCGCTATTCCTCCCTTTCCACCCCTCTCTCTCCTACTTATGCCTAATATCCTAATCTCTTCTAAAGATGTACTTTCTACCCTCTCTGGGCTTAATACTAAGAAGGCGTACGGTCCGGACGGTGTTCCTCCTGTTGTACTTAAAAACTGTGCTTCTGTGCTGACCCCCTGCCTAGGCAAACTCTTTTGTCTCTGTCTCTCCTATAACGTCTTTCCTTCTTGCTGGAAGTTTGCTCTTATTCAACCTGTCCCAAAGAAGGGTGACTGCTCTCAACCCTCCAGCTATCGTCCAATTGCTCTCATCTCTTGTATATCTAAAGTTTTTGAAACTACTCTTGCTTCCCAATTTCTTAAGCATTTCTCTTCTCATAATCTGCTCTCAGATCGCAAGTATGGCTTCCTTAAGGGTCGCTCTACTGGTGATCTTCTTTCATATCTTACTAACTCTTGGTCATCCAACTTTCGGAACTTCGGTGAGACTTTTTCCGTTGCACTAGACATATGAAAGGCCTTCGATAGAGTCTGGCACAAATCTTTAATTTCCAAACTGCCCTCCTACGGTTTCTGTCGCTCCATCTGTGCCTTTGCCTCTTATTTCCTTTCTGGCCATTCCATAGCTACGGTTGTGGATGGCCATCGCTCATTTCCTCATCCTATTAACTCCGGTGTTCCTCAGGGTTCTGTCCTATCTCTTATTCTCTTTCTAATTTTCATAAATGATCTTCTCAACTGTACATCCAGTCCCATCCATTCATATGCAGACGACTCTACCTTACACCACTCAATTAGTTTTCCAGAACGCCCCAGCCAGCAGTCCCTCAAAAGTAAATGCAATGAAGCCATAAAATACTTATCTTCTGATCTTGCTACTATTTCAATTGGGGTAGAGAAAACCTTGTTGCATTTAATGCTTCCAAAACTCAATTTATCCATCTTACTACCCATCAGGAACCTCCAGAGGGCTATCCCTTATTCTTCAACAATACAAAAATCAACCCTTCATCTTCTCTCAATGTTCTTGGTGTCTCTTTTTCTTCTGCTCTCACTTGGAAAGACCATATTACCAGTCTCGCTAAGGCAGCCTCCCAGAAGCTGGGTGTGCTCAACCGCCTCAAGGGGTTCTTTACCCCTGCGCAGCTTCTTGCTTTGTACAGGGGTACAGTGCTTCCTTGTATTGAGTATTGTTCACATATGTGGGGAGGATCCTCTCACACTGCACTCCTAGAGAAAGTAGATAGGAAAGCCTTTCGCATCATTAACTCCCGTCCACTCACCAACTCTGTGCAATCTCTCTCTCTTCGCCGCAATGTTGCATCTCTCTCGCTGTTCTATCGCTACTACAATAATCAGTGTTCCTCGGAGCTTTCCCAGTGCATACCACCTCCTCTACGTAGGGTACATAGTACCCGCCTTGCAACACAATCCCACCCCTACTCTGTGCAACTCTCCAACCCAAGAGTGAAATGCTATTCTCAGACTTTCTTCTATTCAACTGCTGAGCTCTGGAACTCTCTCCCAGAATCAGTCTTTCCCTCTTCCTATGACTTAAGGCCGCGTCATACAGAGGCCGAACGTACTAGGACAAAGTCCCGAATAGGATGACTTGCAAAAAATATTCAAATTTCAGGCAGGTCGGGTATATTCTGCACAATTCGGCATACGTTCCTGAATATTCGTAGGTTGGTCTGATGTTGTTCATGTATGTTGCCGACATTCCGGAGAGTCGGGAAAAAATTAGTGGCTACACTAAATTTCCACGAACATTCGGGTAAAAAAAACGTTACAAAATGGTCGAATGTTGGTCGGGAATTATTCGTAACTCGTTCGGAAGTTGTTCTGATTAATTCGTAGTTCGGTCTTCTGTTTCGGGACTTGTTCAGTGGCGTCACCAGGGGGGGGGCTTGGGGGGGCTTAGCCCCCCAAAATCAAGGACTCAGCCCCCCCAAAAAAATGCAAACCCCAAAACTGCCAAAAGTAATTAAAATAAATAAATAAAAATGAAATAATAAATAATGCATAACCAGTTCACCACATTCACCAGCCCTGCATCCAACCCCCCCCCCCCCCCCAAATCTACTTTTTATCAATTGATCCATATAGGTTAAATACGAATTGTTTATGTAATGTGAATATTTATTCACAATTTACATAAACCTATGGCTATGACTCAAATTATAATAGTAATATTAGTAAGTTTCCCCTATATTTTCACCAAGCTTGGTTTTCTTTGAAGCTTGAGCCGTTATATTTATTGAAATTATTGGAAATATAAATGCAATATGTATTGTTTTTATGAGACTTATTATATATTTACAATATAATATATTATTTATATTAATCGCAGGGCTTTAAAATTGGTTTATTTTAATTATTTAGTCTAAAAATATACCGGTATATTAATATTATATTATGCATTTTCGAATGTTCGGAGAATCGGATTGTTTACGTTGAGAAGTGCCTGCACTGTGGCTGGTATCAGTTGTGTCTTGTGTGACAGTGTGTACTGTGTGTTGTAACGTTTTCGGTTTAATTATAATGTATCGAGAACACATTCATTGCCTGTATATACGTTAGGCTATTATGAGCATTAATTTAATACTATGCTTATTTTACCTATGCATTTTTGTTTTTACAGATCTATGACTTAATCAGAAGTAGGCCTAATTATAATTGACTGTAACTTTTGAGTTTTGTGGCTACCAGGCTACCAGCCAGTGCAGAGTGATGAAAAGAACATCTAAAAAGGGTCAGGGACAGGGAGACATAAGGACATTTTTGTGTACTAAAAATGATGATTCTGTTGATGAAAGACACAAACAAGTGGGTGTTGTTGTGAATGAGGTGCCACTGCCAGGCCCATCATCATCCCCAGATAACCCCCAACCCCAAGCTGAACCCATTCATTGTGTAAGTAGCCCTAAATCAAGCTATTCCAGTAATCATTTTATAAAGCTGAGGCCAGGTTTATTATTATGTTAATGATTTAATGTTATATTGCCTAAGCCTAGCTACAGTATGGACATTTACAACCCATTTGGTCTAGCCATTTAGCGAATTACAAAGGTTAGGGGTCACAATTTCTGGCCTACCTATAATGAATGGACTATAGTATGATAGTATATGAAGAAAAATTATTCTCTGCACATAGGCTTTATACCCTACAATTACCATTGGCCTTGTAACTTACTGACTGATGCCTAGTATCAGGCTCATCAATATTTATGTGTCATATGTTTCTTACTTATACTCATTTTTAGGCCTCAAAAAGGCCCCAGAAACTGCTCAAATTTCAAAAAAAATCGGGGGGGGGGGGGGGCTTACAGCGCCCCCCCGGACCCCCCAGCTGCTCAGGCTCGCTTCGCTCGCCACCCACCCACCTATCTATGCCAGGGCTACAGCCCCCCAAAAATTTTACCCCTGGTGACGCCACTGGACTTGTTCGGTACTGTTTTCAATTGCCGAATTTGTTAGGAACCACCCGAACAAATCCCGAACAATTCCCGACAAAACTTCGATAAAATTACGATGATTCCCTCGTATTCCAGAATATAACCCGCACGAGTTACGAATTTTCAGAACAAGTTACGATCAAATTCAGGCAAATATACGAATAATTTGGAATGTCTGCTCGATGTATCTTGTTTAATTGGGAATTAAATCCGAATTGATTTCGAAAAATTAGAATTAGCCTCCTTCTAAAATTAGAGGTTCGCTATTGCTCGGCAGGAAAAAATCGACACCTAAAAGGCACGAAAGGTCTTATAGGCTAATATTGATAACAGAATGAGGCGAAAGGTCTCAAAATAGCCAAACTAACGGAACGAACGTCTTAAACCTCAAAACGAATATGCTAAACATGTGGGAGAAGGGGGGCCAGAAAAAGCGAGCATGTTATAGATACCGGTACCGTACCTCTGTTCTGCCTCTGGGTTCGAACACTACGATTATTTATGGGTATATCGTTATTCTGGCCTTCATTAGTTGATTTTATTGAGATTAGGAAGGACAATAATTAGGTTAGGCTACGTTAGTCTTACGTTAGGTGGTACATTATAATACAGTAAACTCGATTACAATACTTTGTTATTATAGCCTACATTTTGTCTAGGTGTATTTGAAAACGAATGAGAGGTGGAAGGATGGAGTGAGGAAGTACATGAACAAAGGCAGTGCTGGTTGGGGGGAGGGGCGTCGACTGACTGGGGACAGAGGTGCTACAGTCATAAAACAGTCTGATGTTGTTCTCATAATGATCTTCTCTATCGGTTGTTTGTCGACATCTCATCGGTTAAGTTAGATTAATTATCGTAAAGCATTCCAATGTCATTCGGAACTGTGTCTGATGATTCGGGTATGGTCGAAAATCATTCTTTGCATAACGAGTGTAAGTTCGATTCATGTTCGGTAGTTGTTCGAGATTTTGTCGTAGGTCGTTCTTGACTATCGGATATTATTCTGAACTCGTTCGGGCCATGTTCGTAATCTTCAAATTTCGGGAGAGTCTTGGCTGTATTCGGTAAAAATGTGCAAGTCATCCTATTCGGGAGTTTGTCCTGCAACGTTCGGGCTCTGTATGACGCGGCCTTAAAATTGCTTCAAACTCTGTGTGTCCAGACATTTTAGCTCGAACGTCCCTTGATTTCGGCCCTGTCACTCTTTGAAATCTGGGGGAGGCACTCGCTGCAGGCAGTTGTGCCTTTTGTCACCCTCATTCACAGAGAACAAAAAATAAATATAAATAAAAAAATAAAAATAAGAAAACATGTCCAAACCATCCAAGCCTGCTAATACGCATCTCATCACTGATACTCTTGATACCAAACCTAGAATGGATTTGGTCACCTGGGCATTTTTAGTGGTAAGCAGGGAGGGTTTAGTGGGGGAGCTCGGTTATGGCCTTGCTCGAGAACTTGGGGCTGCTCGGTCAGACTGCCTGGGGAACAGTAACAACAACAGCAACCAATCTCAGTTAGCCCTCTGATTTATAAAGGTTCTTCCTAATCCTAATGAAATTGTCTGATAATAGCCATACTAAAAGAACAGAACACACATGGTGGCATTGCTAGTGGTTATAGCCTTTTTTCAACTGACGGTAAATTGCTATTAATTTTTCGATAGATAAATATTCCGGCCGAAGGCTATAACATTCCCATAATGTGTTATCTTGCCCAGAAAGAATCAACACCTAAATATCCTAGGTGTTAACGTCATAATAATCTTCAAACAAATGCTGTTGAGCCGTCTAAAATTGCCAAACTAATAGAGCGTGTGACGCCTCCCGGCGTTAGCAGAATGGTTGCGTGGGGCATTGCAGCTCGCTAGCGCTCGCCAGGATGGGGGGATGGGCTACAGTTGTCCTAGAATGATCTGCTTTATCTAATTAGTGTCGTGTTGCCACAGACAGTCTAGAAATTGTCTTTGTTTTGGTCTGTGACCGCGCCTTATATTTTATATTCGCTATAATATAAATGTTGCTTGTGTGGGAGGCGAGCGAGAGAGGGTGAGGGAGTACACCTGGCAGCGGGGTGAGCTATGACGCGGCTCGCTTGGGCGCTGACGGCGTTGGCGGCCGGGTGATCAACTAGTCCCTTCCCGTCGCTGCCTCGTGTTCTTTACCAGCTCAGAGCTTGCCTGACACGCGTATCGCCTACATCCTTTGCAATTCTGTCCCCCATACTCGCCACTTTGCATACTATTTCTCTCTCTCGACTTCTTCTTTCTCATTCTCTAATCTTTATTAAACTCAACATCCCTTCTGGTTTCAGCATAGACGTTCACCGTCGACCAGTCGTATTGTACGCGAAGCTCTCAGATATTTCCATGTATTAGGTTAAGGAGGTATTATGCTTTATTGAGGTTTTGAGAGACGGACTTTTCCGTATGTGTCCTCTCTCGGGAAGGTTGTAGACCGGTATATGTCTCCCTGGCAAGGTGTTGAGTGATTCTTCTTGGTTATCTAAAGCTAGACTGGGGGTAAGGTTACTGTGTCGTTGTCTCCGATGTGTGCAGTGTTAGCTAAGCCCTGCACGACATCGACAGGTACTGTGGGAGCCTAAGTTGTCTTCGGGTGGGTTTACTTTGCGAGCACAGCGCTGTGGTGTGAGAGGGTCATAGCCTATCCCTCACAACATAGTGCTGCCTCTTTGTGTTGACTTCTGAGGGATCGCCAGGATAGAGCTAGGTACTAGAGACCTAGATTTATCAAGAGAGCATCCCCGTCATATAACGTAATCTTCATTATACCACCTTCGGACAACGTTAGGCTACGAGCCGCATGCTCGCCCATTGTTGCCCTGCCTTGATACCCCAGCTAGACTTTATTAACTGAGCAGACACTGGTTAGAGATAAGCCCCATTATTATATGTATGCAGCATTATTATTCACTTCACTTTTGAGCCGAGGTTGTTATTGAGTTGCACAACCCGAGTAGGCTGTTGCGTTGTGTCACGAAGCATTTCTTTAGTTGTCGAGCATTACTACCTTTGCGCCGTCTTTATTATTCGCCTGCCTATTATTACTATATGTCCTAGCATTTATTGTGACCCGTATTCTGCATTATAATTGTTCAAGATTCTTTACGAACATCTTCCCAGCATCAGACTTATTTCAGAAGTTTCCAGTTGATGTTGCAGGACTAGCATTGCACTTTCTTTAATACAGGAGTGCCAGTTATTTGAGTATCTACCGTAACGTTAATTAATCACGTTAACTATCTTTTCTTTGTGTAACATAATCGAGTAATCTTTTACTGTTTGAGAATAGGCTGTTTCATTGAGCGTCAGCATAGTGTGTGTGCACCAGTTACCGAGTCATAGGATACCTCGTTGTCCAGGCACGACTCAGGGCGGTAATGGTGTTTTGTTTTCCAGTGTTTAAGGCAGGGATTGGATCTAGTGTTACCGTTGTTGCTTTTTGCCATTATCTAGTCCAATGTTGAAGAGCCCTGTGTCTTTGAGAACCTTGATCGTAACAAATGGCGACCTAGCTCAGGATCTTGTGAACTAAGAGATAATTGCAGGATTGTTGTGGTAATTTGTTTTATTGAGGAATATAGTGGGCACGTTAATTTTTTTTTGGCAAAGTAGTATAGCACTTGAGAGTCTTCAGACATTTTTGGCAAGTGAATAGTGCTACATAGGAGCTTGGGTACTTTTTTTTTTTTTTTTATAAATGTGAGAATTTTTGGTGGACACAATGGGAGACGAATCAGATCATACTGAGAGTTCAGGGAATGATGCAGGCTCTGATGGGCAGATGCCAGGGGGGTTAGTAACTAGTGAGGAGGCCGCAAAGAAGTTTTTGGAGGTGCCTATAACACCTGATCGACTAGAGGGAATTAGCAAGTATGGTCTACAGTGTTTGGCTCCCCTCATGGGGCTTAAGGTGGCTCATGGCATCAAGAAGAACGATTTGAGGGCTTGCATACTGGGGGCAGCTAGTGAGGCCCAGGGTGGAGAGGGTGCTCGGGGACTTCTGCTCGAGCCCCCCCTCCACTCTACTCCCATCGGGACCTCTAGGATGCCGGAGTTTAGTACGTTCCCGCAGGCCGATAGCCGCTGGCAGCGTAGTTTAGGATCGCTGGGTGGGCCTCCAATAGTTGCACCTCCTCCTCAAAGTTTCACTACAGAAATGCTCTTCCAGCTTGAGATGGCTAAGATGCAGGCTGAGCGTGAGGAACGTCTCGAACTCGCTAAGATAAAGGCTAAACAACAGACTGATCTCGAACTCGCGAGAATAAAAGCCCAGTCGGAGGCTGAGTCTACCAGGTACCGTGCAGATATCGATCTTGAGAAGACTCGGGTGGAAACGACAGGGCAACGTCTCGGTGGTGGGAATCGTGGGCATGATCATTCTTTGTCGCACCTGTTGAAGCTAGTCCCTGTATTTGATGAGTCGGGTGTCACCGAATTGTTCATGAGATTCGAGAAGAAGTGCCAGGAACACCAGTGGCCTGGGGAGAAGTGGGCAGCCCTTGTTTCCTCTAGACTTGTGGGCAAGGGACTCAAGGCTTATGATGCATTGCCTATAGAGTCGTGTATTATCTATGAGGAACTCAAGGAGGCTGTCCTGAGAGCATACGAACTACAACCAGAGACGTACAGGTTGAAGTTCCGGGGTGTTACCAAGGGTCGGGAGAGCACCTTTTTTGGAACATGCCCGGGAGCTGTCCGATGCTTTTGGGAATTGGCTGAGGTCGGAGAAAGCTACTACGTTTGACGACATTAAACAGTTGGTGCTTTTAGAGCAGTTTTTCAAATGCACGGGCGGCGACCTGACGTTAAACCTGAAAGAAAAGCAACCAAAAACTCTACAGGAGGCAGCTGAGATGGCTGACCTCCGGCTATCACTAATTCGTGGGTGCGGGTCTGCCCAGCGTAGTGAGGCAGGTAACAAGGGGCGTGATACCCCACCCCCCCGAGTTAGTGGTATACCTTATGCAAACAAGTACAAGAGCCATGATACCAAGACTGACCACAAGACTAGCACCGTCCCGTTCAAGAAGGGGCCTTCCCAGTACCAAGGGAAGCCCAAAGGGGAGTTGGAGTGTTATCATTGTCATAAAAAGGGGCACTTTGCAAGAGTCTGTCCTAGCAAACCACCTACAGCAGCTGTGTCTCTGGCCTGCAACATTGGTGTGTCTCCGAAGTCATCTGAGTTTGCCCGGGGCAGTTCGTCAGAGGCTGAGGCACAGCCAATGCAGAAGCACCTGGGAGGCTCGAACCCTGCTCAGGATGTTTTTTGCGACCATAGAGGGCGGGGTTGCGTGATGTGGGCGGGGTGAAAGCATGGAGTAGAGGTCTTGCGTGATACAGGTGCTTCCCAGACTCTGATGAAAAACTTGACTGGCTACCCTATAAACGCGGCTCGGGTGGTAGTGGTGCAGGGTATTAATGCAACTCGGTCATACCCGCTGGTGCGGTTGGAGTTGGAGGTGGATGGTGTGGCACGTGAATTGGATGTCGGGATTGTGGAGAAACTGCCAGTGGAGGGCGTCGACCTTCTTCTCGGCAACGACTTTGCAATGCCCGCTTCTGAGGTTCTACCCTTAGTCGTTGCCGAGAGGCCGGCCGACGTGAGTAGGGAAGAGCAAGAGTGGGTCGAGCGGTGCCAGACACCACCCATGGCGTGTGTTGTCACCCGAGCTCGGGCAGCTAAAGTGTCACAGCCTAGTCCTCCGTCTTCAGACCAGCGGAGGAACGATCAACAGGAGGAGGCTAAAGCTGGAGTTGGTTTTAAGAGTTTTGACTCGGCGGCTCTCCTGGGTGATTCAGTATTAGCACCATTACTTAATTCTGGAGTAGCCCCTGGGCCTGTCATCGAGAGTGACGAGGCTGGGCATGACGAGTCTCCACGACAGCAACATTATGTACATCGAGAGAGACAGAGGGAGCAGCCCAGTAGCGGGGAAGGTCATGCATTGCTCCGGGAGCAGTTTGATCGCTTGGCACCCTCAGATATACGTCGGTTGCAACTAGAGGACCCTGAGCTCCAAACGTGTGCTAATGGAGCTGTAGAGCTCGACGAGGACGGCGATGCACAGCCAGGAGATTTTTTTTATTTAGAAGGCATCCTCTATAGGCGTTTTCAAGACCCTAAACGTAGTTGGCAAGAGGGGTCCGGAGTAGTGGACCAGTTGGTGGTGCCACAGGAGTGCAGGGATAGCCTACTGAGGTTGGCGCATGACATACCACTGGCAGGACATCTAGGGGTGAGAAAAACGGTGGCGGCTTTAGAAAAATTGTTTTGGTGGCCGGGGTTGAAGGGGCAGGTGGTAACCTGGATAGCAAGGTGTCATACGTGCCAGAGGGTTGGAAAACCTAACCAAACAATTCCGAGAGCCCCGTTGCACCCCATTCCTGCCAGTGGACCGGGCGGTCCACGTCGGTATACGTCAGTAAGGTCATTCAGTCGGTATATTCAGTAAGGTCATCATTGATATGGTCGGACCCCTACCCCCTACTAGTGCCGGTAATAAATTTCTATTAACTATCATGGATGTGGCCACTCGTTATCCTGATGCATATCCAATGAGAAATGGCATGGCGAAAACTGTTGTCCGGAACCTGCTCTTGTATTGCTCGCGGTATGGTTACCCGCAAGAGGTGCAATCGGACCAAGGTTCTAATTTTACATCTAATCTGTTCAAACAAACTATGATTCAGCATGGCATCAGCACTGTCGTCTCTTCTGCATATCACCCGGAGAGTCAAGGGGTGTTGGAGAGGTGGCACGCCACGCTGAAAAGCATGCTTCGATGTTATTGCGCAGAGAACGGAAAGGATTGGGACCTTGGTCTGCCGTATGTTTTGTTCGCGGCAAGAGAAGTACCTGGAGAGAGTCTCGGTTTCAGTCCGAATGAGCTTTTTTTCGGGCATCAGGTGAGGGGCCCTCTCCACATGGTGAAGGAGATTTGGGAGGGTACCGCTAAGCCATGTTCTATGTTGAGATACGTCCTCGAGAGCAGAGAGAGAATGCTTAGAAGTCTGGAGCTGGCCGGGCGTAATTTGGTGAGTTCGCAGGCCCGTATGAAGGACAGGTACGATACTAAGGCGAAACTCCGGGAGTTTCAGGTAGGTCAAGAGGTGTTGGTCCTGTTGCCTTTGTCAGGTCATCCTCTGGCTGCCAAGTACGCTGGGCCTTATCGGGTGGTGTCAAAGATCTCCGATCTAGATTACCTCGTTGCCACTCCAGACCGGAAGAAGCGTAACCAACTATGCCACATTAATTTGTTGAAGGAGTATGTGAGGCGCCCACCTGAGTCACTAGCTGTCCCTGTGTTGACCTGCTGCGGTCATGGTGGAGAAGGAGAGGGGGGCAGCAATGATCAGGTGGATGATAACTGGGATTGTCATGTCTCGGCTGATCAGTGGGCGGGGAATTCGAGCCAATGTGCGCATGATGCTCTGGCGCACCTGCCGGAGGAACAGCAGGTGGCAGTGCAGCGCCTGTTCGATTCATACCCAACTGTATTTGCCGAGCACCCAGGCCTCACTACTCAAGCGGTGCATGATGTCGATGTAGGAGAGCACCCCCCCTTCAAGTCGATACCTTATCGGGTGCCACCCATTAAACTCCCAGCGCTCAGGGATGAGCTGGAGTATATGCTGGCGAGAGGCTTGATCGAGAAGGGGGCAGTACGGTGGACTTCTCCTGTCACTCTGCAGCCCAAACCTGATGGAAAAGTTCGGTTCTGCATTGACTTTAGGCGGTTGAACGGGTTGACCCCCACCAATGCATATCCTCTTCCCCGGGTGGATGACAGTGTGGATAAGATCGGGAAAGCAAGGTACTTGACCCAGGTAGACCTCGTCAAAGGCTACTGGCAAGTACCACTGTCTGAGCGTGCTAAAGAGGTGTGCGGGTTTGTGGTAGATGGCAGTACTTACCGTTGCAACGTGATGCCATATGGTCTGAAAAATGCACCGGCCACTTTCCAGAGCTTAATGAACGACATCGTAGCAGACATCCCAAACTGTACTGTCTACCTTGATGACGTGATCATTTATGACAACGATTTCCAAAGTCACTGTGAGCACATAGAAGCCTTATTTAGTCAACTTAGTAAAGCAGGCTTGGTGGTTAATCTGGGCAAGTGTGACTTTGTGCAAGCCACGGTGCAGTATCTGGGGTTTGTGGTTGGGTTAGGGCAGGTGAGGCCGCCCCAACAGAAGATACAGGCTATCGACTTGTTCCCCAGGCCGACCACCAAGCGGCAGATCATGAGATTTTTGGGTATGATTGGGTATTACCGCCGCTTTATAAGAGGCTATTCTACTGTTTTAGCTCCTTTGACAGATCTACTAGCCAAAGATAAAAAGTTCCGCTGGGCACCTGAGTGTGAGCAGGCGTTTCGAGTAGTTAAACACCTTTTATGCACTCACCCTATCCTCAGGGCCCCGGACTTTGAACGACCATTTCAGTTGGCGACTGATGCCAGCGGAGTAGGGGCTGGTGCCGTACTTTTGCAGACAGACGAGGAAGGTCTTGAGCATCCAGTCAGTTTCTTTTCAAAGAAATTTAATTCAGCACAGAAAACCTATTCGGTTGTTGAAAAGGAACTGCTGGCAATCGTGTTAGCGCTCAGACACTTTGAGGTCTATGTTCCTGCCTATGGGCCAGTCGTGGTAGTGTATACCGACCACCACCCGCTTAAATTCCTCAATCAATTCCACAACCGGAATATGAGGCTGACCAGATGGTCGCTCATGTTGCAAGAGTACAACTTAGACATTCGCCATATTGCCGGTTGTGAGAATGTGATTGCGGACTGTTTGTCGCGGGTGGAGGATCCGGGGTAGGCTACCACAGTATGTTGGTATAGCCTCCTGTCTTGGCTCGCGGTGTATTCTTGCGCTGGTGCTTGTGGGTTCGCGTGTGTAGCATCAGCGTAGGGTCGCAGGGCAGGAGTTGTTGGCTTTGATTAGAAGAAAATTAGGCTACATCTATAGTAGCCGCCAAAAAAAACATTAAAATAAAATATGAAAAATTAAATAAAAACTCTTTCTTTTTAATAATTAATTTTAAGATAATATTGTAGCTGAGTACTGAGTGCAGATGATTTTCCCTCAGTAGGCTGTGCTTCTTAAAGCTCGCTCTGGGAGCACAATGTTATGAATTAATGTATTATATTTGGGAAGGGTGATAAGATTTTTTTATATAAACATTTTGTTGTATTTTTTGTTTTGAGGAGACAGAGCTTGCATTCCATGAGTGGCAGAGTGGTTAGGAGTGGCAGATTCTAGCGACATTCTGCCTGTTCAGATATGGGCTCATGGTTGAGTGTCACATATCTTGGGGGGGGTGTGACGCCTCCCGGCGTTAGCAGAATGGTTGCGTGGGGCATTGCAGCTCGCTAGCGCTCGCCAGGATGGGGGGATGGGCTACAGTTGTCCTAGAATGATCTGCTTTATTTAATTAGTGTTGTGTTGCCACAGACAGTCTAGAAATGGTCTTTGTTTTGGTCTGTGACCGCGCCTTATATTTTATATTCGCTATAATATAAATGTTGCTTGTGTGGGAGGCGAGCGAGAGAGGGTGAGGGAGTACACCTGGCAGCGGGGTGAGCTATGACGCGGCTCGCTTGGGCGCTGACGGCGTTGGCGGCCGGGTGGTCAACTAGTCCCTTCCCGTCGCTGCCTCGTGTTCTTTACCAGCTCAGAGCTTGCCTGACACGCGTATCGCCTACATCCTTTGCAATTCTGTCCCCCATACTCGCCACTTTGCATACTATTTCTCTCTCTCGACTTCTCCTTTCTCATTCTCTAATCTTTATTAAACTCAACATCCCTTCTGGTTTCAGCATAGTCGTTCACCGTCGACCAGTCGTATTGTACGCGAAGCTCTCAGATATTTCCATGTATTAGGTTAAGGAGGTATTATGCTTTATTGAGGTTTTGAGAGACGGACTTTTCCGTAATGTGTCCTCTCTCGGGAAGGTTGTAGACCGGTATATGTCTCCCTGGCAAGGTGTTGAGTGATTCTTCTTGGTTATCTAAAGCTAGACTGGGGGTAAGGTTACTGTGTCGTTGTCTCCGATGTGTGCAGTGTTAGCTAAGCCCTGCACGACATCGACAGGTACTGTGGGAGCCTAAGTTGTCTTCGGGTGGGTTTACTTTGCGAGCACAGCGCTGTGGTGTGAGAGGGCCATAGCCTATCCCTCACAACATAGTGCTGCCTCTTTGTGTTGACTTCTGAGGGATCGCCAGGATAGAGCTAGGTACTAGAGACCTAGATTTATCAAGAGAGCATCCCCGTCATATAACGTAATCTTCATTATACCACCTTCGGACAACGTTAGGCTACGAGCCGCATGCTCGCCCATTGTTGCCCTGCCTTGATACCCCAGCTAGACTTTATTAACTGAGCAGACACTGGTTAGAGATTAGCCCCATTATTATATGTATGCAGCATTATTATTCACTGCACTTTTGAGCCGAGGTTGTTATTGAGTTGCACAACCCGAGTAGGCTGTTGCGTTGTGTCACGAAGCATTTCTTTAGTTGTCGAACATTACTACCTTTGCGCGGTCTTTATTATTCGCCTGCCTATTATTACTATATGTCCTAGAATTTATTGTGACCCGTATTCTGCATTATAATTGTTCAAGATTCTTTACAAACATCTTCCCAGCATCAGACTTATTTCAGAAGTTTCCAGTTGATGTTGCAGGACTAGCATTGCACTTTCTTTAATACAGGAGTGCCAGTTATTTGAGTATCTACCATAACGTTAATTAATCACGTTAACTATCTTTTCTTTGTGTAACATAATCGAGTAATCTTTTACTGTTTGAGAATAGGCTGTTTCATTGAGCGTCAGCCTAGTGTGTGTGCACCAGTTACCGAGTCATAGGATACCTCGTTGTCCAGGCACGACTCAGGGCGGTAATGGTGTTTTGTTTTCCAGTGTTTAAGGCAGGGGTTGGATCTAGTGTTACCGTTGTTGCTTTTTGCCATTATCTAGTCCAATGTTGAAGAGCCCTGTGTCTTTGAGAACCTGGATCGTAACAAGCGGTAAACTACCATGTCTACATCTTTAGTACAAAACTATTACCAAGATTTTGTAGCGAAGTGTCTTGTTACATATGAGAATTTGGTATTAATATGATGCAAAGACATAGTAGTTCATATTATTTGGTATTAACACCTTACGAGCGGCCTATGCGGTTTATTTATATGTACCGCACAGCGGGGTGTTTTTAGCCAAAATAGGGCTGTTTACGTGATCATTTTCATGCCTAAATAAGACCCAGAACATAAAACAAGTACCTATCCCTGAAAGGGCATAAACAGAGCTTTCGAATGACACCATAACGATCCTTGTATGATGGATAGTTTTCTTGCAATAACCGTGCAACGCGAGTGCAAAAAGCAGGTAATTCGGTACTTTCGGTACATAATTGAGTATGTAGCGAGTGAGAGAGGGAGGAGGGAGCTGAGATTTGTGTCAGTAGGTTCGCCGCGGTGGTCTGGAGCAGTCATACGCTCGCTAGTCTCCTGCCACCACTTGTCTCTCTCTCTCAGCCACATTACGTGCTGAAATTGCCACTCGACCTATGTCGAGCGCCGCCACATAGTCCAGCTTTATTTAACTCGACTTATGTTGCTCGCCGCTAATTAAGGGTTAATATGATGTAAAGACATAGTAGTTCATATTATTTGGTATTAATATGATGCAAAGACATAGTAGTTCATATTATTTGGTATTAATATGATGTAAAGACATAGTAGTTCATATTATTTGGTATTAATATGATGCAAAGACATAGTAGCTCATAATATTATTTCTTTTATTTTCGAGGAATCAGTTGCTTTGAGATATTTTTTTCTACGAGGTAAAACCAAAAATAAAAACCATCATAGCAAAATAAATAAAACTATAATAAAGTAGAGCATAATTTTGATAGTCGCCAGTGTCTGTTTGATATTAATGCTCAAAATTTTAAGAACATGCAAACACATTTCCGTTCAAATACCAACTTCCATAATTAGCTCTCGGTCATTTTACAAACGCCTAATTAACTCCGATAAGGTGCACGTAAAGAGTCCCGGTTTTTCCTTCGGTAATTTTAATATTTTTGTCTAGTTTTAATATTCCTGGCTTAATTCATTAGTCCTATTTTTAACTATCCCAATAGTACTCCTGTCTTAGTCCACCACCCACGCTGTCTATAAAAAGTACTGTGTAGATTCCAAGCTTCTACTACTACCTCTACTATTGTTTTAAGCAAGAATTTGATCCTATTGACCATTACATCATTATGGGATGTGTCTATAGATATAAAGTTAGAAGAGCTAACGCTAAGCTATGCTTGGCCGCGGCTTTTATCTCTGTGATATTGGCCTTTGGAGCCTGTGCCATGATGGGCAAGGTGGGGTAACTCCAGTAACCATATTATACTACACTTTACCTCCCTGGGTGGGATGTAACTTACAATTTATATTTACTGCTAGGTATACAGAGGCTTAGAGTGTAAGGAGACTGCCGAAGGTAAATTTGTACATTTTGCAGTAGATAAATGTTCTGGCCAGAGGCTGCTTTCTCCTGAACTGCAGGCTTCCTGTCACTCGCCCAGAACAAAATTGACACCTAAACAAGGTGAGACATTTTTTGATCACCAAACTAATAGGGCGAAATTTCTTAGAATCTCAAAAGTAATGTAGTGAAACAGAGAGGGTTCAAAACGACCCACCTTACATCAAATAAGGTTAAAATTAAATCATGCAGTTTCAAAGCATTTCAAACAGCATGCACTACTGCACTGATTCTTGGGTGACCTTGACGGTACCCTTCCAATTAGTACCAGACAGCCAACCCCAGCGGGGACTTCACAACAGTCCACTTATATCAGGTTCCTATTTATACTGTTAGGTGAAACAGGCATCCACATAATGACGTGACATGAATTTAGGAAACAGGAGACAAGCAATTATTATGATCAATACTTCTAGGAAGCTATTTTAGCAAGGGTGGTAACATGGTTTTTCCAAGAGAGATCAGAAGAAAAAGAGACACCGAGAATACTGAGAGAAGATGAAGGGTTTATTTTTGTATTGTTGAAGTATAAGGGATAGTCCTCTGGGAGTTCTTGACGGGTAGATAAATGGGGAAATTGGGTTTTGGAAGCATTGAAAGAAACAAGATTTCCTCTGCCCCAATTGGAAATGGTTGTTAGATCAGAAGATAAGTGTTCTATGGCTTCACCATGTTAGATTTTGAGTGATTGTTTGCTGAGGCATTCAGAAAAACTAGTTGAATAGAGAAAGGTAGAATCATCAGCATATGAATGAATAGGGCTGGAGGTACAGTTGAGAAGATCACCCGGCAAGCGCTATAGGCCTCACGGAAGGCTTCCTATAGGGAACGCGATAGGCCTCACGGAAGCAAGACCATAAAAAAAGCCTTCCATAAAAAAAAAGGGCCTATCAAAACAAAGGAATTTGTCTCTAGGTGAGATAATTCCCCTCCAGTACTCATCCATGTAAATCTCACCCACCCCCCTCCCCTCCTTCCCCACCTTATTCCCCCCTCCCTCCCCTCCTCAATTATCACCTATTTTTCCTCTTATTATCATCATTTATCGGTTATTTTTCTCTCCCGCGATAATGTAGCACAAGTGGGTTGCAGAAAAGATCGTTATGCAACACCCAGACACCGGCCCACACCGTCCCGCTCGTCTCAGTTACCTCACAGACAGTGAGAGAGGAGGGTTGCCTGTGGCTCTCTCTCGCCTGAGATTATGACCGGGTGGCCAATATCTTCGTTTTTCACCACCCAAATGCTTTTCCCATTTATTTTAACACTCTTGAAGGTTCATATATACATCATATATGTAAAATAAAAGCATACCGAAAACAAATAATGCTCTATATGTAAATATAACGAATTCTGTCAGAATCCAAGGCTAGAAATGCACAAATAACTACCCTAGCCCCTAGGTCTATTTAGCGCTTGTCAGGTTAATGAATATTAGAAAGATAATTGAAGATAGGACAGAACCCTGAGGAACACCGGAGTTGATAGGATGAGGAAGTGAACGATGGCCATCCACAACCGCAGCTATGGAATGGCCAGAAAGGAAATTAGAGATAAAGGCACAGATGGAGTGATAGAAACCAAAGGAGGGTAGTTTACAAATTAGAGATTTGTGCCAGACTCTATTGAAGGATATGTCTAGTGCAATAGAAAGGTTTCACCAAAGACCCAAAAGGAGGATGACCAAGAGTTAGTAAGATAGGAAGGAAGATCACCAGTAGAGCGGCCCCTAAGGAAGCTATATTGTCGATATGAAATGAGATTATGAGAAGAGAAATGCTTTAGAAATATTGAAGCAAGAATAGTTTAAAATACTTTAGAGATGCCAGATATGAGAGCAATTAGACAATAGTTAGAGGGTTGGGAGCGGTCACCCTTCTTTGGGACAGGTTGAATGAGAGCAAACTTCCAGCAAGAAGGGAAGACGTTAGAGGAGAGACAGAGACGAAAGAGTGTGCCTAGGCAGGGAGTCAGCAGGGAAGCACAGGTGTTTAGTACAGCAGGAGGAACACCGTCCGGACCGTACACCTTCTTAGTATTAAGCCCAGAGAGGGTAGAAAGTACAGTACATCTTTAGAAGAGATTAGGATATTAGGCATAAGTAGGAGAGAGGGTGGTGGAGAGGGAGGAATAGCACCAGAATCATCCAAGGTGGAGTTTCTAGTGAAAGCTTGGGCGAAGAGTTTAGCTTTCTCAGAGGAAGAAGTGATGGTATTGCCATCAGAATGGAAAAGGGGATGGAAAGATAAGGAAGAAAAATTGTTGGAGAGGTTTTTGGCTAGATGACAGCAAGTTTGGGAAGAGCTAGAGTTTAATAGTTCAGTGCATTTATTATTGATGAAAGAGTGTTTGGCGAGTCAAAGAACAGATTTGGCTTGATTCTGGGCAGAAACATAGGAAGAATGAGATTCTTTAGTTTGAAGGTGATGGTACTGTTTAAAAGCTTCCTCCTTATTGTGGACAGTAGTAGAACAAGCGTAAGTAAACCAAGATTGTTTTGCATTAAACTGAGAGAAAGAAAATGGAACATATGCCTCCATGCCCGAGAGGAATACCTCGGTAATGCGTTCAGCACTCTCCGAGGGTCCCCGGCCACGGAAACAAAAACAATTCCATGGGAATTCAAAGAAGTACTGCTGAAGAGCCTCCCAGTCAGCAGCGTCAAAGTGCCACAAGCGCTGCCGGCTGGGTGGAATGAGTGGCCGTACTGGAGAGATAGGAGAGGTGACAGAGACAAGTTAATGGTCGGAGGAGCCCAAAGGAGAAAAAAGATCAACAGTATAAGCGAAAGGGTTAGAAGTTAGAAACAAGTCAAGAATGTTGGGCCGATCTCCGAAGCGAAGGTAAAGATTTTTATGAGGAGATTTACTTCAGTTTGGGATGGCTTCGGAAAATTAAGTTCACGCTTTATATCCTAGAATGTACGCTCTAGGACATTGTGGCCATAATTTTTGGAAGGTATCCCGAACTGCCACAAATTTTCTCATTATTTCTTTACAAAATGTCTACATGTAGGAGGTTCGATTCCGCTGTTCGATGTTTCATATTGAGACGTGATTTTAGTCTCAGAGTGTACTTGATATATTTCTGCCGGAGATTACGTGTTAGAGTGGAAATAAGGAGAAACGGATATAAATTAAATAACTAATCCTGGAAAGATGAATTGGCCTAGGCTATAAAATGATACCGGTCGGCGGTTGACTTACGTGTTAAAATGTATATGTAGGCTATCTGTGGTAGTCCCAGTAATATCTATGAAGTACTTCTAGTATTAAAGGAACATAGCTGTGATGCAAAGAGTGAAGGTTAGGTGATAGACATGTTGGGAGGCGAATATCGGGGAAGTTTTGGTGTTATGTGGCAGCAGCTGGCGGTCTGTCTTGGCGGGGTGAAGTCTGTGTGAAGTGTGTCTGAGATTCCCTTTTGTCGTGACAATATAAAATATATTTAAGGGTTTTATATCATCCCCCGTGATTAAATAATAAGGGAAAATAAACTAAGATATAATTGGTGCAACCACAGTAATATTTATCCACAAAGATAAATAAAGTAATGCGTATAAACAAAAAGGAACCAGCTGTCGTGAACCCGGGAAATTCAAACTACGGTATCTATACCAGGATTCACGACATACTCCGCCACCAGCTATACAAAGTATTTACAATTGTCCCGTCCCGATCATGGATCGCCACAATTGGGAGGAACCCAAAGCAGCCCGACGTGACGGCCTCTGAGGGGTATCACCTCGGTCCGCTCCAGTACCAGGAAGGATATTATCAGAGTTCGGCTTGCTGTCGCCATCCACTACCTCTAAATCTATCTCTAGTGGGTATAGCTTAACCACCGGTCTGGTGGTCAAACCGGCTCCTGTTTTTACCTGAACTACCCTACATTCATGGTCAGGACCACGAAGAAGTTTCTTTATCCGACCTATACGCCAAAAAAGTCGGGGGCCGTCATCATGTACTAGAACGACGTCCCCAACTTGCGGCGATGCTATCCCTCTTTTTACCATTAAGTGACGATGTTGCTCCCTGAGTGATATTAAATAATCAGTGCTCCACCTTTTCCACAGGTCATGTGAGAGTTTTGTTACATATTGGAAGCGTTGATTGACGGAATCGTTGTTGCACCACGTCGTGTCCTTGAGATCTTCATCCGTGACTTCTCGCCTTGGAAAGCTTCTGATCCGCCTCCCATGAACCAGTTGTGAAGGAGTGATGAGTAGAGGGTCTTCAAGATCACTGTACGTGTAGCCAAGCGGGCGATCATTGACTGTGGCCTCGAGCTCCAGTAATACCGTATTCAGTTCCTCTGAGGTAACCAATGCTCGGCCCAGTACCTTCTTCAAGCCAGCCTTTAGGATGCCAATGACCCGTTCCCATATGGCACCGAACCATGGCGTCCTGGCCGGTATAAACCGCCACTCGCACTTGAATTCCGCTAGAGTACCTTTTAACCTTGCATCATTTATCAACTCCCGTAATGTACTGGCTCCGCTAACAAATGTGGTGGCATTATCACTCATCATAATCTCAGGGTAACCCCCCCTGCTACTAAATCTACGGAACACATGCAAAAATGATTCGCAGGAGAGGTTAGACACCGTCTCTACATGGACCGCTCTAGTAACTGCACAGGTGAATAAGACTACATATAATTTACTTACAGTACCCCCCTTCTCTTTTACTGGCAAGGCACCTGTGTAGTCAACCCCCATTACGTGGAAAGGACTCACTTCCTGTAGCCTAAACTCCGGCAATGGAGGGGCCTGTACAGCACGGTATGATGTACCTTGCAATCTCTTGCAGATGATACATCCGCTTAAGGCTTTCTTTACTACCTGTCTAATCTTGGGGATCCACCATCTTTGCCTTATGTAATCTACAACATAACTAACACCACTATGGTTACACACTTTGTGTCAGTAATTACTAAGGAGAGTGGCTATACGATGTTTATTAGGGATAAGGATAGGGTACTTGGCGCTATCATGTAAAGCTGACAAGTGTAGCCTTCCTCTACAGCGTATCATGCCTCCCTCTATATAGAGGCCTAACTGCTTCACTATATTGCTTGGTGTGCCCTGTCCTTTTGACAAATAGTGATGTTCCTCAGAGTAAGCTTCTCTCTGAGCTACCTTAATCATGGCTGACTCTGCTGCTCTTAACCTAAGACGTGCGCATGGGGGGTATGAGACACCACACGCCTGTGCGCACGTATTTGAGCTGTTCCCATCACTAACATCGTTATTTTACCATAAATAGCATTAATACTTATACTAATGTGCCTATTTTAGGTTGATTATAAAGGTATTAACCTGTTACAGCAATAAAACAAGTGGAAACAGCGTTTGGATGGTCAAAATCGGCGATACAGGCCGGGAGTTACATAATGTGTGGCTGAGGCAACCTCCCTCCCCTCCTCCCCTCCCCTTGTCTGGAGAGACACTATTACGCAATAGTCTCTCTCTCGCTCTTTCCCACGCTTGGTAACAGTGATGACAACGCCCTGCTACCAACTCGCTAATGTTAGCACGAAAATAGACCACAGAATAAGGGAATAACAGGGAAAATAGGTGATAACTGAAGGAGGGGAGGGAAGTGGGGAAGGATGGGATGTGGAGGAGTGATATTTGGCATGGCCCAGGGGCAAAAAAAAAAAAAAAAAAAAAAAAAAAAGGGTTCAAGTTTTTTTTGGGGTGTTTTAAATGGATTTTTTTTAGGCCCAGGATCTTAAGAGTCTTCCCGCAGTCGCCCGGGAAACTCTTAAGAGTCTTCCCGTACTTGCCGGGTTAATTCCGGCACCGTCAAGTATGCCGGTTTTGCCTGATAGTTCCCTTGTGTCTTTTCTCTAAGAGTCCTAATAAACCTAAGGACCCATGCCATTACATGCCATGACTTCATATATGAGCCATACCGATCCCAATTCAATATGGCAGTAGGGGCAACCGGTACCGGCAATGACAGGGTTCCTTCTTGACTCATGTTACAACCCTCAGTGGTGTCCCCTCCTATTGAGCCCCCTATTGGGCCATGATCAGGCCATAGCATTTGGTGAGGTAGCCATGTGGGCCCTCCCCACCAAAGCGAAGAAGCAACTAAGGACACATATGAAATCCCTCTGGTGACTAAATCACTGGGGTTGTCCTCTGTAGACACATAATGAAAATGAGCGCCGGGGACTAATGACTTTATCTCATCAACTCTATTCTGAACATATATAGGCAAATTCTTCTTACTAGACAACCAGCATAGGGTTATCGGGCTGTCCGACCAGAGGTATATATTCTCTATAATCAGCTCGTCCACGTAGGCCTCACATATATAACATGCGAGACGAGCTGCGAGAAGAACAGCAGTCAATTCCATCTTTGGTATGGTGAGGGTCTTAATAGGCGCCACCTTAGCTTTAGCCATTACTAACCTACTCACCTCATCACCAACCGCATAGGCCGCTACACAATATGCTGCTGCGCTAGCGTCACTAAATAGGTGCAGCGTAACCCTCTTAGAATTAGTGACCTGACGGGGAAACATGATACCTGTACTATCTATCATATCGTCATAAATACCCTGCCAGTTAGCTCTCATGTCATCTGGAATGGGTAAATCCCACCCACACTCTAATCTCCACAAGTCCTGTACGAACCTCCGCGCCCGGATGGTTACCAGTAGCAACACTCCTAGAGGATCGAACACACTCGCGGTTAGACTTAGAGCCTCGCGTTTTGTAACCAATGCAGGGCTACTTCCGCGGCAATTAACCTGTAACATATCCTTATCAGTTAGCCACGCAACGCCAAGTACCTTAACCCCGTCTTGTTTGGCGGAAGCTATACCCTTCAGGTGCAATAGTTCCCGCAAGCTCTCATTATTTGTGACCCACTCACGTAAAGACAGGTTAGCGCTGGAAAATATTCTACGGGCATCCCAACATTGTTGTTGCAAATCACTTACATCATCACCAGTCCCCTGCAAGTTATCAATATACAACCCCCTTTTTAGCTTATTAACTACCTTACTGTTCTCCTGTATCATAGACAGGTGTTTTTGAATGGTAGCATTAAGGAGGAACTGGGAACAGGTGGCCCCGAACAGAACTGCACGGAACCGGTAGACAATGTAAGGACTTGCAACATCCAAGGGATCAACGGGCCACAGAAACCTAGTAGCATCCCTATCCTTCTCACTCAATCACACCATGAGAAATGCTTTCTCAATATCACTCACCCAGGCAAATCGATGGCATCTAAAGCGTAGAAGTACCTGGGTGAGGTCAGCCACTAGCGATGGATCTGTATGGAGACAGTCATTCAGGCTAAACGCCCTCTCGTCCATTCTAGCCGAAGAGTCAAACACTATCCGTACAGGCGTAGTAACACTATCTTTAGTAATACCATGGTGATCTAAGTAGGGAATGGGATGACCACCTTTATTCCTGTTTTCTACCCTTTCAATAAACCCCCTTTCTACCTGATCATCCAGAACCTTTGTATACTGTTGACAGTAGTTGGGATCTTTTATAAATTTACGCTGCATTCCTCTCATTCTGCCCAGGGCTAACTTAAAGTTATCAGGTAATTTATCTATGTTATCTCTCCACAGCAGTTCCACTATATACTGTCCCTGTGCTTCGGAATACTGTACCGTTTCAGAAAATCTATTTAAGACTCTCTCCCCACCCTTACCAGTCTCATTAGGATTTATACCAATATGGTCCAAGTCCCATAGAGCTGTCAGATCCTTTAATTCTGGAGATTTCCTGCCAATATCTTCCTGTATCTCCACTAAAGGGTCTACTGCTAACTTAAGAACAGTGACTAACTCTACATGGGTCTCTTCTATTTCTGACTGATAAGTGCCACTCAGTGCATAACCATAAATTGTGGGTAACATAACTATACTTCCTACCCTGACATAGCCTGAATGTACAAAGTGGTAATAAAAGTCCGCCCCAATCAGTAACCTTATCATATCTCCATCAGTGATACCTGGATCGGCTAAATTGTAACCCCGAGCCTTGATAGCATTTACCTCCATCCCTAATCCTCTCCCTGGTTTGTATACTGGTAACTCCTCCACCACAACGGCCGTCAATTTACGCACCCTTCTTCTGTGATGATAGGTTAACTACTATTTCATACTCAGTACTACCAAGTGAGCCAGTAAATCCCTGGAGCCTTAGCTGTTCCTCACTGACCCTAATGTAATCAAGCTGCGATAAAGCAGAGCGCAAGATGAAGGTACGTTGCGAACATTGGTCCAACAAAGCTCTTACTTTACTGGTATGACCGTTTCTGTCGGTCAAGGGAATCTGAATGGTAGGTAACAACACTGCATTATGGCCCGAAGCCACAGCCATGGTCACTGTTGGTTCAGGGGCCACTGGTTGTCCAGTTCGTTCAAGGCGTGGCGTCGGACACAAATAATTAAAATGTTTCTGTTGGCAGAATCGGCACGGCCTAATTTTAGGGTTAGTACACCTCTGGCTTCCATGTTCTGATGACAGGCACCCGACGCACAATTTCAACTGCCTTGCTCTATTGGCTTTGGCGGGACTGTTCTTGTATTTAGCACACTTTGCCCAAAAATGTCATGTCTTTAAACACAACTTACATCCATACTTCTGCTTGGTTTCGGGTTTCTGATACAACGCATATGCTACTGTGGCGGTCGCCCCAAACTGTTCTAGTGGATTATGTCTACTTTCTAGATTGCACACTTCAGTCTTAAACACACGAACATATTCATCCACATCCAGGCAGTTGTCTTTTAATTCACGCTTAACACATAACTGTCGGGGCGCAACATAAGTCGAGTATAATAAATCTGGACTATCTGGCGGCGCTCGACATAGGTCGTGTGGCAATTTCAGCACGTAATGTTGCTGAGAGAGAGAGACAAGTGGTGGCAGGAGAGTAGCGAGCGTATGACTGCTCCAGACCACCGCGGCGAACCTACTGACACGAATCCCACCTCCTCCCTCCCTCTCTCACTCGCTATATACGGAATTGTATGGGGAAAGTGCCGAATTACATGCTTTTTGCACTCGCGTTGCACGGTTGTTGCAAGAAAATTAGCCATCATAAAAGGATCGTTATGGTGTCATTGGAAAGCTCTGTTTATGCCCTTTTAGGGATAGATACTTGTTTTACGCTCTGGGTCTTATTTAGGCATGAAAATGATCACGTAAACAGCCCTATTTTGGGTAAAAACACCCCGTTGGGCGGTACATATAAATAAACCGCCTAGGCCGCTCGTAAGGTGTTAATCACCTCAGAGAGAGCACTAGGAAGTTTATTATGCAACAGTACTGCACACATTTCACTTACTGTTACATCCATAGAGCGTAATGACTCTAATGCACACTCAAATGACGCGGACAAATCTTTCAGAGCACTGACCTCCTGGCTAGGATGCGGGAGATTACACAGTTTCGCTATGTGAGCTGCTTTGATGCGATCCTTTTGACCATAACTGTTCTTTAGAATATTGACCGCTGGTTCATAATTTGCAGCGACCAAACAAAACCCACTAACAATTTGTAGAGCCTAACCACTAAGTTGTTCCTTTAGATTCGTAAATTTCTGAATGTCAGTTAAGTCCGTTTGGGAGTGAACACTACAATCAAAGAGCTCCCAGAAACCCACCCACTGTGTTGGATCCCCGTCAAAAACTGGCAACTTCAGGGAGGGTAGGTTAATATCCTTCTCTTTCCTACTTGCTGCGCTATCATCAGATCTACCAGTAGTGGTAGTCTGGAGAGCACTATCCAACTCAGCTAACTGACTGTTTACTTGATTAACATACTGCATATCTTTCACCATCTCCTCTTCTAACTGATCATCTGAATATAAGCTATACAACTCTACGTTATACGACTCGATATCAGCTAGGGCCTTTTCTACAGTGATTTTCACACCCCTTACATCATGCAGTGTAGCAGCATGTTCAATAAAATCAGACAGATTAGAGGTAAGCTTAGTAATCCCTCCCTTCTTGGCGGCCCTGAACCGCCGCAATGACTTTATTTTCTCCTCCATTATTAAAAAATTTACGGTAACTAAAGCTTAAGGAACAACAATACTAATCGTCACTGTAGGCTAACCTATTCTAATCTATTCTAAGCCTGGGCTAACCTACTTACATTGATGACGACAGCAACCAAGCAAATTGAAGCATGCAGATCGCGTGCCCCCTGTGAGTTTACAAATGATCAAAGAAAAGGAAATTTACATATATCATATTACTCTACTTTACAATATTTTACTTTACTAGGCTATATTAAATTTTAACAAATTACAAAGTTAATGTCTGAAAAGAAAGGAAAAGAAAGAGAAAGAAGGACCAAGACTCCTCTGAAGGAGGAACAGCCACAGCCGTCGTCATAGTCTTGAGATCTAGCCTATTGCGTCGACCGCTCCTCCTCGGCCCTGTCCTTCTCCTCAAAGAAGGCACGCTCTCTGTCCAGTAGCCTACCTAATACCTTCCAGCTCCCTGGCGCATCTAACCCAGGCTGAGGTCTGCCTGACAGTGTCCACCCTTGCCCCTGGTCTATATATCTGCTTAACAAAAAAAAGCAGGGCACTGCACTGGACGGTCCAGCGGAAAATCCCGGACATACGAATGGCCGAAGAGGGCCACCTTTCTCAAGGGCGCAGGGTAACCACCGGACGATGGCTCAAAAACTCTTGCCCCCCATGCCCATGCAGCTTCCCCCGGTGCGCCCCTCAACATTTGTCCACTGGATCACCCAGCTCTACACAAAGGCAGACAAGTCAGGCCTAATACCCCCCCAATTCTTATCAATATATAACAGATGGCCCAGTATCCTGGTCACACGGCACCAATTATATCCTGTTTATTATTCCTAGGGGGTAGAGGAGAAACGGATATAAATTAAATAACTAAACCTGGAAAGATGAATTGGCCTAGGCTATAAAATGATACCGGTTGGCGGTTGGCGGTTGACTTACGTGTTAAAATGTATATGTAGGCTATCTGTGGTAGTCCCAGTAATATCTATGAAGTACTTCTAGTATTAAAGGAACTTAGCTGTGATGCAAAGAGTGTAGGTTAGGTGATAGACATATTGGGAGGCGAATATCGGGGAAGTTTTGGTGTTATGTGGCAGCAGCTGGCGGTCTGTCTTGGCGGGGTGAAGTCTGTGTGAAGTGTGTCTGAGATTCCCTTTTGTCGTGACAATATAAAATATATTTAAGGGTTTTATATCGTCCCCCCCCCCCCCGTGATTAAATAATAAGGGAAAATAAACTAAGATATAATTGGTGCAACCACAGTAATATTTATCCACATAGATAAATAAAGTAATGCGTATAAACACAAAGGAACCAGCTGTCGTGAACCCGGGAAATTCAAGCTACGGTATCTATACCAGGATTCACGACACCAACATATCCACAATAGTTTGTATGTTAAAGACATGACAGTTTGGGTTCATCTTGAGTCTTCTTCAGGACCTGGGGAGGAGCTGCCGTGTCTCTACCATACACATTTTTTAGGGGGTATTTATTTCTGGACCCCATTCTCCTTCATATTTGTCTTCATTATTTTTTTAATTTTAAGACGTTCGCCCCATTCCTTTGGCAATTTTTAGACCTTTCGACCCACTTTGTGTCGATTTTAAGATAATTCTTGCCATATTACTTGATATTATAACTAACTCAGAAACCTACCTATTTTTTGTTACTTTATTCTAATGATAACCCATTACCTAATATTTCACAAGTCAGAGCTATTAAACCTAACCTGATCTTATAGCTAACATATAACAAGTTTTGTTTTATTGCTTAGTTAATCTCGTGTCCCACATATCGATAGACAGAACTATTATTCCTTACTTGATGTTACTTTACCCAATGATCAGCCATTATCTTTGAACCCCTTCAATACCATGATGCCTGTTTACCTTTGATTCTTGCTAAGATTAGATGGTGTTATGCAGCTTAAATGGGACCTATGTTACTACGAGGGTTTATTAAGAGCATATTTACCAATTTGAGTCGTATAGGTAGATACAAACTAATTAAGATCGTTAATTATAACTAAAATACAGAGAAAAAGGAAAACATGTAGAGAGGGAGAGAAGGAGAAAAAAACAAAAACGAGGACTTGAAGAAAACAGAAGACTGAAGCGAGAGAGCAGCGAGCGACAGCAAGACCCCACCCAGTACAGGAATTTCAAGGTCACTCACCACAGCTGTGACCTAGGGCCGTGAAGAAGACTTGCCCCATTACCTCAGGAAAGAAAATCCGTCTGGGGGCACACCAGCTATGACACGGAGAATTGGATTTGCTCAACCCTGTTAAAAACAATATTTATAAACAGGATAAGTACAAATCACATTATCTTCTTTTGTGTCTTTATATAAGACACTTTTTCACTTTTTTCTTTAATTGTATTTAATAATTCTTTAGGTCTCTTTCCGTATATTTTTACAAGGTCGAGGCATTTAGCAATAACTTTGGCTCTCTCTTTACCCCTGTGATTAACATTAATAATTTTTGGTTGAGTAAATCACACCCAATATATATTTGCTCACCTGGTTCCTCAAGGTACCCCAGCAATTTTAATACCGTTTATAGTACTAATTGAAACAATCAGAAATATTATTCGTCCGGGAACATTAGCAGTTCGATTAACTGCTAATATAATAGCTGGGCATCTTTTATTAACACTATCAGGAGGAACTGGACCTTCTTTAAACTTGTATCTTTTAACTATTCTTGTTTTTTCACAAATTCTACTTTTACTTTTAGAATCTGCTGTTGCAGTAATTCAATCATATGTATTTGCAGTATTAAGAACACTTTTTGCTAGTGAAGTTAACTAATGACATTATCCCATGGTATACACCCATATCACCTAGTTGATATAAGACCTTGACCCTTAACTGGCTCTATTAGAGCTATAATATTAACAACAGGCCTAGTTAAATGATTTCACCAGTTTAATATAGATTTACTAATTCTAGGACTCTTAACAACAGTTTTAACAATAATTCAATGATGACGAGATGTTACTCGGGAGGCTACTTATCAAGGACTTCATACTAAAATTGTAGTAAATGATATACGCTGAGGTATATTTTTATTTATTGTATCTGAAGTTTTATTATTTTTTTCATTTTTCTGAGTTTTTTTCCACAGAAGATTATCACCAGCTGCAGACATTGGAATATCTTGACCCCCTAAAGGTATTGACCCATTTAATCCATTTCAAATTCCGTTGTTAAATACTATTATTCTTTTATCTTCAGGCACAACTGTAACTTGGGCCCACCACGCAATTATAGAAGGAAATCATAAACAATCTATACAAAGACTTTTAATTACGGTAATCTTGGGGTTATATTTTTCAGCACTTCAAGCTTTAGAATATGTTGAAGCTCCATTTACTATTGCAGATTCAGTATTTGGGGCTACGTTTTTTGTAGCTACTGGCTTTCATGGACTACATGTAATTATTGGGACATCCTTTCTTATAATTTGTTTATTTCGTTTATATAAATGTCACTTTTCTTCTGGACACCATTTTGGCTTCGAAGCTGCTGCGTGATATTGACATTTTTGGAGATGTTGTTTGACTTTTTCTTTATGTTTTTATTTACTGATGAGGAGGTTAATAAATTATAAAATTTGATTATAAATTTGATTAGAAAGCGAAATAATTGCGTTTAGTTTCGACCAAAATTTTGGACATTAAGACCTCTAATGTTGATAGAAACCAAAAAGAGGTGCGTCATTGTTAATGATAATATTGAATTATAATTATTTCTATCAAATAAATAGAGATTTTTGCCAAAGAAAAAGCTTCTAACTTTTAACTTGAGTTTCCATTCATTTCTCGTTTTCATAGTGTAATTTTAAAAAAATTACATTTTCACTGTAAAGCTAAAGAATAAATCTTTTAAAAACACTTTCAGGTAGTCTTACCTCTTTCGCATCTTCAGCGCGATATTCTCTGCAAATAAATTATAAAAGTTTAAATAATAAATAGTAATAAGACAATAGATAATACTAAAAATATTTTTATAAATACTTTAATACCATTATCCTGAAGAATTTGTCTAGATAAGGAGAATTTAATTACATAATTAAATAAACCCTGGCCGCCTAGAGTTTCAGATCAGCCTTTATCACATAGTTTATAAAATCTTGACCCCCTTATTAAACTATTTTTAGAAAAATTTAAAGTTGAAATAAAAGGTATAAATCACATAGAACCCCTAACAACAACTAAATTATAAATCCCTAAAGATTTTAATTTATAATCAATAGTTATTATATTAATTTTAATAAATAACCCAGGACACCGCCGATAACTCTAATAAATATTGTTAATATTTTAATAGATAAGCTTATACAAATTATATAACTCTCAGGAAAAATAATTCAAGATAAGATAGCACCTCCAAAAATAGCCCCAAATCCTAAAACAATTATAGGACTAGTTATAATAATAGAGCTATCACTTACAGATCTATAAGATCTTAAATTAAAAACTCCTGTTAATCTATAGTAAACTAAACGAAATGTGTAACAGACAGTTAATCTTGTAGATACTACATATAAAATAAAACAAACTAAATTAATTCATCTTATAAAAGCCATTTCTAGAATAAGATCTTTAGAATAAAAACCATCTAAGAAAGGAGTTCCACATAAAGCTAAATTAGCCAAATTTATACATATTCTAGTCAGTGGTATTTTTCTACAAAGTCTTCCCATATAACGAATATCTTGAAATTCCTTTACATTATGAATTGCTACCCCGGCACATATAAATAATAAAGCTTTGAATAAAGCTGTGTCTACTGAAAAAATTCTAATATGGAAAATCCTAAAGATAAAACTCTTAATATAACTCCTAATTGACTAAGAGTAGACAACGCAATAATCTTTTTTAAATCATATTCAAAATGTGCACCCAATCCAGATATGAATATAGTCAAACAAGAGATTAGTAGTAATACAATAGAAACTTTAGAACCTAATAAAGAAGGACTAAAACGAATTATTAAATAAACACCAGCTGTAACTAGCGTAGAAGAATGCACTAGAGCAGAAACTGGTGTGGGAGCAGCTATAGCTGCTGGTAATCATGCAGAGAAAGGAATTTGAGTACTTTTTGTTATAGCAGCTATTATAATCAATAATTTCAATAATATACTGTCACAATCTGTAAGATAATAACTATAAAAAATAAAATTTCACCCACCGAGTTTAAATATTAAGCCAATTCTAAGTAAAATAGCGACATCTCCAATACGATTAGATAATACAGTAAGTATTCCAGCATTGGCTCTTTTTTCATTTTGGTAATAAATTACTAAAGCATAAGAAATTAGACCCAGTCCGTCTCAACCTAATAAAATTATAATTAAATTAGGACTAATAATAAGCATGGCCATAGAAAACACGAAGGCCAAGACTAAATAGATAAACCGATTTATATTATAATCCCCTATTATATAATCGCCCCTGTAAAAAATTACTATAGAAGAAATTAATAATACAAATCCTAAAAATATTAAAGATATTCAGTCGAAAATAAAAGTTGCTAAAATTGAATTAGAGTTAATAGATAAAATCTCCCACTCTGCAACATAACATTTTTCAAACAGAATACAAAATAAGGATATTATTATAGAAGAAATAGACAATAATAATCAAAATAACATTCTGCTTAAACTAATTGATATTTTTCAAATGATGATTTAAAATAAACATAATTATATTTTTGGTACCACAAACCAATGTTTTTTATTAAACTATTTAAATAAAAATTAGGTATAATAACAATACTTTTAAAAATTAGAATATTTAAAGGAATTCAATGCAAACTTAACACTAAATATTCACGAACTTTTCCCGAGCAACAAGAATATAGAGAACTGGAAAATAATCCATGCTGGCTCAATGAATATAAATATAATGTGTATCCGGCTCTAAAGAAAGATAGTAAACAAATACCCAATATAGTTACTTTCCTTCACCTAACTATTGTTATAATTAAATTAATTTCACCCAATAGGTTAATAGTGGGAGGGGCCGCTATATTACCAATTCTTAATAAAAATCACCACAAAGCTATTCTGGGTATAAAATTTATTAGCCCCTTGTTAATTAAAAGACTACGCCTTCCCATGCGTTCATAGACTATATTAGCTAAACAAAATATACCAGAAGAGCATAAACCGTGTCCAACTATAACTACTACAGCTCCATTTATTCCTCACCAACCAAATATAACTAATCCTCTTAAGACCAATCCCATGTGGGCAACAGAAGAGTAGGCAATTAAAGATTTTATGTCTACCTGGCGCAGACAAATTAATCTAACAATAAAACCACCTAAAATACTCAGTCCCACTCAAAGTCAATTATTTTTTTTATTTAATTCTCCAAATAATGGTAAAATACGAATAATACCGTAACCCCCAAGTTTTAGTAAAACTCCCGCTAAAATTATAGAACCAGCTACAGGAGCTTCAACATGAGCTTTAGGTAGTCACTAATGAAAAAGGTATATGGGCAACTTAACTACAAAAGCTATTATAGAACAAATCAATCAAATCAAATTCATTCTGGATTGCCCCACCATATTATATATTAAACCAATTCTTAAACTACCATTAATTTTATAAATATATAAAATAGAAACCAATAAAGGCAGAGAAGCTAACAAAGTATTAAACAATATATATACACCTGCTTGGATTCACTCTGGTTGATAACCCCAACCTAAAATTAAAATTAAAGTAGGAATTAAAGAAGCTTCAAAACTAATATAAAATATTAAATAATCTATAGAGCTAAAGGTAATAAATAGGGCAAACAAAAGAAGTAGATTTACGAACAAAAAAGAAGGATAAATATTAAAAAAGTTTACTTTAGTTTTAGATCTAATTACTAACGATATAATTCAAGCTCTAAGTAGAATCAAAATATACCTCGAATAGTCTGTTCCCAATCCGAATCCTAAGCTACTTATATAAAAATCATGATATGAAAAAATACTTAATAAAAAACATAAAATAAAACGCCCACTTTGAACCAAATTTCACTCCCCGATAAAAACTTAATATTATAAGAGATAAAATAAATTTTAACATCCTAGTGTTCTGAATCTATTAAAATAATCATTACCATGACTACGAACAATTGAGACTAATAAAGAAAGATCCAGGGCCCCCTCACAGGCAGCTAGGGTTAAAAAGAATAAAACAAAATAAACCTCTCTACCAATACCAGAAATGCAATTATTCATAAAGAAAAAAATACCTAACATAATGAATTCTAATCTTAATAATGTATTCAACAAATGTTTACGATAAGACACAAACGACCACAACCTACTAAATACTATAAAAAATGAAACTAAAGTTATACTATTATTCAGAATTATCATTAATTAAAGTAGTTTTAATAGTTTAAATAAAAAAACATTGGTCTTGTAAATCAAAATTGAAATTTTTAAATTTCTTAAAACTTTGTAATATAAACATACTACGATATTTTATATTTAATTCTACCTATTATTATTATATTTTCTATATCTTTTATACGAGTTTCCCATCCTTTATCCGCAGGGTTGGTTTTACTCATCCAGACCACTTTAGTGGCAGTTGCCTCAGGTACATTGAATAAAACTTTTTTATTTTCTTATATTTTATTTCTATTTTTTGGGGGGGGAATATTAGTATTATTTATTTATGTCGCCTCTCTAGCTGATAAATGAACAGTTTACTATTGATATTAACTTTTTTCTTATATCTTTTGGTATTGTAGTGTTGGTATTTTTTCTAATTATTTATGATCCCATTATTTTATCGAATAAAATACTGATAATATCATCTTCTTTAATAAATGAGTATAATTTAGTTCAAATTCATTGTTTAATAGACCAATTTATAATGCATCCTCAGCGTGTTTTACCTTTTTTATCATTAGTTATTTACTACTTGCTTTATTAGTTGTTGTAAAAATTATAAAATCTTCTTCGAGACCCCTTCGTCTTATAACCTATGAAAATACCAGTGCGAAAAACTCACCCCTCAATTAGAATTATTAATGGAGCATTAGTTGATATGCCGCTACCAAGTAATATTTCAACATTTTGAAACTTTGAATCTCTACTTGTCTTGTGTTTAATTATTCAAATTATAACAGGATTATTTTTATCAATACATTATACAGCACATCTAGATTTAGCTTTTTCTTCTGTAGCTCACATTCATCGGGATGTAAATTATGGATTATTAATCCGATCTCTCCACGCTAATGGTGCTTCATTGTTTTTCGTATGTTTATACCTTCACATTGGACGTGGAGTTTATTACGGATCTTATATAAATATTCCGGCGTGTTTATTGTTGGAGTTATTATTTTATTTTTAGTTATAGCAACAGCATTTTTAGGTTATGTATTACCATGGGGGCAAATATCTTTCTGAGGGGCCACAGTAATTACTAATTTATTTTCAGCAATTCCCTATGTAGGGACTTATCTAGTAAATTGAATTTGAGGTGGATTCGCAGTTCAAAACGCTACTTTAACACGATTTTATTCTCTTCACTTTTTATTTCCTTTTGTGGTAATAGCTTTATCTGTAGTACATATTGTATTCTTACACCAAACAGGGGCTAATAATCCTCTGGGAATTTCAAGACAAATAGATAAGGTTCCCTTTCACCCGTATTTTACATACAAAGACATCGTAGGATTCGTTGTCATGTTATGAGCTTTATTAATATTATCACTTTTATTTCCGTACGCCCTTATAGACCCAGCAAATTTTATTCCCGCCAATCCAATAGTTACACCAAAGCATATTCAACCAGAATGATATTTTATATTTGCTTATGCAATTTTACGATAAATTCCTAATAAAGCACTAGGAGTCATTGCACTGGTCTTATCAGTGGCAGCTTTAATAACATTTCCTTTCACTCATAAGTCAAAATTTCGGGGATTAACTTTTTATCCTGTAAATCAATTATTATTTTTATTTTTTATTTCGATGGTTATTCAGCTAACATGAATTGGTGCTCGACCTGTAGAAGAACCTTACGTTTTAACAGGGCAAATTTTAACTTTTTTATATTTTTCATATTATATTTTAAACCCACTAATTCTTCGGTGATGAGATAGAAAAATAGTTTAGATATTTTATAAATGAAAAATAAGGATATATTAATATTATCATAATTGAAATTGAATTATATTAATATAATTATTTAGTTTAATATAAAACAAGTGTTTTGAAAACATTAAATAAGTTAATAAGACTTAATAATTAAGAATATAATTTAATATTACTATTAAACCTTATTTTATAAAGTAATTATCAAAAGATAAAATGGCTGAGTTCTAAGCGTTAGACTGTAAATTTAATTACGAATTATTATTATTTGTTTTATTATTAAGTGTGAGATACTACATTAAGAATTGCTAAAGTATAAGATAATACAAATAAAATATATACACATATTATTAAAATTAATATCTATTCTGTATGTAACAGAGTTAGAAAAATGAAAAATGGATTAATATAAGCAACTACCGACTTTCCTGAAGTCGAAAATGTTATCTCTAGAGAAATAAATGAATTAATTGAATCAAACCTATAATTCTTATAATTGATTATTTGAATAATTTTTATGAATAGAATTGGAGAACAATTATAAGGATTAATAAATGTATAAATAATAATAAGTGTCTAATTATAATTGATGGATCATGGAAATTGGAGATAAAATTGAAAAGTTAATAGGTCTCATCTGATAGTCTTAATTTGAATATAAGATTTATATTAGTGTATACTGTATATATAGGTTTAAATTATGTAAGGGTACACTCCTACTTTATTTGATAGTAAATATTAGTTACTTATCGATATTTTAGAAGATTTTGACAAATAATAAGGTAATAAGCAGAACTAAATTAATATTTTTGTACTCTTCAAAATGTGTTAAAATACCATACTTATTACTTATTTATATGTTTTTTATCATAAATCTTTTAAAATATCGATAAGTAACTAATATTTACTATCATATAAAGTAGGAGTGTACCCTTATGATAACTAGAGCGACCGTATACTCCAAGGGGAAAGACTTCACTCTCGTGATAACTAGAGCGACCGTATACTCCAAGTGGAAAGACTTTACTCTCGTGATAATTAGAGCGATCGTATAATCCATAATTAAGAATATGATTTATTGAGTACCAAGTTTAAATTAATAATTACTAATTAATAATCAATTGTCTCTTGACCAAATTATATAAAAAATACTGCATCGCTAAGTAGAAAAGTTAGAATTTCAATCTATTCGTACGCATGTACGATGTAAGGTGTCCCTTCCCACTATTCCCGGGTGTACAGTTACACCTTACATCGTTACTGGAAGACTAGGGTAATTTTTTTTATAAATCATACAAATAGTAACACTATTAACCTACTTTCTTCTCTAGAGATAATATTTTTAGGTCTACCGGTAATTTAATATATTAATTCCATTTTTCATTTTTCTAACTCTGTTACATACAGAATAGATATTTAGAATTTCCAATAATATTTATATGTGTATAAATATATTTATTATTATGTAATAATTAAAAAAAATAAAAATAAATGTCTTATCTCTAATTCCCAAAAATAGAATTTTTATTTAAACTACTTCTTGAACTTAGTTATAAAAGAACACAAAAACAAAATATATTTAAACCTATAAAAACAAAATATTAAGAGAAACAGGTACAAATCTTTTTCAAGCTAAATATATAAGTTTATCGTAACGAAGTCGAGGTAAAGTACCACGCACCCAAATAAACATAAAAGATACAAAAACAGTTTTAATATAAAATATAAACTACAGGGCCTTCCTCCTAAAAAAATTAATGAAAACAGTATTCTTATAAATAAAATTCTAGCATACTCTGCTATAAAGATAAGAGCGAAACCGCCTCTACTATATTCTGTGTTGAATCCGGACACTAGCTCAGATTCTCCCTCAGCAAAATCAAAAGGGGTTCGGTTAGTCTCAGCTAAACATGAAGCCAATCATATTATAGAAAGGGGGAAAGTTAGTAATAATAATCAAAACCTTTCTTGATACAAATTAAATAAATTTAAATTGAAGCCCCCTACTAAAAAGATAACTGATAACAAAATAATGGCCAGTCTTACTTCGTAAGAAATTGTTTGGGCAGCAGCACGCAATCTTCCCAACATAGAATATTTACAATTTGAAGACCACCCTTCTCTTTATGTAGAATACACCCCTAAACTTAGACAACATAAAAACAAAAAAAAATATATTAAATCTTAATATGCCTCTTTCATACAGAACTACTATTCAAACTAATAAATAAATAAATAAACTAAAGACAGGAGATAAATAATAAGGCAAAAAATTTGATATTCTAGACACAGTTTGCTCTTTAAATAATAATTTTTCTGCATCAGAAAAAGGCTGAAGAAGGCCCATGTAACCAACCTTATTGGGGCCCTTACGAATCTGAATATAACCTAGAAAATTTTGCTCTAATAAAGTAACAAAAGCAACACCAACTAAAACACAAATAATAAGTAACAAGTAATTTACTAGCATAATAATAAAAATAAACATGTGTAATGTTCTGCTTTTTATTATTTATATAATATTATTAATTTGTAAGTTAATTTTTTCAAAACGATATTAATATTCTAAATTATAAAAATATTTTAATTATTTAATCCTTTCGTACTAAAATAATCTTATATTTAACAACAGATAGAAACCAACCTGGCTCACGCCGGTCTGAACTCAAATCATGTAAAGTATTAAAAGTCGAACAGACTCTCTCTTATAGCGGCTACACCATAGAGATACTTTAATTCAACATCGAGGTCGCAAACTTTTTCTTCGATAAGAAATCTAAAAAAAAATAACGCTGTTAGCCCTAAAGTATTTTAATCTTTTAATCTATTTAAGGGTCAATTTGTATTAAGCAATGATTATTGTATTTAAACTATAGACAGTTTATTTATATATCTACGCCGCCCCAGCACAACAAACCTATATTTTTATCTCTTATACACTTATAAGCTAAAATATAAAATATATTTATTGTAAAGATTTATAGGGTCGTATCGTCTTTTTGGTTTATTTAAGCCTTTTCACTTAAAAGTCAAATTCAATAAATATTTAAGAAACAGATGATACTTTGTCCAACCTTTCATTCAAGCCTTTATTTAAAAGACAATTTATTATGCTACCTTCGCACAGTCAATACTGCGGCTCTTTAATTTAATCAGTGAGCAGGCCAAACTATATACACCTTCATATAGACATGTTTTTGTTAAACAGGCAAGAATCTTTTTGCCGAGTTCTTTTTAAATATCAAATTAAATTATAATATTTTATAAAATTAAAATATATTTTTTAAATAAAATAAATTTATACTAATAAGAACATAATCACCTTTTAATTATTATTTTTAATAGTTTTAAATTACTACAATCAAATTATTTTAAATATTAAATTACTCCAAATATTAGTTAAAACACTTTTAAAAAATGGCTACTTATAAGCCTAAATTTCAAGAATTATCTATTTAAATTTATATATTTTTTATAATTGAGTAAAAAGCTCACCCCCCTACTCTTTAACTCTATTTTTATAAAATAAAGCTTGAATTGAATTAATTTTATTTAAAACCAGATATAAAAGTTTGACTGATATTTCATCTCTAGATTGTTATTATTAATTTTGTTAAAACAAAAACTTTATTAACAATCCAACTACCTTTTTTCGGGATTATTTTATGTAAAAATTAATTTATTATTTTATGATACACAAGGCACATTTTAACTTCTATTATTTGATTATTTTACCAATATATTAACATTCTTTTACAATACTATTAACTATTATCTTTTATAAGTTTCTTTATTAATACTAAATATTTTTGTTTAAAATTATTTGTCTTACAACAATAAATAAATTTATTATAATAATAAGTTTCAATCTTAAAGTATATTGAATTACACAATATTCTTTCCGGTGTAAGCGGAATGCTTTATAATAAGCTTTACTTTAACTTCTAGATACGCCTTATGGCACACCTACTTTCTAACGACATATTTCATTTTTAGGCGAAAGCGACGGGCGATATGTACATATTTTAGAGCCTATATCAAGTAATTAAAATTAATTCAATTACAATTAAATCCACCTTCATTATTAAATTTCGTTATTTACTCCGTTTAAACTATTTTTATTGTAACCCATTTGCTCCTACTTATAAACTGCACCTTGATCTAATTTTCTTAATTTTATTATTTTCAACAACTTGTTCTATCGAAGTTATCTGATAATGACGGTATACAAATTTTAAATTAGGTAAGATATTCGTGGCTTATCGTTTATGAAACAGGTTCCTCTAAAAGGACTAAAATACTGCCAAATTCTCTGGATTTAAAGAAAATAACTGTTAATAATCTGGCAATTTTTCACTATAATTATAATAGGGTATCTAATCCTAGTTTATATATTAAAATGTATAGTTTATTTATGTTTTATTTTTTAAATTATTATTATAATTAAATTCCGATTTCACCCTTTAACAAAAATAATAAGTTTTATTTAACTAATAATTGACAATACATACCAAATTGTATTTATTTACCCTCTAAGTATAACCGCGACTGCTGGCACAAATTTTAGTCAGGATTAAAATGATTACCAATTCTAATTTTAATTAATATTTAAAATTAAATACTGAGATTTATATTATATTTAATTTTTAATTTATAATGTAAAGGAACACTATAATTTTCATGTATTTTTTAATCATAATATAAAAATTATAAGTAAGAATCAAACTTAAAGCTACTTTGTACAAAAAATGTAACTAATAGAGATTTTAAGTTATATAAACTAATGGGATTCAAAGCCATAAAAATAAGTAAATTCTTTTAAATCTTATTTATAGTAGAGTCATTTTCAGAGCTTCCGTGACCGTGTTTAGGATACCAAAGTTTCTCAGTGAATTTAACAAGGGCAACTGATGCTAAAAAAAATAAGCCCCCATACACCTCACCAAAATGACGGGAAAGTTGTTATTTTAGACGTTTTTCAAAATGGCCGCCGCCGTCATCTTAAAAAATTGATAAAGTTCTATTTCTTGAAGTGAATGGCCAAAAATGACAATTTTGGTGTCTATTCCCACTAATTTTGGTGTCAGAAAACCAATGGGATGGCATAATTAAAAAATAATTAATAACTAATTACCAAATAATTAAGAAAATAAGAAAATAATTAAGAAAATCAATGGGATGACATAATTCATGATTTAGAGTCCCATTAACCTCAACATCTAAGACAAATATGATGTAGTTAAATCCACTGAGAAACTTTGGTATCCTAAACACGGTCACGGATCCTCTGAAACTTACTCAAATAATATAATATATAATTTAAAATGTAAACCAAGAATGTTGACTGATCAATTCCTTCTTTTTCAGGTTTGTTGCATCGAATTTGGCATGAAGAATCATAAGCATGGAACGTAGAGGAGTTAGTGATGTGCCTGACCCAGGACCTGGATTAAAATGCATATTATGTCAACATCCCTGTATAGCTGATGATAGTACGGATATCCTATTGAAGCTCATCACTTGGTTAAAGCACCCCACAAAGTCTGAAGTCGATGACAAGCCCCAAGTCAGATCAATTGCATCTATTTTGACCAGCTACATCACTGGAAGACGTACTGCATTTGAGACAAACCTCGGTGTACTGCTACATGGTATGACAAAGAGCAGAGAAATGGTAGACATATTACATAAGGATGGCCTGGGAATCAGTTACAATGATGTGCTTTTGCTTAGAGATTTCTGGGCAGTTACTGACCTGAAGCATTCAACTGAGTGTCCTTTTGAACTTTCTGAAGGAACACCGGCAATATGTATAGTCGACAACGATGACTTCAAAAGTGACACTTTGACTGGAAGTGGCCAATCACATCGTACAAATGTCATGTTTGTTCAGCCAGACCTACCTAAGCTAAATCTACCTACCCTAGATGATGATAGACCAGTTGCAAATAGCACCTTGCCTTCGTACCTCTCTGATAGCCTCAAAGAACTTGGGAGCCAGATGCAAAGAATTGAACAATACAAAACAGTCAAGCGTGGTGAACCACCCATCAGACCAAGGATAACGGATGAACAACATCTGGACACAGTTCCTCAAAGAATGAGAGGTGTCATCCATGCAATAGCCTCAGCTAAGGCAGACGGAACAAGACCAAAGCTAGAAGACCAGACTGTACCAGCCTTTTCTGGCTTCCAGGCCACGCTATCACCAGAAACCCAGAAAAGTCAAGCGATTTATCATATGACTTATCCTGATCCACCAAGCAAGACCATTCTGTATGATGCCCTGCGCAAGCTTGCAAAGGCAATTGATGACAAGAAGATGCCATTTGCCATTATCGTCGGTGATCATCCTGTCTACGCATTATTGCTAGAATTGAAAAGTGAGAATCCAGAGATATTTGCTGACATATTGACATTCATGGGGCCTTTCATATCCAGATGTCTTTCATCAATGCAATCTACAAAAGGTTCAAAGGCTCAGGTATTTCAGATGTACTGGTGGCTGCAGGCGTCGTTGCAGATGGATCCGTGGATCAAGCTCTGCGTGGAAAACACTTCAACCGCGGTGTGCGTTGCCTTCGACTCTTCTACGAGGCTTTACTCCAACATGCACTAGACAAACGTTTTGAAGGTGCCACTCTGTGTGAAGAGATCCAGGCATCTCTCAATAAGGTACGCAGTTCAGTAGACCAACAAGAACTTAATGATGCACATGCTGGAGCACCATCTAAGTTCTGGAATAGGGAGTCAACGAGCCCCTTGAGATCGGCATTGCTCTCTAACTAGAGAGCAATGCCGATCTCAAGGGGCTCGTTGACTCCCTATTCCAGAACTTAGATGGTGCTCCACTAGCAGAATTCTGGATTTCATTCTTGGAGATGGTAGAGATACTGACTCAAAATATACATGCTATAAGGACAAGAAACTGGATCGAGTTCAAGTCTTCACTGAAGTTTATGTTTCCTTGGATGCATATTTATGACAACGATAGATATGGGCGCCATCTTCCAGATTTCATAGCAGTCCTAGAAAGTCTTCCCCATATCCAAGCACAATTCATGGAGAGTGGCATGTTTGCACAGTCAATGACCGGTAAACCCTACTCATGTGTTGCCCTTGACATATGGATAGAGTCAACGATGAATAAAGGATCCAAGCTTAAGTGTGGATGGTTGGCTATTCTAAAGAATGAGAAGCAACTCCTGTCAAACACGCGGAATGTTAACAACGTCAACCGGATAAGAGGCTGTGTTCATCGTCACGCAAATCACAAGAGACGAGGTTGAAGAAAGCATGCAGATTGTGCCCCAAGTAAGATGAAGATATATGAACAATCTGTGCAGGATATCAGTGCATGTCTCACCGAGTTCCATTGTGATCCATTTGACCAATCAGATCTGACACTAAGATCCCTACAATTTGGAATTCAAGCCTCTCCAGCTCTCTTTGCTGATCTGAAGTCTGCAAAAGCCGATGGAGAAAGAAAAGTGGAGGAATTTGTAAATGAAAGAGTTTATTCCAAAACAAAGTCCCTCAATGCTCGAATACCACGTAGTAAAAGAGGCAATTTTGCAACTCAAGAAATCGAGAAGACAGCAAGTGAAAACCTGAAACAGACAACTGAAGAAATGGAGAGTAAGGCATTTACCTCGGTCATCAAACTTGTTGAGGCAAGTGACGGCTTAAAGATGGAAGACTTAATGCAGCATCGAGTAACAGATGAGTGCCTTTCAATTTTCAATGCAAATGGTACTATGCACAAAACGCAGAAGAGTAAGCTACAGGAAAAACTGACAATGACATCCATACCGTACCCTGATATTTACACATCAATAGTAGACATGGGACTAATCTGGCGTCTAACAACACCTACTACTGAAGACAGAGAAACAACAGATGGAACCAAGTTAACGTGGGGAGACTATGGTGAGAAACTTGTGAACTTTGTCCTGAATAGACATTCGAATGCAGAATGTGTTATCTTGGTTAATGACTCGTACGAGCAAGACTTCTCCATCAAAGATAGTGAACGACAACACCGTCAAAAAAATCAGTCCATTTGCAATGTGTTTATGAAGTCAGAGGACAAATTTCCTTCTAATAGAGACTTTCATGCTCTTCTTGGTAAGCCAGAGAATAAAGTTCGCCTTCAAGCATTTATCAAAGCTGCTTTCAAAAGAAAGGCATCTACAACCACTATTCAGCTCATACTCTGTGTTGTTGGCAAACCAGCAAGGAATCTCACCACAGATGAAGTTTTGCAGAATCTCACATACGCCCATGCAGAAGCAGACACAGCTCTGTTCACTCTTTATGGTAAGCTGCGGTCAGAAGGGTATACAGAAGCAGTTGTCATAGACACTGAAGATACTGATAACTACGTTCAGGCAGCCTATGTGGCTCGGCAAATATCAGGACTCTTGTGCTTGAAACGCAAATCTCAGCTGATAAATGCTCGGTGTTTGTGTAGTGAGGCAATGGCGGAGTCTTTGATCCCACTTTATGTTCTTACCGGATGCGACCATAACTCCGGCTTTTATGGAATAGGCAAGATAACTATTGTTGACCGTGTAGAAAAATCATCAGAAGCTCGCAACCTCCTTAAAAGTTGTGGCACAATCATCCCAGTCACACAGGAAATCATCAATGACTTACAGAAATTTGTTATCCGGTACATCTATTGTGACACCAAACACAAGACCCTAGCAGAGGTGAGAGCAGCAAAGTGGTCAGTACTCAAGAATAAGAAGATCATCAGACTGGTACCTGATTCTGACAGTCTACGACCACAATTAGAGCGCACCAATTACCTCACATATCTGCAGAAGAATTTCCAGCTTCAGAATCATCCATCACCAATTGGCCACGGATGGCACCTTGTAAATGGCTTATGCCTCCCAGTACGCTATACCCAACCTGCACTTCCATCATTCCTGGATCTTCTAAAAACTCCAAGTCATCCACTAATGGAGAGCAGCGATGATGACAGCGGAAGTGATTCTGACAGTTGTGCATCATATTTGTCCTGCAGTGATAGTGCATCTTAATGCAGTAGGTCTCATGTTTTATTAATTTACGATACCAAAGTTTCTCAGTGGATTTAACAACATCATATTTGTCTTAGATGTTGAGGTTAATGGGACTCTAAATCATGAATTATGCCATCCCATTGATTTTCTTAATTATTTTCTTATTTACTTAATTATTTGGTAATTATTTATTAATTATTTTTTAATTGTGCCATGCCATTGATCTTCTGACACCAAAATTAGTGGGAATAGACACCAAAATTGTAATTTTTGGCCATTCACTTCAAGAAATAGAACTTTATCAATTTTTTAAGATGACGGCGGCGGCCATTTTGAAAAATGTCTAAAATAACAACTTTCCCGTCATTTTGGTGAGGTGTATGGGGGCTTATTTTTGTTAGTATCAGTTGCCCTTGTTAAATTCACTGAGAAACTTTGGTATCCTAAACACGGTCACGGAAGCTCTGAAAATGACTCTACTATTATAATTATGTAAAGGACTTTCACCAAAACTTAAAAGATCAAAACTTTTTGTGCATTTAACACTAACATATAAAAGCTTTAGCAATTTTTAATTACATTTTCAGATTTGCAATCTAACGTCTTATATTTCCACTATAAAGCCACTTAAATAACGAAACGATGATTTTTTTCAACTAACCATAAAGATATTGGTACATTATATTTTATTTTTGGAGCTTGGGCCGGAATAGTAGGAACTTCTCTGAGTTTAATTATTCGAGCTGAATTAGGTCAACCAGGTAGTTTGATTGGCGACGATCAAATTTATAATGTAGTTGTTACAGCACATGCTTTTGTAATATTTGTTTTATAGTAATACCTATTATAATTGGTGGATTTGGAAATTGACTAGTACCACTAATATTAGGGGCGCTAGATATAGCCTTTCCACGAATAAATAATATAAGTTTTTGACTTTTACCCCCATCTTTAACTCTTTTATTAACTAGTGGTATAGTAGAAAGAGGTGTGGGTACAGGATGAACTGTTTATCCGCCACTATCGGCGGCAATTGCACATGCGGGAGCATCAGTAGATTTAGGTATTTTTTCTTTACATTTAGCTGGGGTATCTTCTATTTTAGGAGCTGTAAATTTTATAACTACAGTTATTAATATACGGCCCCAAGGGATAACTTTAGATCGCATACCTTTGTTTGTAAGATCGGTATTTATTACTGCGATTCTACTCTTATTATCACTACCAGTTTTAGAAGGAGCAATTACTATATTATTAACAGATCGACATTTGAATACCTCTTTTTTCGATCCTGCAGGAGGAGGAGATCCAGTTTTATATCAGCATTTATTTTGATTCTTTGGACATCCTGAAGTTTATATTCTAATTTTACCTGCCTTTGGAATAATTTCACATATTGTAAGTCAAGAATCAGGTAAAGCTGAATCTTTTGGTACTTTAGGTATAATTTATGCCATATTAGCAATTGGTATTCTAGGGTTTTTAGTATGAGCACATCATATATTTACTGTAGGTATAGATGTAGATACTCGAGCATATTTTACATCAGCCACTATAATTATTGCGGTACCTACAGGATTTTTTTTTTTTAGATGATTAGGAACTCTGCACGGGGCCCAAGTTAATTATAGCCCATCATTATTATGAGCAATAGGTTTTATTTTCCTTTTTACAGTAGGAGGATTAACAGGAGTTGTTTTAGCTAATTCATCTCTTGATATTATTTTACACGACACATATTATGTAGTTGATCACTTTCATTATGTTTTATCTATGGGAGCTGTATTTGGAATTTTTGATGTCGAACTACTAGTAACAGCTCTAATAAGTTACAGAGTATTAAGGAAACGAAGATTATGATACCTATAAATTTCGATGTAGCCTATGTATGTAATTAGGTAATAACCATGTCCCACAATATTAATATTACGAAGGTTATGATACCTGCCATTTTGATGTGTTATCTATGTATGTATTTAATTATGTAAAAACCATGTCACCCACACACATTAACTTTTCGTCTACTTTATGATAAACAACTATGTACATGCCTTCTTTTGAACCTACCAATTCTCTATATTAAAATCAAACAAATCACACACACTTCCTTCCGAGTTGGTCAGCCAACGAACAACCTTTTCCAAATCCCTAGATAAGAAAGTGACCCCCAGCAGTACCAACCGATACAGTCGACAGTATAAAGTCTTAAGTAACGTTAATAATTAATTCTGAGTGACGCTGCACTATAGCCAATTCAGCATTCAAGATTGCCAGTCTATTATACTAATGTAAACCTGTTTAATGAGTAATCTTAACCCTCCAGCCCCGGCTATGTATTATATATATATTCCTCGAAAACCGGGTGTTTTGGCCGAAAAACGTCTAGGCTAGGCTACCGTATATTCGTTAATCAGACTGCTTCCCGCATTCCCGCGCATCCCCAAGCGTAGCTGTGTTATTTACCTGTAGAATGGCATTAAGTAGAGCTCTCTAAGTCAACTGGTTGAGCTGTGATGATGATTTCATTGGAGATAACTTTATGGCCAAAACAGCCACTTTACACCACTTTTCGATACTTAACAACAACATACAGGCACACACGAACAAGCGACGCTCTCCTTCTTGTGGCCGGAGATGCGGAGCGTCGGTCCTGCCGGCTGTTGTTTACATGCGTCGGACCGACGCCTCGCACACCAAGCTCACAGGCTTTGACGTCATGGGTGTTTAAGAGCCCTTCCGGGTAGCTCGTGTATGCTTTTTTATGGGCGTTCAAGAGCCCTTCCGGGAACAGAGGGTTAAGCTAGAAAATATTATGTTCACTCTACCAAGAAAAGCTAACCTTGACATATTCCATCAAGTTTATTTGAAGACTTACCAGCCGTCTAAACTACGTAAGAAAAAACCTATTCATAGTGTGGCCGTGACGTCAGGTCACGTGACAATAATAAAAAAAACAGTACCTGGCCCTTTGGTACGGGGCTGCCGCGCGCTTGTACACAAAGAGACTGGTCAAGTTTGTGTTGTACCAGGCTGTTTTAGCACACACGGACAAGACAATGTGCTTTTGTATTGATTTCAAACAATCAAAGATGTAAGGAAAATATATTAAGGAAACAATAACAAGCTTCAAAGCAGTAACATAAAACAATATGATGAATAGATGCTAAGACTGAATATTGAGCTCTCTCTCCTTTAAATGTGTGGATGTTTGGATTATTAGGAACATATCTTAAGTAATTTTACCCACATATATATAGGCCTAGTTCATTCATAAAACTACAGATGTATACAGTACCTATCAGACGGCAACGGTCAATAAGAGTAAAGTTTTGTTATTATTTTGTATATAAAGCGCAAAGCTCTTTATCATCCATCGCCGTCTGGAAACTGTCCAATATCTTCTTGTATAAGGACTAGGCTTAACATTTATCTGTACTGATATTTATTGTCTCATTTTACACAATATATTTGTATACACATTTATGTTTGAGGGTAGGGCAGATTTTTCATGTGTTTTCGACCATTCCATTCTTACACAAGATATGTTTATATCAATCTATTTTACCTTCCATAATGAGAGACAATACGATTCATCACGAAGTGTAGCCTACCAGCTGATATATAACAAACGTATATATTATATACTAAATGAAGAGACAAGGAATACTCGTGTGTCTTTAGACCTCTTCATATAGATTAAAATGTATAGGCCTACATATACGGTACAAGTATATCGTTTGCTTCAACAGACAAATTCCATGATAAATAGCATAAGGAACAAAGCACAATGTAAGCATTGTAAGGCATTGATCTTGGTACAATGGCAAAGCTGCTAGATGTAAAGTAAGTAGGCTACCGGTAATAAAACGAAACATATGAAAAGAGTTGATTAGGCTATGCCCAACATTACCGGTATCTATCAACTGAAAATATACATATTTTATAATCTATATTTTATCAATTTCACCCCAGCATATGCCAATTTTGTGAATAGATCATTTATATAATATGCTTAAGTGTCGGATAAATTTCGTCTATATATGCAGGGAAATTTAGACTAAATTAAGTAGTCTCGTTGGCAATATAAGCAAAATCCATCATAGTTTTACCATTTTAATGCAGCAAAATTATATAAATCTGAACTTGGCTCTTTTACCAACCATTGGCGTGCAACAATATCAACCCCACCAAACCTACCTAAGAATTAACTTAACTAACGGTTTATTTGAGGAGGTTTAAACAAAGTCCGTTGTATAAATATATGTTACCTTCCATAATAGGAGAATATACGATTTATCATGAAGTTTGTCGGTTGAAGCAAAACTATATACCTGGTACCGGTACCGTTTATGAACATACCTTACATCCATGTGGATTGGTCTAAAATTCTGGTCTTCTCATATAGTTTATGATATATAAGTGCGTTTCATCTCCGCAGGTAGGCTACACTTCGTGATGAATCATATGTTATCTAACAGTGGAAGGTAAATGGATAAATGGATTGTGCAAAGGATCGATATAAACAGCTTTGTAAGGATGGAATGGTCGAAAACACAGGAACAATTTCCTTTATTTAAACTCATCCACCCACACAAACACTACCTTGTGTAAAATTCATCAATTTATAGTTAGTATTTTTAAGTCTAGCTCATATATAAGGTGATATTTGGTGTAGGTTTTAACTTTTGAACTTGTTTGACATCAAATGTTGATAAAATCCAAACTCGATCGGTTATATTTTGTCAACTCGGGTATTTCTATGGTTGCGGGATTTTTGCGGGTAGAGGGTATTACAATAAGCTAAATACATCGGAGATTTGACCATATTAATTAACTAAACCTGTATTATGCATCACTGAAATTATAAGTAGGCCTAGCCTATGTACCGGTAGTACCGGTAGATTGTTTTACGTGCCTTTAACCCCTTCTGTGCCGGTGAGGTACTTTTCATTATATTCTGGCCACTATTAGACGATTCTGTACAGCTTAGGAAGGACGTCTACTCATTACAAGGCTACAGCCTATCTCAATTAATCCTTTTAGATATCATATATCCTTTCCAAGCTTAAACAAAATCGTCTAAATGTAGCTTAAATCAAATACAAAAAGACGTTACCGGTAAAGAAGGGGTTAATATTCTGTTCTCAAAGATTTCTGTACGGTATTCATGCGCAGTTCTGCTGTTGTAACAAGGCTTATAATCTTAATGGTAGCCTATATCTAATTTCCAAAACGTAGACATTATTTGATCTCTCTCTCTCTCTATATATATATATATATATGTATATATATATATATATATATATATATATATATATATATATATATATATATATATATATATATATATATATATAGTATATATATATATATATATATATATATATATATATATAAACAATAAAAAACATATATTACTGAAAGGAAGTGAATAATGGAATGTTGGTGTCTTATAACAAACTTTTGTTTTCTGCTTCGCCTTCGCTCGCATAGTAATCATTAAAAAAATATACGGAAAACGGATAAATATCAACATACTACAGTATGGTGTAAAATTATAAAATCGACATGTAAATAATGATAATACAGTATTTAAGTTAGCCCAGTATATAAGGAGATATAGTCGGTCTTGTTCACTCTTCATACACCCTGCTTTTATCACAAGGCAGTAATAAGTCTTCATTGTCGTAATTTCCCTCTATTTTACCCTAGGGACCCTCCCCCTTCAGAACACTAAGAATGTATGGCGATAACTCGATTTCCATAGTGTTCATGTTAGACACGGCATTACGAGCATATAAAGTAGAAACCGATTTTAAATCGCATAGAGTTCAACGTGTTTATTTACTTGGGAGTAGCGGGCCAATGATGCCCCACGCCGTCTGGTGGAGAAATCGGAACTAACCCCGTGCACACTATGAATACGCATGGCTAGCAAACCGACTCCCCCTCATGACCCCTAAGATTACCCTTTAACCCCGCACCCACAGGTTAAGAATATTATCCAAAATAGATGTTCCCTATGTACTATTCTTATAAACAATCACTAACAAATGTTCCAGAAGTGGAAGAGGAGTGATGTATATAATTTTACTAATCATAGACATGCACACTTTGGTAAAGATAAATCATACCTTCTTGAGATCAGGCAACACCAAGTTTGTCAAAACCCTTTACTCCCTCTCTATGCAAACAGTAGCGGCATCACGACCTCCAGTGACGCACAGCTACCAACTTAAACTTCTTGCTAGCAAGTTAGCAATATATATAGAAATATATGTTCCCTATGTTTTCCTTTCCAACCAATATCTAAAAAGTGTTGCAGGAATAGAAAACGACTTCCTTCTATATCTGTTACTATCAATACCCGTGAACAGTTCCTATAGGAATAAATAACCCTTTCTCGGGATCAGACAACACCAGCTCTAAAAACCCTCCCCCCCTTTTGAAAAACTATATAAACCCAGAGAAGAGAGAAGGAAGGGAAGTAGAAATACTTTTCCTTTGGATCGGCAACCCGCTCTGTAGAAACATGGATATTTATGGAATAGTTATTGATCACGGCATCCCGAAGTCCTAATACTATCTGTAGATATAATAACTTTATTTTAAGATCTTTGTTATTTGTGGCAACCCCATCTCTTAACATAGAGCCCTATAATAGTTTTGTATTATAGTGTAACAAGTAATCTATATAAGTGTAAGTTTCTTATTTCTGGCACTCCCAGGGATTAATATCGTTATATTTATTAGTTATATTTCTGGCACTCCCAGGTATTTTAATATCGTTATATTTATTAGTTATATTTCTGGCACTCCCAGGAATTAATATCGTTATATTTATTAGTTATATTTCTGGCACTCCCAGGGATTAATATCGTTATATTTATTAGTTATATTTCTGGCACTCCCAGGGATTAATATCGTTATATTTATTAGTTATATTTCTGGCACTCCCAGGGATTAATATCATTATGTTTATTAGTTATATTTCTGTATAGATAAAACATTGAAAGAGTAAGGCAAAATCTCCTTTTCAGCATTTTTCTATTTAGAAATTATACTAACACTTCTCACAGAGATCTAAAGTAGAAAGATCTTTTGTGTTAGAAGGGTTTAGCGAGACACCTTCACAGGGTTCCATGTCAGTTGAACCAGTGCCACTTCAACCAGTGCCACTTTAACCAGTGGCTACTTCAACCAGTGACCATTTTAACCAGTAACCTAACCTAACCTACTGGTTAAAATGGTCTCTGGTTGAAATGGTCACTGGTTGAAGTGGCCACTGGTTGAGTTAGCACTGGTTAAAGTGGCACTGGTTGAAGTGGCACTGGTTCAACTGACCTGTCACCCTTCACAGGCACTCTGCATACATAAATCCTAGGCACAAACTGTCTGTGGCAACCCACCAGAATTTGTGACTAAAAGGTTAACACCGCCTGAGTTCTTTGAACCTCTTATAAGGGTTAGCGACATTCAAGAAGAGCAATTATCTAAACTCATCTTGCGTTAGTCCGATGCTATGTTAATCCGGCAAGACCTGAAACATAGCATTTAAAACCTTAATTCAAGAGTACCTGAACAGAACTCCATCAACGATTAATATAAAGGTCAGGATAGTCAAGATTCGCTGGAAGCTATATGCTGAGAATACTTGCGTCAATCCGATATGGTGACCAACTGTTTCTCCACTAAGTTACGGTACCATATTTAAGACCCCAAGCCCATTAATCCAACTGTAACTTCTCCACACGACCGGACAACCTGCACGGCCCACGGAACATCAGAAGAAAAACTCAACGAAGTGCATCTTTACAACAAGAAAAGAAACAATATAGAAAATACTTTAATTCAGTATCAGTGACGATATACTAGTAAGTTAAACTCAAAGTGATCGAAATAACCAGAGTTTTAACATCTCAAATACGTGAACAATTTACATAAAGTGTCCTTCGAGATAAAGATATAAATAACCAAAAAGTTCAATACGTCCTATAAATAACGATCTTTAGTACGACGTTGTAACTCACCACATAATCTATATACCGAATTTAGACGGATTTTACCTGTTCAGCAACTCAGTTATATTTCCGTCAAGTGGAAAATAAACAGAGTCCGTTCAACCTGAATTTCGAGTTATAGAAACGAAGTGTTATCTTATCCAGTGAACCTTACAATCATATTAGTTACGTGTTCATCTAGAAATTACGTCTATGATCCTCGTAGTACATTAACTGTGAATTTATTTTAAATACGAAGATTTACCTATACTTTCATGAACTCTGAAAATATCTCAGTGGATACTATAATATTTTAGAGTTGTGACGCCTCCCGGCGCTAGCAGAATGGTTGCGTGGGGCATTGCAGCTCGCTAGCGCTCGCCAGGATGGGGGGATGGGCTACAGTTGTCCTAGAATGATCTGCTTTATGTTATTAGTGTCGTGTTGCCACAGACAGTCTAGAAATGGTCTTTGTTTTGGTCTGTGACCGCGCCTTGTATTTTATATTCGCTATAATATAAATGTTGCTTGTGTGAGAGGCGAGCGAGAGAGGGTGACGGGGTACACCTGGCAGTGGGGCGAGCTATCACGCAGCCCGCTTGTGCGCTGACGGCGTTGGCGGCCGGGTGGTCAACTAGTCCCTGCTCATCGCGGCCTCGTGTTTTTTACAAGCTCAGAGCTGGCCTGACACGCGTATCGTCTACATCCTTTGCAATTCTGTCCCCCATACTCGCCACTTTGCATACTATTTCTCTCTCTCGACTTCTCCTTTCTCATTCTCTAATCTTTATTAAACTCAACATCCCTTCTGGTTTCAGCATAGACGTTCACCGTCGGCCAGTCGTATTGTACGCGAAGCTCTCAGATATTTCTATGTATTAAGCTTTAATGAGGTTTGGAGAGACGGACTTTTCCGTGTGTGTCCTCTCTCGGGAAGGTTGTAGACCGGTATATGTCTCCCTGGCAGGGTGTTGAGTGATTCTGCTTAGTTATTTAAAGCTAGACTAGGGGTAAGGTTACTGTGTCGTTGTCTCCGATGTGTGCAGTGTTAGCTAAGCCCTGCACGACATCGACAGGTACTGTGGGAGCCTAGGTTGTCTTCGGGTGGGTTTACTTTGCGAGTACAGCACTGTAGTGTGAGAGGGCCATAACCTATCCTTCACAACATAGTGCTGCCTCTTTGTGTTGACTTCTGAGGGATCGCCAGGATAGAACTAGGTACTAGAGACCTAGATTTATCAAGAGAGCATCCCTGTCATATAACGTAATCTTCATTATACCACCTTCGGACAACGTTAGGCTACGAGCCGCATGCTCGCCCATTGTTGCCCTGCCTTGATACCCCAGCTAGACTTTATTAACTGAGCAGACACTGGTTAGAGATAAGCTCCATTATTATATGTATGCCACATTATTATTCACTGCACTTTTGAGCCGAGGTTGTTGTTGAGTTGCACAACCCTAGTAGGCTGTTGCGTTGTGTCACGAAGCATTTCTTTAGTTGTCGAGCATTACTACCTTTGCGCGGTCTTTATTATTCGCCTGCCTATTATTACTATATGTCCTAGTATTTATTGTGACCCGTATTCTGCATTATAATTGTTCAAGATTCTTTACGAACATCTTCCCAGCATCAGACTTATTTCAGAAGTTTCCAGTTGATGTTGCAGGACTAGTATTGCACTTTCTTTAATACAGGAGTGCCAGTTATTTGAGTATCTACCGTAACGTTAATTAATCACGTTAACTATCTTTTCTTTGTGTAACCTAATCGAGTAATCTTTTACTGTTTGAGAATAGGCTGTTTCATCGAGCGTCAGCCTAGTGTGTGTGCACCAGTTACCGAGTCATAGGATACCTCGTTGTCCAGGCACGACTCAGGGCGGTAATGGTGTTTTGTTTTCCAGTGTTTAAGGCAGGGGTTGGATCTAGTGTTACCGTTGTTGCATTTTGCCATTATCTAGTCCAATGTTGAAGAGCCCTGTGTCTTTGAGAACCTGGATCGTAACAAATGGCGACCTAGCTCAGGATCTTGTGAACTAAGAGATAATTGCAGGATTGTTGTGGTCATTTGTTTTATTGAGGAATATAGTGGGCACGTTATTTTTTTTTGGCAAAGTAGTATAGCACTTGAGAGTCTTCAGACATTTTTGGCAAGTGAATAGTGCTACATAAGAGTTTGGGGTACTTCTTTTCTGAATATTGTGGTGAGAATTTTGTGTGAGCATCATGTCTTATACCGGATCAGAGGAGAATGGAGACACAGTACGTCATGTCGAAACGGAGGAACAGCAGCATGATGAAAGGGTTAATCGGGTGAACTGTGAGGAGGATGCTAGGATATTTTTGCAATGGCCTGTTACTGCCGAGCGGTTGGAGGGTATGGATCGGTACGGTCTTCAATGCCTGGCCACAGCTATCGGTCATGCGGTTACTAGCAGCATGACCAAGGATAACTTGATAACGTGTGTACTGGGCAGGGTGACTGGTGAGCGAGATGGGTTGAGTGCTCAGAGCCCTTCGGCCATGCTTCCCCTACACTCGACTCCCAGCCATCCCAGTAGTTTGCCGACCCCGGGTACGCATCCACAGTTGGGTGGTGACTGGCAGGGTGGGTTGCCCCTGGGGGGACCACCGGTAATTTCAAACATTGTAGCACCTTCACCTCCTCCAGGGTTAACTCCAGAATTATTGTACCAGCTCAAATTAGCTAAGATCGAAGAGAGAAAGGCTATCAGGGTATCTGAGCTTCAGCTTCACCAGCAACAAAGGGCAGGTGAGCTTCAGCAGCAAATAGAGCTAGCAAAAATCCAAGCTGAGTCGACCAGGTACTGTGCCGACATGGACGTAGAGAAGTCGCGAGTAGAGACAACGGGACAGCGACTTGGGGCTGGTAACCGCGTTCATGAGCAGTCTCTCTCGCACTTATTGAAACTGGTTCCGGTGTTTGATGAGAGTGGTGTAACAGAATTTTTCGCACGCTTTGAGAAAAAGTGCCAGGAACACCAGTGGCCAGAGAGTAAATGGGCAGCACTTGTATCCTCTAGATTAATAGGCAAGGGTCTTAAAGCCTACGATGCGTTGCCTATAGAGTCTTGTATTATATATGAGGAACTCAAGGAGGCTGTCCTGAGAGCATACGAACTACAACCAGAGACGTACAGGTTGAAGTTCCGGGGTGTTACCAAGGGTCGGGAGATCACCATTTTGGAGCATGCCCGGGAGCTGTCCGATGCTTTTGGGAATTGGCTGAGGTCGGAGAAAGCTACTACGTTTGACGACATTAAACAGTTGGTGCTTTTAGAGCAGTTTTTCAAATGCACGGGCGGCGACCTGATGTTAAACCTTAAAGAAAAGCAACCAAAAACTCTACAAGAGGCAGCTGAGATGGCTGACCTCCGGCTATCACTAATTCGTGGGTGCGGGTTTGCCCAGCGTAGTGAGGCAGGTAACAAGGGGCGTGACGCCCCACCCCCCCGAGTTAGTGATATACCTTATGCAAACAAGTACAAGAGCCATGATACCAAGACTGACCACAAGACTAGCACCGTCCCATTTAAGAAGGGGCCGGGCCCTTCCCAGTACCAAGGGAAGCCCAAAGGGGAGTTGGAGTGTTATCATTGTCATCAAAAGGGGCACTTTGCAAGAGTCTGTCCTAGCAAACCACCTACAGCAGCTGTGTCTTTGGCCTGCAACATTGGTGTGTCTCCGAAGTCATCTGAGTTTGCCCGGGGCAGTTCGTCAGAGGCTGAGGCACAGCCAATGCAGAAGCACCTGGGAGGCTCGAACCCTGCTCAGGATGTTTTTTGCGACCATAGAGGGCGAGGTTGCGTGATGTGGGCGGGGCGCAAGCATGGAGTAGAGGTCTTGCGCGATACAGGTGCTTCCCAGACTCTGATGAAAAACTTGACTGGCTACCCTATAAACGCGGCTTGGGTGGTGGTGGTGCAGGGTATTAATGCAACTCGGTCATACCCGCTGGTGCGGTTGGAGTTGGAGGTGGATGGTGTGGCACGTGAATTGGATGTCGGGATTGTGGAGAGTGGGTCGAGCGGTGCCAGACACAACCCATGGCGTGTGTTGTCACCCGAGCTCGGGCAGCTAAAGTGTCACAGCCTAGTCCTCCGTCTTCAGACCAGCGGAGGTACGATCAACAGGAGGAGGCTAAAGCTGGAGTTGGTTTTAAGAGTTTTGACTCGGCGGCTCTCCTGGGTGATTCAGTATCAGCACCATTACTTAATTCTGGAGTAGCCCCTGGGCCTGTCATCGAGAGTGACGAGGCTGGGCATGACGAGTCTCCACGACAGCAACGTTATGTACATCGAGAGAGACAGAGGGAGCAGCCCAGTATCGGGGAAGGTCATGCATTGCTCCGGGAGCAGTTAGATCGCTTGGCACCCTCAGATATACGTCGGTTGCAACTAGAGGACTCTGAGCTCCAAACGTGTGCTAATGGAGCTGTAGAGCTCGACGAGGACGGCGATGCACAGCCGGGAGATTTGTTTTATTTAGAAGGCATCCTCTATAGGCGTTTTCAAGACCCTAAACGTAGTTGGCAAGAGGGGTCCGGAGTAGTGGACCAGTTGGTGGTGCCACAGGAGTGCAGGGATAGCCTACTGAGGTTGGCGCATGACATACCACTGGCAGGACATCTAGGGGTGAGGAAAACGGTGGCGGCTTTAGAAAAATTGTTTTGGTGGCCGGGGTTGAAGGGGCAGGTGGTAACCTGGATAGCAAGGTGTCATACATGCCAGAGGGTTGGAAAACCTAACCAAACAATTCTGAGAGCCCCGTTGCACCCCATTCCTGTCAGTGGACCGCCCTTCAGTAAGGTCATCATTGATATGGTCGGACCCCTACCCCCTACTAGTGCCGGTAATAAATTTCTAGTAACTATCATGGATGTGGCCACTCGTTATCCTGATGCATATCCAATGAGAAATGGCACGGCGAAAACTGTTGTCCGGAACCTGCTCTTGTATTGCTCGCGGTATGGTTACCAGCAAGAGGTGCAATCGGACCAAGGTTCTAGTGTTACATCTAATCTGTTCAAACAAACTATGATTCAGCATGGCATCAGCACTTTCGTCTCTTCTGCGTATCACGCGGAGAGTCAAGGGGTGTTGGAGAGGTGGCACGCCACGCTGAAAAGCATGCTTCGATGTTATTGCGCAGAGAACGGAAAGGATTGGGACCTGGGTCTGCCGTATGTTTTGTTCGCGGCAAGATAAGTACCTGGATAGAGTCTTGGTTTCAGTCCGAATGAGCTTGTTTTCGGGCATCAGGTGAGGGGCCCTCTCCACATGGTGAAGGAGATGTGGGAGGGCACTAGGCATATTGTTCTGCGAGATAAGTTGCAACCTCTTGTTCCTGAGCGACAAGAGGAGTTGTTCACTAGGCTGTGGCAGTCCGTCCGCATGTTTGTTGCTTCTCCAGGCCTGATGTACGGGGTAGAATCCGACATGGAGGCTGGAGACAGTGCAAGACTCGAGTTGGTTCCCTACCGTGTGAATCCTGCTCGACAGCCTGTTGTGAAGGCGGAGCTGGACAGCGTGTGGAGAGGGGGTCTGAGGGATGAGGGATATCGTGAGTGGTCGTTGCCAGTGGCTTTGCAACCTGAGTTTGGTGGCAGAGTCCGTGTGTATGTTGATTGCAAGAGTGTGGAAGCATTATCCCTGACAGACGCCTATCCATTACCCAGAGTTGACGACACCATAGACCGCTTCGGGGCTGCCTCGCTCATCACGAAGGTAGAACTAGTGAAGGGTTATTGGCAGGCCCCGTTGCCGGAAGGAGCGAAGAGAGGTGCCGGTCTTGCGATGAACTGGACAGTTTATCAGTGTCAGGTGTTGTTGTGCTGCCGGAACACAAGTTGGATGTGTGGCATGCTGGGGGCACTGATAATGTTTTGGCTTTGTTTGCAGGAGAACCCTCGCTGCTCAGTCAGTGTCTGTCGCGGGTGGAGGATCCGGGGTAGGCTACCACAGTATGTTGGTATAGCCTCCTGTCTTGGCTCGCGGTGTATTTTTGCGCTGGTGCTTGTTGGCTCGCGTGTGTAACATCAGCGTAGGGTCGCAGGGCAGGAGTTGTTGGCTTTGATTAGACGAAAATTAGGCTACATCTATAGTAGCCGCCATAAAACAACATTAAAATAAAGTATGAAAAATTAAATAAAAACTCTTTCTTTTTAATAATTAATTTTAAGATAATATTGTAGCTGAGTACTGAGGGCAGATGATTTTCCCTCAGTAGGCTGTGCTTCTTAAAGCTCGCTCTGGGAGCACAATGTTATGAATTAATGTATTATGTTTGGGAAGGGTGATAAGATTTTTTTTTTATATATATATAAATGTTGTATTTTTTTTTAGGAGACTGAGCTTGCATTCCATGAGTGGCAGAGTGGTTAGGAGTGGCAGATTCTAGCGACATTCTGCCTATTCAGATATGGGCTCATGGTTGAGTGTCCCATATCTTGGGGGGGGTGTGACGCCTCCCGGCGCTAGCAGAATGGTTGCGTGGGGCATTGCAGCTCGCTAGCGCTCGCCAGGATGGGGGGATGGGCTACAGTTGTCCTAGAATGATCTGCTTTATGTTATTAGTGTCGTGTTGCCACAGACAGTCTAGAAATGGTCTTTGTTTTGGTCTGTGACCGCGCCTTGTATTTTATATTCGCTATAATATAAATGTTGCTTGTGTGAGAGGCGAGCGAGAGAGGGTGACGGGGTACACCTGGCAGTGGGGTGAGCTATCACGCGGCCCACTTGGGCGCTGACGGCGTTGGCGGCCAGGTGGTCAACTAGTCCCTGCTCATCGCGGCCTCGTGTTTTTTACCAGCTCAGAGCTGGCCTGACACGCGTATCGTCTACATCCTTTGCAATTCTGTCCCCCATACTCGCCACTTTGCATACTATTTCTCTCTCGACTTCTCCTTTCTCATTCTCTAATCTTTATTAAACTCAACATCCCTTCTGGTTTCAGCATAGACGTTCACCGTCGGCCAGTCGTATTGTACGCGAAGCTCTCAGATATTTCTATGTATTAGGCTTTAATGAGGTTTGGAGAGACGGACTTTTCCGTGTGTGTCCTCTCTCGGGAAGGTTGTAGACCGGTATACGTCTCCCTGGCAGGGTGTTGAGTGATTCTGCTTAGTTATTTAAAGCTAGACTAGGGGTAAGGTTACTGTGTCGTTGTCTCCGATGTGTGCAGTGTTAGCTAAGCCCTGCACGACATCGACAGGTACTGTGGGAGCCTAGGTTGTCTTCGGGTGGGTTTACTTTGCGAGCACAGCACTGTGGTGTGAGAGGGCCATAGCCTATCCTTCACAACATAGTGCTGCCTCTTTGTGTTGACTTCTGAGGGATCGCCAGGATAGAACTAGGTACTAGAGACCTAGATTTATCAAGAGAGCATCCCTGTCATATAACGTAATCTTCATTATACCACCTTCGGACAACGTTAGGCTACGAGCCGCATGCTCGCTCATTGTTGCCCTGCCTTGATACCCCAGCTAGACTTTATTAACTGAGCAGACACTGGTTAGAGATAAGCTCCATTATTATATGTATGCCACATTATTATTCACTGCACTTTTGAGCCGAGGTTGTTGTTGAGTTGCACAACCCTAGTAGGCTGTTGCGTTGTGTCACGAAGCATTTCTTTAGTTGTCGAGCATTACTACCTTTGCGCCGTCTTTATTATTCGCCTGCCTATTATTACTATATGTCCTAGTATTTATTGTGACCCGTATTCTGCATTATAATTGTTCAAGATTCTTTACGAACATCTTCCCAGCATCAGACTTATTTCAGAAGTTTCCAGTTGATGTTGCAGGACTAGCATTGCACTTTCTTTAATACAGGAGTGCCAGTTATTTGAGTATCTACCGTAACGGTAATTAATCACGTTAACTATCTTTTCTTTGTGTAACCTAATCGAGTAATCTTTTACTGTTTGAGAATAGGCTGTTTCATCGAGCGTCAGCCTAGTGTGTGTGCACCAGTTACCGAGTCATAGGATACCTCGTTGTCCAGGCACGACTTAGGGCGGTAATGGTGTTTTGTTTTCCAGTGTTTAAGGCAGTGGTTGGATCTAGTGTTACCGTTGTTGCATTTTGCCATTACCTAGTCCAATGTTGAAGAGCCCTGTGTCTTTGAGAACCTGGATCGTAACAGAGTCCACAAATTTGAGCTATAAGTGAAAATACATCTATGCTTGAGCTTCCGTATTTAGTGCCAATAAATACTGGAACACGTATCCTATCGTCCACTATCATTCACGAGATGAAGTTCACACAATATAGTCGTGAAACTGAAATACAACTGAATTTTTATTAACTTCCACTGTTAAGCTTTCACAAAGAGAAGAGTGCGCATATTTCTCAAAGAAGAATTCTATATATATATAGTTGACATGAATATACCTGATTTCCATCTAGATCCGCGAGCGTGCTGGGAGATATTATGAGTACCCCATGTTTTAAAAGTGTGTCTAATTAATTTCATATGTACCCAGTGAATAAGTAAATAAAGATGCATTACACATTATCTTTCGAGATTATATATGTCCTCTGTTGATCCTTTATATGTATTTGCATGAACTCCAATATCCCAGTCTGGAAGAACTCCAATATCCCAGTTTGGAAGAACTCACCTTAACCAATCGTTAATCCTGCATAAAATCAGGTGTTACGCTGGCCAGCTTGCCAGAATGTGCTCGTACTCGCTAGCGCTCGCCAGGGCAGTGGAATGGGCTATAATAATCGTAGAACGATGTTCTTTCTTTCCTAGTATTCATGTAGTCACAGCCAGATCAGTGGTGGTCTTTATTCTTGTCTGTGACACATGAAAGTATTTTATATTAGTGATAGAGTATAAGATGTATAGTGTGAAGTTAAGGAGAGAGAGAACGAAGGAGGCAGCATGGGGGTATTATGTGCGTGTGTATGTACGTGTGTCTCCCTCGCTCGGGTGGAGGTTCCCACTATCCTGATTGGCCGGCGGGCCTGGCTACGTCATAGGACGCTTGCTCTTCATGATGTAGTGGTCTGTGATTGGGTGCCGCTGTCCTAGTGTTGGTGCTGCGGGGGTCCCTGCCCGCATGTCTCCTTAGAGCTTGGCATAGCGTGCTCGGTCCTAGACGTCCCTTGCAATCTGTCCCCCTATCTAACCCCCTATACTACTATTTCTCTCTCTGAACTTCTTCTTTTCCATTACTTCTCATCTTTATTCAATTACTTATCCCTTCTGGTTCTGCATACGACTTCCATAGTCGGCCAGTCGTATTACCAGCACCAGTTCTCACATACATGTTTTGTACTAGCTTTAGGGAATATTAGTCATAGTCACATGAGTCATATTATCATTGGGTTGCTTCTAATTATTAAGTTGTTCTATGTTGCTATTTAATGATAGACAGTGGAAGGTATCTTAAGTCGTTGTCTGAGCTATGTATATGGCGAGTCAAAGCCTATACGACTTCGACGGAGCTAGGTGCCTGTAACCTTTGTGCATATTTTTCCTTTGCGAGTGTAGCAGTATACGAGCGAAGGGCTTTTGCCTACTCTTGCTCGTATGCTCGCTACCTCATTGTGTTGACCTTGGTGGAGCGCCAGGGTAAGACCAGATACTTGAGATCTGGACTTACCAAGAGAGCCTCCTAGTCAATTAACGTAACATAAGGGAAATCTGTTCATGGGGAGACAGTAGGCTACGAGCATGCTTGCGCTCTGCCTAGCCTCCTGGTATCTTTTATGCTGCTGCTAGACTTTATTAGTAATACAGACAACATTGTGTTTATTAACTTTATCGGTGTATGCTTTAGGAATTCACGTATTATTTTAGCCTAGGTTGATGCTTGGCGCACAACCCAGTATGGCTGTTACTTTGGCTAAGGAAGTACTGTTTTGAGTTGTTATTATTAGTGCTGTCACAGAGTTGTTGCACTCCCTTGTTATATATATATGTATCCTACTTATTGGTGTATTTAAGATACACGCTTTGGTGTCCTGCCCCTGCATTATGTCTGTTCAATATTAACGAGCATCTTAGAGCATCAGACGTTTCCAGAAGATTCCATATCTGATTGTTGTAGGACTAGACTACCAATGTTTTCATAGAGCATTGAAGAGTTTAGTGTTGAGTACAGACTCACACTAAAGTTAACGTAAGCATATATTTCTTTATTAAATCTTGTTATAGTTTAATCAAGCATTGTTATTACTTAAGAGCATTTTATTAACGTAAAGTACTCCTGTTGTGAGTAGGCTTTGCCGTCACCGGAAAGCCTTTGTAGAAGTGCACTAAAACCCAGTTAATTGATACCCCGTTATCCAGGAGATTAACTCTGGAGGGTTTAAGTGTTTTGTTCACCGGCGTAATAGTTCGAGGGTTTGGAATTAGCATACCGTTGTTGCAGATATAGCCTATCATCTAGTCCAATATTGAGTGCCCTTGTTTATTTCGTAGTGCCGATCGTAACACAGGGCATAACAATAACCAGCATATGATGAGAATTACGTAATGGGAGTGTAGGGTTCAATTCATTATGATTTAGATGATATTTGCCATAGATATATTTCAATTTCTATTTCACTAGCCCCACCCATCACAAGTTAGAGCTATCGTTCCTTACCTGATCAACCTAAAATCCCACCTATCACGAGTTAGCTCTATTAGATCTAACATTATTTTATAACTTGGCAAAATTACTCCTTATCATGAGCCTGAGCTTTAATTCCATATCCAATCATATAACTAACTCAAAATCCTCTATCTATATCGTATGTCCAAGCTATTATAACCAACTTGATTTTATAGCTAATCCAAAACCCTACCATTAACCTCTCCGTAGCTGACATTTTTTCTTTTTACAGCTACATACTGTGCGCATGTATGATGATTTTGGGACCCATTGCCAATTTCGATAAAAAATACATCAGCGTGTAGGGAATGTTTGCGTGCATCGGCCCATATATATTTGACCCCCCCAAAAATGTCTGGGGGGGGTGGGGGAACGGTCCGTAGTTGAAAAATGTGGAGCGAATGGCACCGCGCGGCTAGATTGTCATCGAGCGGCGAGATTTCCCGGCCGAATGTTCACGTGCCCAGGGGATAGAACCTGAGGGAGGAGGGGGTGGGTTACCGCGTAATATCACGTATATCTCCTTTTTTTATCCCTTTTAGGCTATGTAGAGTATGTATACGTGTGTAGGCCACTCATATAACAATGAATATGCCTCATAGTGACCAAAAGTTGGAATATATAAGGGAATTATCAATGAATTTTTAGGCGGGAATGAAGACCGGTTTGAGGTTTGGCGGCAATTTATGAGATGAGAGTGTGGTTTGCGCTATAATATCACGTATATCTCGTACTTAGAGCACTATCATGCTATAATACAGACTTGTACATATGTAGACGTCCCATATAACAATATATATACCGCATACAGACCAATTCATGCGATATTTACGCAATTATCAATGAGTTTCTATGCGTAAACCAAGGTGTGATTGAGTTGTGCTGGGAATGGAAAGGGGAGAGGGTGTGTTGCGCCATAAATATCACGTATATCTCGTACTTAGAGCACTGTCATGCTATAATACAGACTTGTACGTATGTAGACGTCCCATATAAGAATATATATACTGCATATAGACCAATTCATGCGATATTTACGCACATTATCAATGAGTTTCTATGCGTAAACCAAGGTGTGATTGAGTTGTGCTGGGAATGGAAGGGGGAGAGGGTGTGTTGTGCCATAAATATCACGTATATCTCGTACTTAGAGCACTGTCATGCTATAATACAGACTTGTACGTATGTAGACGTCCCATATAAGAATATATATACCGCATATAGACCAATTCATGCGATATTTACGCACATTATCAATGAGTTTCTAGCAGACGGAAGCCTAAAAGGGTGGGTGGGGGTGGGTGGGTGGGTGGGAGGGAGGCAGGGAGTGAGTCGTGGAGAGAGTGAAGGCAGGGAGATCTATCAAGAAACATACGCAGCTGTGTGATAATTGTGGAGGCGCCCGAGGCGTATGGATGTCTTGGGATTTTGAACCTTATGTCTAGCAGGTGTCTGGGGTTCGTTGCCACCCAGAGGTCTACAATAACATGAGTCAAGAATGGAGAGAGAGAGAAAGTGAGACATGCGTATGTCGTACGTATAAATGGCTTTCAGAATTGCATTTCTATGCAAGCAGACATTGCATTTTAGCCACATGTGAAGTACCACAGAAATATGTAGGCCATTGACTGTAAATAAAGTACTATATTATAGACCAGGAACGAGGGTGGTCAGTAAACATCGGCAGTTAACCTTTTTTGATAGAGAGCTAAATATAGACTGGTGTCGCCTGACACTTGCGAAAGGGTAGATTGCCACCAGAAAACTTATATTTATTTATTTCCAAGTAATATGCAATCTAAATGTATATTCGAGACCTGCTGCAAGTATTTGTATGACAGTCATGACTATGTATAATCTAATATACGCGCGTAAGGGCGTAGGCGAGATATAAGAAAGATGGTTGAGCAATTTTCGACACCCACACAGTTATTATTCATTATTATTTACAATATTATACAATACAAATGTATTTGTGAAGAGTATTTTATGCATGCTGTATTTATACAAATTTAGTTGGTAGCCAAACTCAGAGAGAGAGAGGTGTTGTGGATGGAGGGAGAGAAGGGTCACCCACTGACCCACTGACCGTGTGATAATGACTGGAGTCACACTGAGAGGGGCAATTTTGCCGAGTGTTTGGGCAATTTTTGACAGAATAAAGTTATATAATTACTAATTCTTGACAGAGACAAACTTTTATAAACCTTTGCATGATATAATTGATAATCCCATCAATTTACAAACTTAAATTGGTGGGATAATTCATTTTTTTTTGTATATTGTCATTTCGATTGTAGACACAAAGTTTTGAGTGACATTTGTTATGAGCTCCTGTGGCATGGTTGGTAAGGTCGCGGACTGGAAAACTCAAAGTGTGGTAGGGTAGTGGGATCGAATCCAAGAAGGGGAAGGTTTTATAATGTTTAGAAACATTTTGATATTTTTTTTTTTTACAAGATCATGCCATTGTATTCAAACAATATGAAATATTCATAGAATATATCATATTGTAAGAATACAATGACATGACCTTGTTTTTTTTTTATTTTATTTATTTTTTTATTATCTTAGTAGATTTGACAGGATTTATTGAAACCTATTTATTTTGGTACAATTCATTTGAAGTAAGAAAATATATACACATTACTTTGGCTATAACAAACATATATATTGATATACTAAAAAAGAAGGCATATTACATGGAAATCTTTGAAACTTATAAACTAAATAATGAAAGATACAATTATATAATGTAAAAAGATATATCACAGGGACATGTTTGGAACTTATACATTATATAATATATATGTAACATTATGAGGTAGCGTGATCAATTTGGTCAGGTCAGGTAAGGTAGGGCGCGAGTCCAGGGCAGGGCAGGGGGCGAGTCCATGGCAGGGCAGGGCAGGGGGTGGCACTCAGTAGTTTTTATACATGTGGTAGTCCCTGAAGCAGTCACCCAAGCAGAGTGCAACTTTGCACTCGGCGCACATTGAGGTGACTCTTTTGGTTACGTGGGTTTTCCTGACACTGGTGCTGCAGACGTGGCACTGCACCTGCCTGTGACGAGTGCCAACCAGCTCGGTGTTGGTTAGGTAGTGTCTTTCCACACCCAGCTGGATGCGGTCAGGGACGTGATCCCCACGCAATGCCGTACGTCTGTGAGTGGTGGTGCCATACTTCTCCAGGAGTTGATATGCAACGTTGTACACAAACTCCCGGAATTTTAGCTTCTGGTTTGGGGCCATCTCTCTCTTCACCAACCACAAGTTGTAGGCGTTGAGCATCGTGATGTCAACTAGGTGGAGGAAGAGCTTGTGATACCACTTCACAGTCTTCCTCAGACACTCAACGCCTGACAGTTGACAGTCAGACTTGTCCACCAGGCGCATGTTCTTTGTGTAGTCCACTACCATGTCGGGCTTATAGATGGTCTTCCTGGTTCGGTAGTAGATTTTACCAGAGTCCATCTGGGCACCTGTGTGGACTGTGGAAAGCAGGTGAACGTCTCTTTTGTCCTTCCACTTCAGGGCTACCACTTTCCCGGACTTTTCAAGTTGCTTGTACTTCTGCCCCTTTCGTCGCCTTCTTCGGACATGCCTCTCGCGGTGTTCCTGGGCCAGTTCGTCTTCAGAAGGTGTGTCACTGGAGGAGGCATCTGACAGAGGAATGACATCACCTGTGAACTTGGGCATAAACTTTCTTGTCTTTCTGACAGTCCCACATGACCCCGTTTGGTTGTCATGAAGAAACTGGCAGAGAGCAGGAGAAGTATACCAGTTGTCAGTGTAGATGATGTGGCCTTTGCCCAGGTAAGGTGCCAACATTTTCCTGACGATGGCACCTGACATGCCCATGGGGTCACCGGCAGCGGCTTTTGGTACGTCAATGTCAGTTCCTGTATACACGATCATGTCAAGCACTATTCTAGTTTCACAGTCGCACAACACGAAGAGCTTGATTCCGAACCTATGCCTTTTCAAGGAGATATACTGCTTGAAAACAAGACGTCCTTTGAAGAGCACGAGCGACTCATCAATCACCAAATTGAGGAAGGGGTAAAAGTATTTCCTATACCTCTCCAACAACATGGTGAACACATCCCGAACTTTCCATATCCTGTCAATCCTGTTAGGATTTTCGTTGTCTGCAAAGTGCATAAATCTTAGCAGCAACAAAAATCTGTCACGAGTCATGAACTTATTGAAAGTTGGGGTGGCGATGAGAGGGTCGTGCTTCCAGTAGTGTTGCAACACATGCTTCTTGCAAAGAGGCATGAGGAACAACAAGGCAAAAAACGTCATGAATTCTTCAACAGTCGTATCCACCCAGCCTCGTATTCTCGCTTTTGGAGAAATGACGTCCAATTTGCCAAACACCCACCTGTAGTAGGCGTTTGTTTGGGCAACGATGTAAGTCATTACCTCCAAATCGAAAAAAGCGAGGAAGAACTCACTTTCGTTTGCGTTTTCGTCACAGGGGTACCAGGATTGAACTAGGGCACGTCAGGCACAAAATTGACCCCGTCCGACCACTCAAACGAAGGCATGCCAGGGATCGGAATGTCGTCTCCGTCTGCTTCTGCGTCTGAAATATCGCTGTCATGTTCGCGATACAATACAGCATCATCATCACCCTCCTCTTCACTAGACAGACGCCCTTCTTCATTTTCATCACCGACGTCTGACTCACTTCCACTGTCCACTCCCAAATCCCCCCACCCTTGGTCCCGTCCTAGGGCTTCGTCGTCGAAACCCGCAGGGCTGCCAATGCCCTGCGAATCACCACCAAACAGCAGGGCGGCGTACTTGGATGGTGTCAGATTTGTTCTGCTCACTCTAGCACGTAGGGGCGTCTTATGGGCAGGGACAGGGGCAGAATGGCCGGCAGGGGCATCGGCAGGGGCGGCGTCGGCAGGGGCGGCGTCGGCAGGGGCGGCAGTGGTGCGTGGTGCAGTGGGCCTGGAGGCAGGCAAGATGATGGTGGTGCCTGTCGCCCATTTCCCTTTCCCTTTCCCTTTCCCTCTTCCTTGGGCAGGGGCGGCAGGGGCGGCAGGGGCAGCAGGGGCAGCAGGGCCAGCAGGGACAGCAGGGCCGGCAGGGCCAGCAGTCGCTTTCCCTTTCCCCTTCCCCTTCCCCTTCCCTTTTCCTTGGGCAGGGGCAGCAGGGGCGGCAGGGGCAGCAGGGGCAGCAGGGGCAGCAGGGGCGGCAGGGCCAGGGGTGGCTGGTGGTGGTGGTGGTGGCAGGGTCACTGTGGCAGGCGTACGGGTTTTCTTCCCTACGCCCGTGCTTTTGATTCTGCCTGCCCCCGCAGGTTCTGCAGCCCTAGGGCGGCCTCCTGCGTCGCTGGTACTGGTGGCAGGGATGGCAGGGGTGGCAGTGGTGGTGGTAGTGGTTGTTGCAGTGGCCTGGGTCGTCGTGGCAGTGTCCGCAAAGTCCAATGACCTCTGTGCCATTGCCCTGCTTGCACGTGTTTTACGTGCTTTTGGTGCTGGTGCTTCGTCCTCCGAGCTGTAGGGCGTGTCGTACTGGTAGCTAGGGTTTCTGGTAGCCACCCTCTGCCTTCCACGGCGGCTGACACCACCAGAAGGAGGGCTGGTTGTGTCATCAGGGCGCGAGCGTGAGGGATGTGTGGGCTCCATGACTAGTGCTTGGGTTCTGGCACGGTGGTGCTTGCACGAGTGCGGGGCGAGCGTGTGGTGGGGTGGTATCGAGAGTTGCCATGTAGTACTACACCCACACCAATTTGTAGCCGCCTGTCTATAAACCCGCGGTTTTGGTACGTGTTCAAATGCCTTACTCTTAAGAGTCTTCCCGCAGTCCGCCGGGGGAACTCTTAAGAGTCTCCCCGCAGTTCCCGGGTTAAATAGATACAGCCATGGCATTAGACCTTATCTAATACAGGTACCATAATCATAAAGCTCGTAAAATATAA
>CM064526.1:14034532-14044532 GCA_032716605.1 Paralithodes platypus
CAGCCAGTTTGCGCTAGTCCCTTTTTAGTTATGAAGAGGTCAGGGATCAAGAATATTGTCAAGTTCGTTGGCGCTACCTATAGTATTTTCTTGCTCAAACGGCAGCCGGTGATTGGTTCTCGCCATTTTTTCCTCATATGTATATACATATACAATATATACATATATATATAATTTTGTTTTTCTATGTGGATAAGGGAGACAAAAGGCAGAACTGCCTGTAACGATTGTCTCCCCTAGTTGAAAGAGTGACAGGGCCAAAATCAAGGAACGTTCGAGCCAAAATGCCTGGACTCATTGAGTTTGAAGCAATTTAAGTCATAGGATGAAGGGAAGATGGATTCAGGGAGAGAGTTCCAGAGCTCAGCTGTTGAATAGAAGGTTTGAGAGGTGACCACGGGATTGGGCCCATACGGGATTGGGCCCACTTAGGTTAGGTTAGGTTAGGTTAGGTTAGGTTAGGTTCCAATCCCGTGGGCCCAATCCCATATGGGCCCAATTCCGTATATATTAATTTGTTTTTGTAATTTCTTTCCAGGTAATAGATGGACGAGATTCATACTGTGAGAAGAGGTTACCTATTGTTAAGAATTTATTCGAGGCCACTCTCAACTTCCTGTGACTTTTGATTGGACTACAATGTTAACTATAGAACAGAGGTGCAAAATCGTGGCTTGGCAGGAAGTTTTCCAGTCAGTGGTCCAAGTTCAGCGGCGATTCCGAGCAGTCTATGGACCAAATTATGCACCAGACACGAACACTGTCCTTGCCATCCACCAGAAATTTATAGAGACTGGATCTGTTTAGGACCGACCTCGAAGTGAGCGGCTTCGAAGTGGGCGAAATTAGGAGAATGAGTACGCTGTCTGTGAGGCATTCAATCTCAGTCAAGGAAAATCGATCCACCGAGCTTCTCTCGAGCTTATTATCAGCATGAGCACTATTCAACAGCTATTACAGCGTGATATCAAGCTTTATCCCTTCAAGATCCAGGTCGTTCAAAAGCTACATCCTGAAGACTTCAACATTAGAGAAGAAATGTGCGAGACCCTTCTTAATCACTCTGAAGTTGACCCCTCACTCATGGAACGGATTTGATTTAGTGAAGAAGCCCTCTTCCATATTTTCGGACACATCAACCGCCGCAACACTCGGATTGGGATTCCGAAAACCCAGTGCAGGTTAGGGAACATGAAAGAGACACGCCAAAACTAGTAATTTGGTGTGCCATTTCGTCCGTTGGACTGATTGGCCTGTACTTCTTTAGGGATGAAGTTGGAAATTCGGTGAATGTCAATGAGGAGAATGTCCAAATGCTCCGGGAGTTTGTTATTCCCCAACTGTCTGCAGTGACTAATGTCGAAGAGGCCATCTTCCAACAGGATGGTGCTCTTTCACATTACTCGCGTGTCGTTCGCACAATTCTGAATGAGAAGTTCCCGGATAGCTAGATTTAAAAAAAAAAAAAGGTCCCACCCCTTTCCCATTCTTAAGTAAGCCATTTTAGATTTACAGAAGAGTGACCATTACTTGCATTACTGCATGTCCACACACATTTCAGTAATGTAAGCATGTGTCCTATTTTTTTTTTTTTTGTTTGTTAAGGTGACAGTTACAAAGTGGTGTACAATCTATCTTATTCTAGTTACATTGTAGTTTATCTTATTGTACCAGTACCTCCCTACAATCAACCTAGTTGTTCCCCAATTCGTCCCTCCGCCACGACCATTTCAAAGTCCAAGTCTCTCACTCTTGTCCTCTGTAGCGGGGAGGACCTTGTACCCCTGAGGACAAGGAGTGCAGACCTGAGGTAGAGAGAAAGAGAAGCGGCATCTCATCCAAGTTATGACTTGGCTTTCTATGCTGGCGCTTTTTCTCCGATATTTGTTCAGCTAATCTGGCATACGAAGACACTTGCAAGATAGGTCCCATAACCTCCCGACGATGAGAAGACCAGAAGGAGGTAAAGCTTCCTTGATCCCTGTTCCAAATTCTTTCTTCATAAGCGCCGTTTTTGTTTTTCTCACTTTCGGTTTCTCAAGTATGCCGCCTTGTGGTCCTCCGCTCACGATATGTTTGTTGCTCTTGGGTTGAAGATTCTGATGTCGAAAAAAGCCCGTTGTCCCTCGTCCAAAACCTCGGAGCACTTACGTCCACTCTTGCTTCATTTGAAGTATTTGGCAGTATGGTGGGACAAGCGATTCCGTTTCCATAGGCAGAAGTTCCGGTTCGAATCCGGACATCATGGCACACCTCGTCCAGCATTGGGCAGTGATTTTTTTTGTCTCGTAACTTCATCCATGCAGGATTACAGATGAATCCTCCTTTTCTTAACAAGTTCTGAGTTGGTCTAGGGGAGGTGTTTATTTTCACCACATGCACATTTCAGCGCGGCAGTGTTCCCCCCCCCCCCCGAAAACTCTGGCCACCCATACCTCAAGGCTACGGCATAATTCATTGAATTCTTGTTTATTTAAGCTGAAAGCCTTTCTCCTTTATTTGGGTAATGATGTGAGCCAATTTGAAGCCCCCGTGTCCTTGTGCCATCTCAACTCGTCATTTTCAGTTCTTCCCTACATCTGGTCTTAATTTGTTCTAGGACTATGTTTCTGGCCTCTCTCTGCTCCTGCTCTTTGTAATTTCCTGTCTTGCACATTTCGTTGTTCCTCTTCGTCCACCTCATAATTTTCATTTTGCTCCCGGTATTTTTTCTGTCAGAGACGTAGTAAGTTTTAAGGGAATTTTGGGTTTCATTGTAGTGCCGCCTCCACTGGGGTTGTATGATCCCCATACCCTCCGCACCTTGGCGGAAGAGCTAATTAGATCTCTTAGCTCTTTGCGTGACGCTCCTTCCATCTCTGTTAGGGCCGGTATGACTGTTCCTCTGATTGACACTTCTTTCAAGCGGTTGGAGCATCTGTCTAATGCCAGGCACTTGTTCTCATAAGAAAGGTCCATCTGTGCTTAACACCATTAATGTGAAGGCAGTATATGCAGCATGTGGTTTAGATTTCGCAATGTCTGCCAGGGTTTTCACTTCCTTTACCCCACTCTGCTACCTTTTTTCGCACATAGTCCTCTCTTTGCATTCCTTCTGTGCCCTATTACCTGGCTCCCAAATGGCGTTGACCCTCCGTTTGTTGTTAATCTTCACCTCCTGTCCCATAAACAAAGTTCGCAACCGGCTTCTTCATACTTGTTTTCTTTTCACTATTAGTACAGATATACTAGCATTCGGATGGTACCCCAATGACATTCGCCTACCGATTGTTGTACTCCCTCCGCACACCATTCTTTGAGATCCCCTATTTTTCCTGCACCTGTGAGGTCATCTGCATACGCCACTTGTTTCACTCGGGTTACCTCATGTTTTATTTTCTGCTGCAGAATTGATAGTGCCAGTGCGTACATTGCCATTGCCACTGGATCTCCTTGCGTTGTTCCTTCATTTTATTTGAGAATTTTCATTTCTTCCTTCTTTGTGCTTCCCCGGATAGCTAGATTGGGTGCCGTGGACCTATGGAATGGTCTGCTCGTTCGCCAGACCTTACACCTAGTGACTTCTTTCTGTGGGGATTCATCAAGACTCAAGAGCTAGGTTTATGCTACAAAACCGTGAGACCTATCCACCCTAAAAGAAAGAATGAGGAATGCATGCGCATCATGTTGATAAACATGGGACAAGGGGATGTCAAAAGGTGGCTAGATTGCGTTGAAAAAGGAGGCACTCACGTCGAGGTCTACCAATGACTTCTCAAGATAAGTAGATTATCGATCTTTTGGTGTGTAAGATCGTATTATCCATCCATATTGCATACAAAGTTTGGAATTTTAGGAATGTTTAAAAAAACATGAGTGACTTTTGGGACACCTTGTGTTATGCCACGTTTTCAATAAAACGTGAGCTAATCTGATTGTGATATCCACCTTAGGAATCAGCGCTAATCATCAACTTAGATACCTCTCCGCTGGGTAAGGATCAGCCTTGGCTCTATTAATCAACACTCTAGTAACAAGCAATGGACACAAAACACACAGTAAAGGATATACAGGTTTTATTCCTTAATATTAATAGCTAGGGTACAATCTCAATATGTCTCTGGAAAAGTAAACATAGCATTCATATATAGAGAATAATAATGTTACAAATGAACATATGAATAAGAACATACAGAGGATAAGTCACAAATCACAATAAATAAAGTCCTGAAATAAATATACAAAGCTCTCCAACATGGTTTGAATGTGAGTAAATAATAGTTACTGCGATGTTATAAGCGTAGCACTGATAAGTATGGACAATAGGACAGTATTTGATTTCTAAACGAACAATAAGTCAAAGTAACTTGAATAAGTATTTAAACTGTAATAACTCAAAGAGTAATAGATATGAAAGATCACTTCATAAACTTGTAAGAAATATAATAGCTATACAGTATACAGTATATGTGACCGAGGAACAATTACTCGCGACTTGAACCTTCATTATTGGATCTGTACCCAGATGACACGTAGCATATAAACTCAGGTCTGAATAAGTGTTCCCATTTTACGTGTAGATGTAGGTCTTTATAACCGGATAAACATGTATATATTTCCACGTTGATGACTACAGGAGCCTGTACAGTCGTCTCCATAAGAAGTTGCACAGGGTACTCCACCCATCCACCCTCCCAGGGAGGAAGGGATTATTTGGTAATGTTGGTATCCCTACACAAACCACCGGAATCCCCCACTCTCCAATGTCTTCCTTCTCTTTACCCCCAACACTTTCTCTCTCCCTCCCCCACTCACCCGTCATGTAGCGTGCTTTACCCTTAGCGTTTTTTTTTGTTTACGTATTTTATTGTAAATCTTGCAACATTTATTTACACGTGACCATAAATACCCCTTCTTTCTCTTTACACACTTTAACACCTTATTAGCGGGCTAGGCGGTATTTTACACGTGCCGCCCAGCGGGCACAATCCCGAAATATTCGCTCACTTTCACTCGCCCTAGCGCCGTAACTATGGCTCCAATCGGAACGAAACGATGATTTTTGGAACGAACAACTCTTCGTCTCCCCATAGAAGTCTATTCTGAATGAATTGAGCGAGTGTGGAGGGTGGGAGGAGGTGAGGAAGGGAGGCTACTTTTTGGTGTATTTCCCAGGCGCGTTCGGATGCGTTCGCTTTGTCCTGACTTCGGCCTCACGCGCGTCTATTATTCCTTCGGTAAGCCCTCTTATTTTATCTTGTTTCTCCTTATTTCTGTATTCTCTGTATTCTCGCTCTTTCTCTCTCTCTCTCTCTCTCTTTCTGTCTCTCTCACTCCTCTCGTCTGTCTGTCTGACTCTCTCTCTCTCTCTCTGGCTAGCTCGCTTTCTTTCTCTCTCTCTCCTCCCTTCTCCTTCGTACGCGCTGTCTCCCTTCCTCCCTGTCTCTCTTCTCTATATTTCTCCCTTTCGTATATGTAATTCTCATTATTCTTTTCTCTAATCCCTCTTTCTTTATTTGCTTGTAATATTTCTGTATTATTATATCTTTTTCACTCTATTTTCAGTTCAGTTTCTGTATTCTCTTTCATTTATCACTAATAAATTTCATTCCTTACAAGCTACCGTACAAATACGGTATTCCTTCGGTAAGCCCTCTTATTTTATCTTGTTTCTCCTTATTTCTGTATTCTCTGTATTCTCGCTCTCTCTCTCTCTCTCTCTCTCTTTCTGTCTCTCTCACTCCTCTTATCTGTCTGTCTGACTCTCTCTCTCTCTCTCTCTGGCTAGCTCGCTTTCTCTCTCTCTCCTCCCTTCTCCTTCGTACGCGCTGTCTCCCTTCCTCCCTGTCTCTCTTCTCTATATTTCTCCCTTTCGTATATGTAATTCTCATTATTCTTTTCTCTAATCCCTCTTTCTTTATTTGCTTGTAATATTTCTGTATTATTATCTTTTCACTCTATTTTCAGTTCAGTTTCTGTATTCTCTTTCATTTATCACGAATAAATTTCATTCCTTACAAGCTACCGTACAAATACGGTATATATATATGATTATATATATATATATATAATATATATATATATATATATATATATATACTGTATATCGGTGTATATCACGGTATACGGCATATTTCTCTCCTTACGAAAGGAGAGAAGAGTCATAGCAATTTCAAGGTCACCTTCGTAAGGAAACAAATATACCGTACATGGTGATATATATACGCCTATCAAATGATTGATATCAATATACGGTATATATATATATATATATACTGTATTTTGGTGAATATTGATATCAATCATTTGATAGGCGTATATATATCACCATGTACGGTATATTTGTTTCCTTACGAAGGTGACCTTGAAATTGCTATCACTCTTCTCTCTCCTTTCGTAAGGAGAGAAATATACCGTATACCGTGATATATACGCCTATCAAATGATTGATATCAATATATATATATACTGTATATTGGTGTATATTGATTTCAATCATTTGATAGGCGTATATATCACGGTATACGGTAGATTTCTGTCCCTACAATGTACCGATACGTACATGATGATAGGTATGCCTATCAAATGATTGATATCAATATACGGTATATATATATATATATATATATACTGTATATTGGTGAATATTGATATCAATCATTTGATAGGCGTATATATATCACCATGTACGGTATATTTTTTCCTTACGAAGGTGACCTTGAAATTGCTATGACTTCTCTCTCCTTTCGTAAGGAGAGAAATGTACCGTATACAGTGATATATACGCCTATCAAATGATTGATATCAATATATATATACTGTATATTGGTCTATATTGATTTCAATCATTTGATAGGCGTATATATCACGGTATACGGTACATTTCTGTCCCTACTATGTACCGTACCTGTGACCTGGAAATTGCTATGACTCTTCTCTCTCCTTTCGTAAGGAGACAAATGTACCGTATACCGTGATATATACGCCTATCAAATGATTGATATCAATATATAGATACTGTATATTGGTCTATATTGATTTCAATCATTTGATAGGCGTATATATCACGGTATACGGTACATTTCTGTCCCTACTATGTACCGTACCTGTGACCTGGAAATTGCTATGACTCTTCTCTCTCCTTTCGTAAGGAGACAAATGTACCGTATACCGTGATATATACGCCTATCAAATGATTGATATCAATATATATATACTGTATATTGGTCTATATTGATTTCAATCATTTGATAGGCGTATATATCACGGTATACGGTACATTTCTGTCCCTACTATGTACCGTACATGTGACCTGGAAATTGCTATGACTCTTCTCTCTCCTTTCGTAAGGAGACAAATGTACCGTATACCGTGATATATACGCCTATCAAATGATTGATATCAATATATATACTGTATATTGGTCTATATTGATTTCAATCATTTGATAGGCTTATATACCACGTTATACGGTACATTTCTGTCCCTACTATGTACCGTACATGTGACCTGGAAATTGCTATGACTCTTCTCTCTCCTTTCGTAAGGAGACAAATGTACCGTATACCGTGATATATACGCCTATCAAATGATTGATATCAATATATATATACTGTATATTGGTCTATATTGATTTCAATCATTTGATAGGCGTATATATCACGGTATACGGTACATTTCTGTCCCTACTATGTACCGTACATGTGACCTGGAAATTGCTATGACTCTTCTCTCTCCTTTCGTAAGGAGACAAATGTACCGTATACCGTGATATATACGCCTATCAAATGATTGATATCAATATATATACTGTATATTGGTCTATATTGATTTCAATCATTTGATAGGCGTATATATCACGGTATACGGTACATTTCTGTCCCTACTATGTACCGTACATGTGACCTGGAAATTGCTATGACTCTTCTCTCTCCTTTCGTAAGGAGACAAATGTACCGTATACCGTGATATATACGCCTATCAAATGATTGATATCAATATATATATACTGTATATTGGTCTATATTGATTTCAATCATTTGATAGGCGTATATATCACGGTATACGGTACATTTCTGTCCCTACTATGTACCGTACCTGTGACCTGGAAATTGCTAGGACTCTTCTCTCTCCTTTCGTAAGGAGACAAATGTACCGTATACCGTGATATATACGCCTATCAAATGATTGATATCAATATATATACTGTATATTGGTCTATATTGATTTCAATCATTTGATAGGCGTATATATCACGGTATACGGTACATTTCTGTCCCTACAATGTACCGGTACGTACATGGTGATATGTATGCCTATCAAATGATTGATACCAATATACGGTATATATATATATATATATATATATATACCATATATTGATTGAAATCATTTGATAGGCGTATATATATATATATATATATATAGGCGTGCATTTTCACTCTCTCTCTCTGTTTCGCTTGCTTTGCAGGAATTTTTGTTTTGTTTTATAAATAATATTATTTCAACACATTTCCAAATCACCCTATGGGGTAGTGTTGATGACTCATTTTTTTTTTTGTGGTGTTCCCAGGAGGTGTAATCCACATTGCATTGAGGTAGAAAAGGCAGTTATAGGATTGAGGTAGATAAAAGGCAGTTATATGATTGAGGTAGACAAATGACATGGATGTATGAGGTAGACCAAGAAGCAGATGGATGGATGAGATTAGAAACTTATGGATGTAATGGGTGATGTTGCTGATGATGATGAATGCACTTGTGTTTGGGTAGTGTGCTATTCCACCATATGAATGATTGAATGACATGAATTCATGAGGTAGTTTGAAATAGATGAATGAATGATTGCATGAACTTATGAATGATTGGCAAGAGGTCTAGAGGAGGAGGAGGTCTTGGAAGAGGTCTAGAAGTGTTCCAGTGTGTGGTACTCTGTGTAACATGGAGAAGCGCATAGTCCCACATTACAATAGCTACACATGAACGTAGTTTCCTTCCTAATTTGGTTCCTCCTTGTTGTATGTTTGCAGACGTGGCACTGCTTCAGTCCGTGCTTCCGGTTGGCTGCGATCTGTGATGCTGAGCGGGGGCAAAACTCAAGCATGTGGGTCAAGAAGTAGTCCCGGCTCTCAAGGCGGGCAGGCATATTCACGATCGGCCTCGGAGGTGGTAGCATACGTGTGGTTCCGTGCTTCCTGAAGATGGAGTCGATGATGTCCTTCGCGAACAGCCTTACCGAGCTCTTCCTTCCTGTCCGCGTCATCCACAGGTTGTACGCGTTCAGGATAGTGACATCAAGAAGATGGAGTACCACCTTCTTATACCACTTACACGTCTTCCTGAGGCAGTCAACAGCAGTGATTTGCATGTCACTCTTATCCACCAACCGCATGTTTATGTTGTAGTCCATAACAAGGTCAGGTTTGGAGATAGGGACTAGATGCTTCTCGCGGGTGACAGGGTCCATTTGGTATCTCTTCTTCCCGCTATCTCGCATTGTGGACTTGTGGAAGGTGGAGAGGACATTGACTGGCTTTGTGTCATGCCAACAAATAGCCAGTATACTGGCACTGCTGCTCTTCTTCCGGAAGATGTCTCCTTTCCGTGTAGCATGAAACTTGGGCCAGTGGTTTCTGTTTGCCCTGACAGTTCCACAGCTTCCCGTGCTCCTTGCAAGGAGATACCTGGCAAGGAGAGGAGAGGTGTAAAAATTGTCGCTGTACAAGATACGGTTGGCATCCAGATACGGCTCCATCAGTGTCTTCACAACCGCCCCTGAAAGACCCAGTAGGTCGTTTGGAATGTCCACATCAGTAGCGGTGTAGATGATGAGGTCCAGCACGTATCCTGTCTCGCAGTCACACAGTACAAAGAACTTGATCCCGAAGCGGTGACGCTTCGACGGAATGTACTGCCTGAAAGAGAGACGTCCACGGAAGAGGATCAAGGACTCATCAATCACAACATTCTGAAAAGGTTTGAAAAACCGGCGATACCTGGTCAGGAGGGAGTTCAGGAATGG
>CM064526.1:14049532-14149532 GCA_032716605.1 Paralithodes platypus
ACCGTGATATACGCCTATCAAATGATTGAAAACTCGCAAACACGAAATAATAATATCAATACCATCATTTGATAGGCGTCTATATCACGGTGTAGGGTTGATTTCATACTATGAAATCAATCCTACACCGTGATATACGCCTATCAAATGATTGAAAACTCGCAAACACGAAATAATAATATCAATACCATCATTGATAGGCGTCTATATCACGGTGTAGGGTTGATTTCATACTATGAAATCAACCCTACACCGTGATATACGCCTATCAAATGAATGGAAACGTAATATATGAAGACCAACACCACAATCTTCAATCGCTTGCAAAACTTTCAAGCAATTTCAGTCACATGCGTAAGGAATGTATTCTACTGTACACCGATATATATGTATTATATAGCCTACGCCTATAAGATAATAAGATAATGAATGGAAACGTAATATATGAAGACCAACACCACAATCTTCAATCGCTTGCAATAAAACTTTCAAGCAATTTCAGTCACATGCGTAAGGAAATAATGAATGGAAACGTAATATATGAAGACCAACACCACAATCTTCAATCGCTTGCAATCAAACTTGCAAACAATTTCAGTCACATGCGTAAGGAATGTATTCTACTGTACACCGATATATATGTATTATATAGCCTACGCCTCTAAATAATGAATGGAAACGTAATATATGAAGACCAACACCACAATCTTCAATCGCTTGCAATCAAACTTGCAAACAATTTCAGTCACATGCGTAAGGAATGTATTCTACTGTACACCGATATATATGTATTATATAGCCTACGCCTATAAATAATGAATGGAAACGTAATATATGAAGACCAACACCACAATCTTCAATCGCTTGCAATCAAACTTGCAAACAATTTCAGTCACATGCGTAAGGAATGTATTCTACTGTACACCGATATATATATGTATTATATAGCCTACGCCTATAAATAATGAATGGAAACGTAATATATGAAGACCAACACCACAATCTTCAATCGCTTGCAATCAAACTTGCGAGCAATTGCAGTCACATGCGTAAGGAATGTATTCTACTGTACACCGATATATATAATATATATAATCTCTATCAATCTCTCAAATAATATAAATGTACATTGTACTTACCAACACCAACACCAGTGTGTTCATCAAGCTCCTCGTCACTATCTTCACCATCTTCGCCCCGCAAGTTATGGCGTCTGTGAAAACCGATGACAGGGTTATCTTCCAGTTCTTCTTCCTCCTCACTTCCCCCACTGTCACCAAGCCCTTCCATGCTTTCATTCAACGATATTCTAGATACCGCTGAAGAGTTCATCAGCAGAACTAACTCCTGGGCTGAGAGCGGGACCCTACGCCTTGGCTGGCGCGACGTACTAGGGGCGGGCACCGAATCGAACACGGGCAAATCTTGTCTCTCCATTGTGGCGGCTAGAGCGGTACTGAGCCAAGCTCACGTGATGGGGATGTGTGGGTGGGACTTACTAGTGCACTGCCTGACCGCTAGATTTTGCTTTCCACTTAAATTACGGCGGGAAATACCAACTCGACCTATGTAGCGCGCCGCCACATAGTCCAGATTTATTATACTCGACTTATGTTGCGCGCCGCCATTTAAGGGTTAAAACCTTCCACTACAGCCAGGCTATCGTTAGAAGATTTTACTCAGGTTAGGAAGGACCTTTACGAATCAAAGGTGTAAACGCGAAATCAGGTAACCCTCTGACTCTCACATGTGCTTCCTAACTTGAATTAATTCGGTTAGTGATGGCCAACATGAAATCCATAAAGGCATCGTCCTATTGAAGAGGTTTATTTTTATTGCATGTATCCAAGTGTGAAGATGAATAATTACAAACACATCTTTTGGCTCAAATGTATTCTGTAGTATACTAAATTTCCAATACACAATTAAAATAATGTTTTGTGCATGATTAATACAGTTACACAATTTTAGTTAATTGAAATAAAAATACATACAATACAACAGCATACCGGTTGTGATATCATCTTTTGCAAACAATAGACAACAATCATTCAAGCACACCCACATACACAGCCATATATACAGAAGGTAAATACACAGAAATATAAACCGAGAGAGTTATATAGACAATACAGAAATATGATATAAATATTTAAATGTTAATGTTGAAATTGAGTGATTGGTACAAAATCACCAATATTGACTGTTAGTTAAATAATCAAAGACTGACATGGAAAGTTATTGATAGACATATATTGTAAGAAGTAATTGTATATAAAACATATAAGCATACTAATATGGAAATATACAAATTAACGATTGAGTCAGATAAAGCAAATATCTTGTAGATCCAATTCATAGGTTCCAATGCATTTTGAGGAAAATACAGCACCTGATCATAATACCAAATAAAATAAAACTGATGTTAATCATGCGAAACCATTAGTACAGATTTACTAATAATTCGGCAATTCCTTATTGTCCCCTTTATAAACTCCCTTATAGGACTTATCGATCATACTTTATACGCTCTAACTCCGTGTTGTTTTGTATAAGTGTAAACCACGCATTTGTAGCCTCTACTTACTGAATATGAGAAGTATCCAATGTCGCTAATAGTTTCGTCATAATTCTTTGGACTGAAATTTTCTAATTCAAAATAAATATATAAATATATAAAGATGAAAAGTAAATTGTAACCTTGCAAAAAGCAGTCTTAAATACACTAAGGACAATGCCGGATACGTTTCTTCAATTAATGGGGGTGGAGGGGGAGACTATAAATACACTAAGGACAATGCCGGATACGTTTCTTCAATTAATGGGGGTGGAGGGGGAGACTATAAATACACTAAGGACAATGCCGGATACGTTTCTTCAATTAATGGGGGGGGGGGAGACTATAAATACACTAAGGACAATGCCGGATACGTTTCTTCAATTAATGGGGGGAGGGAGGCTATAAATACACTAAGGACAATGCCGGATACGTTTCTTCAATTAATGGGGGGGGGGGGAGACTATAAATACACTAAGGACAATGCCGGATACGTTTCTTCAATTAATGGGGGGGGGAGACTATAAACAAATTATGACTTAACATAATAGATGCATTTAAGCAGGTCATGCATACTAAAGTGCACAATAGACAGTAAAGCTTACTTAATACAAATAACATAACCACACATACAAACCCAATAATAGGGTATATTAGATATGAAAATATGGGAAGTCACCTAAGGCCAGGGTAAGAGGTAAGAAACTTAAAACAAGCTAGGGAAAACGAATTGGGGTGAAGTAAATTATGATTAATAGACAGGAGGCAAACTCATGAGATTGGATGAAGAAGAGAAACGCACAAGACAAAGGAAAAACATAATTACAGAAACTATCGTAAGGCAAACCAATGGACAGACAAGAACAAGGACCAGTAGTAAAAACAATATGAAAACATTTACATAAAACAAAAATAGGAAATGTTACGCGAAAAGCGGTACGGAGTCGTAAATTATAAATAATAATAGATATTGTAGGCATGTATAGAATGTAATAAACCGATAAACGGTAGAACAGCTAGAAGAAAGTCCATTATATAAGAAAAATAACTAGAGGGGCACTCGGGAGAGCGCATGCCTCCACCGCCGCTGGCGGAGGTATGCGCTCTACCAACCGCCCCCTTGATGTAATAACTTCGTCATTGGCGCATATCCTATCTGCTCACCAAATTTCTAGAACATTGGTTCAATATTTTGTGAGCCGCCTATGCTGGCGGAGGTATGCTCTCTACCGATCACCTCTTAACCCCTTAATGGCGGCGCTCGACTTAAGTCGTGCACCAATTTGCAGCAAGTTAGGAGCATTATTAAGGCTTTTAAAGGGTTAAAATCGAGTGCAATGGCCGGGAGCGCAGCGGGCCAGACAGCCGACTCCCAGGGCTTACCGCCGCCCATTAACTCATGTTCCCTGTGTTCTCGAGAGGCCGGCAGTGTAGCCAGTAGTGAGCATAGCTGGGAAAAATATACCGCTATACGCTAAACTCCCATGTTCGTGGCACCACTGCAAGAGAACCACGAGTGCTACGTAGCTCGTTCTGGTCTCATTTTGAAGCTTTTAGCGCCTAGTTTTTTGCTGAATAAATTTCTTTTCATGCAGATACTTGATTGATCATTCAGGAGGGCCTGAATATGCCCAAATGAGCCCAAAACACCCTGCTAGACAAGGGTTAAACTGAATGACTTCTTACTTGGTGCATATCCTATCCGGCCACCAAATTTCGTGAACATCGGTTTATAACTTTTGAGAACTGGTTTACAGGCAGACAAACAAACAGACAGACAAACAAAGGCAAAACAATACCTCCCGAACTTCGTTGGCGGAGGTAACAAATAAACAAATGTGCAGTGGTCATTATAGAATGAAGACTTAAGAGTGAGCAAGTGGAAAAAGCATGATTGATTCAGTTGAAAAACAAAACAAAAATAGTTTGGATATAATTAAATTATGTAAGAGAAGGAAATTAAATAAGATGAAACTGATACCTTAAATTTTAACTTGTTTAATGTAATGATTTCACATGCTACTAAGTGGATATTTTGTATCTCATATGCTTTAAAATCTTGGAATTTGTAATTCCGGATCTACTGAATAATATGAGGAATCCCATATATTCGAAAGTAACTTCTATCACCAAAAATATTTAATTACATTCTCCCGTTTAAATTATAAGTTCAGCTTTAAAAATGTCCGTTGTGCATTAATTCTAATTTATTGTTATGTATTCATCCTTTCTCATTCTTGGAATTCAATTATATTTAACTTTAACTAAGATATTGTTTGCATAACTGGGTAACAAAATGACGCTTGCTGTTCGCATTTTTGTGTCGTGAATAAGTGCAATGCTATCTTTCTTTATAATCGTGCGAGATGGTGATCAGTAACTTGTTAGATAATACCAAAAACCTAACAATCAGGGAACGCACTTTCCCACATAACTGCATGCATATCGAAAGTAGCGAGGAAGCAACACAATTTTGGGAACAAGTCAGTGAATCATAGATAGCACCAAATGAAAGGTTCGTATTATTTTAGAGTTATCAAGTGAATTACCTTACGGTAGTTCATAATTTGTCCTTGATACTATAGGCCTAATTCAAATATAAATGTCCTTTTCCTGATACATCACAAACGTTGCCGTTCTTAATAGGCATTCCAACCTTAAATCTATAATGGTCGTTGGCTACCAAATTGATGATAAAATCAATGAAGCGCACACGAGAGAGAGAGAGAGAGAGAGAGAGAGAGAGAGAGAGAGAGAGAGAGAGAGAGAGAGAGAGAGAGAACTAGTTAATGTAGATTGTTTCCAGAGGTCAAAGATAGACGATGGTTCAAGTTGCTAAGGTAATAATAAAAACAAACAGTACAGAGTCACAGGGGAAGGCCATGGCAGAATACCCCCGCCCCCCCCCCCATTCCACACACACACAAACACACACGCGTATACGCCGATGTTAAGAAATCCTCATATATGAGTTCTAAGGAAAGTTGTGTGTATAGTTATTACTTGTTAATCATACTAGGATTATTATGACACATAAATATTAAACGAGCATAACGAATACGAGATGGTCTTCCTTCGTTGTAGAATTTTGAATGCTAATGCTCTCCAGTATGGGATAGGGGCATCATAGGTGACTAAACATTAATGTAATAATCATCTTACTCAAAGTATGGGATATGGGCATCATAGGTGACTAAACATTAATGTAATAATCATCTTACTCAAAGTATGGGATAGGGGCATCATAGGTGACTAAACATTAATGTAATAATCATCTTACTCAAAGTATGGGATAGGGGCACCATAGGTGACTAAACATTAATGTAATAATCATCTTACTCAAAGTATGGGATATGGGCATCATAGGTGACTAAACATTAATGTAATAATCATCTTACTCAAAGTATGGGATAGGGGCACCATAGGTGACTAAACATTAATGTAATAATCATCTTACTCAAAGTATGGGATAGGGGCACCATAGGTGACTAAACATTAATGTAATAATCATCTTACTCAAAGTATGGGATAGGGGCACCATAGGTGACTAAACATTAATGTAATAATCATCTTACTCAAAGTATAAACAAGCATAAATACATAACGCAAGAAAGACAAGGAAAACGAAATACTCCAGTTACGCACCAGTCACCATTAATAATTAACATATTAATTGTTTTATCTGGATAATGTAAGCGGTAACATACAAACAACCAAACATTACCCTTTTATCTGGAAGTAATAGACAAGGGATTATGTGGCCATATACACACACACACACACACTCTCTCTCCGGGGGCTGGCGTAGCGTGGTGGCTAGCGCACTCAACTTGTGATCAGGGAGACTCAGGTTCGAGTCCCGCCGCCGACACGTTACCTTGCAGGTGGGGTAGCGCCCATCCTAACTTACCCTAGTAGTGCTATATGGTTTCTTCAGGTCTATCGTGGTGGAATAATTTCCATTTCTGTCTCTCTCTCTCTCTCTCTCTCTCTCTCTCTCTCTCCCACACATGAAGATAATTAATTGAATCCCTAACATAATGCTAAGGTCATCAGACTATGTCACATCTCTAATTTGAAGCACATGGCATAATGTGTTATCAACTGCTACGGAGTAGCAGGAATTATTTGATATTATATATATACAATAATATACAGAGTATTCTAAAGATTGAGTAGATACTGTTACATTAAACTCGCGTGTGTGTGTGTGTGTGTGTGTGTGTGTGTGTGTGTGTGTGTGTGTGTGTGTATATATTATTTAACATAGCCTGTGTTCTTAAACATAGACGTAACATGAAGGATGAATATTTTGTCAAAATAGATTCTCATTACCTTCATAATTATACAAAGAATGCAGGGTAACATTGACATTAAGCAAATACAGTACAAAAATAGGTAGTAAGGAATAGATGATGCATATTTACTTGCATGCTTTATAATCATGATCAATTGAATGACTTCATAACATATATTAAATATATGTTCAGGAAATTAAAAGAGCATGGAAAGTTCCAGTAACTTAGAATTTGGGAGGGAGAGACAAGTGTGTGTGTATGTGTGTGTTGGAGGGGGTGGGGGGAGAGAGAAAGGGGGAATACTGGTGGAATGGAACACGGGTGTGGGGAATCAGGGGGGATGGCGGGAGGGGAGGGGTGAGTTCAAGGGAACCAATAGAACACCCTCTTTCTCTTGGTAAAACAGGGGAGAGAGGAGATGACCACCTGAGCCGGAACATATGCTCTTAACCCGTACAGCCCCAGCGACGCGCCTGACGCGTCGGCGATGTATGTAACGCACAGCCCCAGAGACGCGCCTGGCGCGTCACCCTAATTGCGCCGACCGTAACCTCAGGTGTAGCCACTCAAGAGGGCTCAGATTTGTATGGGAACTGTGTACGTATCCCACGCAACCGTGCCGATGGTTGAAAACTCTCAAAGTCCACGTGCGTGCGCGCGAGCGCGCAATAACCTGTTTTTTGGGGATAATTGCCTTCAATTTTTTACTCTTATAAAATCCATTTTCGGGGGCTCTGTAGGACCATTTTTTAAGCTTTTTGAGCGGTTTTTCGTGGTTTTTCCTTCATTCCTAACCCATTCGCTATTGTTTCTGGAATAAAACCATTTTTTGAAAACCGGCCGGGTTCTGGTGCGCAAACATTACAAAACTAGCCGGGGCTCCACGGGTTAACTGTACCTGAGGAAGTATATAAATATTTTCCACACGATAGAAGTGTGTATTGTTCTCCCAAAGCAGAGTGACACAAATATATAAGGAAGGGAAGAATGGAAAATCTTCTTTTATTGACGTTAACACTTGTGAACCTTAACATACCTCACTCTGGACCCTCACTAAAATCATCGTTACCATTACGAATAAGAAAACACTTAAAGGATTGAGTAGAGAGTAGAAACTGGTAGAACGATATTGGAGAACACTGGTGTAGGCACATATATCTTGGTTCTTGACTACAGGGATCTGGGATTTCACACTTCCCAGCTAGGTTCAGGCTCAAACAATTCCAGTTTACGTTCGGCTCTCTCTCTACCTTCTCTCGTCTCGGCACAACGCACTCGATCCCTATTCACGCTGAACCTGGAGGATGACAACAAAGGATCCCCTAGACTTGGTATACTTAAGGTATTTCCAGGCGTAGGCGGACAGTGAGTAGAAATACTATCCTGAACCTCGAAGGGGTAGAGTGATGTAAACTTAGACTGAGTGGTGTTAACTATGCTTGCATCGAAAGTACTTGAGTCATCTATTATGCTCTGATCAAAAGAGATAGCAGCTAATAACTCAATCTCGTCCCTGTCTGGGAGTACAACGTCACAAGAAAGACTTAAGAGGCTGCTCTGCACGAGATCTTGGGTTTCAATTGGAAGCGCACATTTGGAGACATTTCCAATTGAATTATCTACTAGCCTTCCTAAGTGTGGATGATTGCTAGTTGATAAGGAATGAAGTTCCTCACCGAGATCTCTACTTTTGTCTACTCCGAGTTCAGAACCCAAAGTGGTAATTAAGTCGGTAGGCTGATGGCTTGCTTTGACTAGGCTCAACGCGCATAGTAACTCTGATTTTGTCGGCATTTTGGGTGCCCGGTTTCGGGGCAAGAGGGACATGGGTGATATTCTGGCTTTGTTTTCTTTCAGGGAGCCGGTCGCATTAAGGTTTGGTTTTACTTAGGATTACGTGAGGAGGATGCAGGCATTGTTTGAACTTGAGTATTTGGTTTGTGCTGGCTCTGAGGGAGATTTAGGAATGATGTGTGAGGTTGTTCTATTATTGTTTGCCTGTTCATGTCTTCACTATTGACATGGTTAAAATAGTTTAGCACTGGTTTTGAATATTTAACTTGCCTATTATTATTCACTTTCCTCTGATTTTGATATTGCACAGGGGCACACTGCAGGGGTTGAATTTGCATAGTGTTGCTGGAGTCCTTTGCGTCCACGTGTTGGTCTGGGCGGCTATCGCAGTTTCCCCTCCGACTTGCGTTTTCTTTCTTTGGTCCTAGTTGGTTACTGTAGTTAGCCTTGCGAACTGCGTTTTCCTTCTTCTCCCGTCTCCTGTTATTGTCGTTGTTGTTTCTTGGGGGTCTCTGATCGCCGTTGCAGGTTCATATGGAAGAAATGCGTAGGTGTTGCTCGGAAATGGTTGTTGTGGTTAGCAGATGGTTAGTAGGAATGGTTGGAACATATTCATTCCATGGCATCTCACCCTGTACAGTGAACCCTCAAAGTACACGCAATTTATCTACGCGTAATTTATCTACGCGTAATCAAAGCTACACTTGAACCACAATTGAGGCAACAAATCAAAAAGTACGCTCAATTATTCAAATGTACGCGCCGAGCGAACGAGCGGGAATCGATTCGTATATGTTGGAGAGTTTCGGGCGGCCATATTGGCGTGACGCCGTGCCCTTCGACGTCGTAACTGTTGACTGTGGAGAGAGACACATCTCCCATACCAAACTATTATGTATCTATAAAGCTCAACAGGATATTATGAATCTATTAAAAGACTGTTCTTCGTTTTTCATTGCATGTATCATTTATTGAGCAAACACAATCGGAAATAGAAAATCTGTTTCTGTTCAGGAGTTGGAGGCGAGCTTGTTTACACTTCTCGAAAGTCGCTTCAAATCTTACTGCTCTCCCCTGGCTAAATTATGTGAAGCCAATTCCTTAATATGTATATGAGCTATTGAACTATCTCACTTGACTTGTAGGCTATATGAAACTGTGTACAGGGTGTATTACTTTTCGACTCAAAACTTTACCAGTAGGCCTATTATTTCGGTCGATCCGTTTCGGAACTTTCGGGTGCAGCACTATCGATCGATGGCGCAGATCCATAACATCGGCGTTGCTCAACCACTACCAATGTGAGTTAATTTACGTTTGTGTCTTATTTTTACACATAAACCCTTAAAAAGCGGCTCACCACATAAGTCGAGTTGAAAAAACTGGCAAAAAACGGGTGAAAAAAGGGTGGAAATCGAGTGAAAATGGGTGGGATAGTAATGATCCATACGTCTGACATCTGTGGCCTCCCGGCCCACACTAACTCCAGTTCCCCCACCGCGCGTGAGGATGACAGTGTAACCAATAGTTCGCTAAAAGTGAGCAAGGTAGCAAAATCAGCTAAACTTCCATCTTCGAGGTAACACTGTCAGTGCTCCACGAGTTCTACGTAGCTGTATGTGGCGTCATTGTGTAGCGATTTCCACCTAGTTTTCGGCGCAATACAGTTCCTTTCATACTGATGGTTGATATAGTAGTCAGAACGGCCCAGAAAGGCCCAAAACGGCCACAGAGCACCCGCTAGAGGTGGGTTAAATGTATTTTGTGTGGTAGATTAGGTTATAAGAGCATATTTGTACAGTAATATGCTATATATTTGTGGTTTTTAGGTGATGAAAGGTAGAATTAGTACAAATTTTGGTCGAACCCAGACCAATACCTATTTTCCCCTTAACTCCCATGTACAGTTGGTCAAGGATGAAAGTATACAGTTTTTCGTCTGCTATAGCCACACATAGTTTGTCATGTTGGCAGCCCTGGTAGCCATATCTCAGAGCCCGAGCCCAGATGTTCCGAAACCGACCTGAGACCGCTCGGAACCATGCTCTGTCCATGCCCGATAGGCTTCAGGCAGTGATAAACAGGATGGGGGTGATGGGACAGATATTGAATATATATTATATAATGAACCAAAAACAATTGTATTTGTATTTCTTACCTACGTAACATATATTTTAAGCTATAATTCGTAAGTGACAGTCTATCAGAACGAACCAAATAACTCGTATATAATTTACGAATCCGATTTATTGCTTGCACACCAAAGGTTAGTCCCTAACCTTAGTAACTGTCTTCTAGTCAAGGAATTTTGTCTACTGAATATTTAAAGTAACTGGTCAAGAAGAAGAATCGCATATTTCTAAATAATTAATAATAGTAATAAATATACATTATAAATATTGATAAGTTATATCCTACGATTAATATATTATTAATTACCTTAACAACAACAATAATGATCATAACATTAACAGTAAATATATATAATACACCATTAAGCATTATAATAATAATAATAATAATAATAATAATATAATGCATTTATATTGTTAATATTTTATATAATATAAACCTAGAAATATTTAATAATAACCGAAATTATTGTAATAATGATAGTAATATTATATATAATAGTAGTAGTGCATCTCCGTTACTGAACAAAGCTGTAAGTTTATGTTACAGTCTTCACAACTGCTAAACAACTCCTCCTAATGGGCGTCACCAGAAAGCAGAAAGTTATCTCTGCCAATGAAAACCCCATGTGTGTTGGGATGGTTTGGGCTAGTGGAAAGGCTGTCATGGCTGCCAACATGACAAACCATGTGTGGCTATAGCAGACGAAAAACTGTATACTTTCATCCTTGATCAACTGTACATGTACACTTGGCCGCAATTCCGCGTGGGCCACCTAGTCTTAGGGTTTGGGAAAATCCGTTGTGTAGTTTGTTCGCTCTGAATATAGTAATATCTCACACTCCCCTCCCTGAATCAATCGAAGATTTTGCCCCATAGATGGCGCAGCTTGATGGGAAGGGAGGGAGCTTGTCGTAGTGTAAAAAGGGTAGGACACAATGGGAGGAGGTGACGTTCTATAACATACAGTGACGAATGTTAAACTTATTTACTTTTACTTGTTCATACAATAATGTTCCCGAAACTAATTCGTAATGAACAGTAGATTCCCTCTTTCAGTAACTGAAACGTCACTCTCTCTCTCTCTCACTTTCTCTCTCTCTCTCTCTCTCTCTCTCTCTCTCTCTCTCTCACTTTCTCTCTCTCTCTCTCTCTCTCTCTCTCTCTCTATCTCCACCCACTTTATTGGTATGAATAAAAAAATAGTACAGGTCATACTATATACTATATAACATACACCTTTTGTTAGCAAACTACAAACTAGCGACAAATTAGATTAACAGAAGTAGTAAACTATTATTATTTAGATGAGTTACCTTTGTAGTGTCAAAATATGTCGATCTGTGGATGACTTACCTCAAGCATGAGAGTCACAGTTAATACTGAGTCGGTGGGATATTGATTACATTGATCAGGATTCATTAAGATTGGTAATATCATTATCAAGATTCTAAAATACCTGTGGCCAGAAAGAAAACATTTTCATATGATCACATTGATACATTAAGCCAAATGGTAGAGGTATGACATGTCTGATTTATATAGTTAACAATTAATTTACATCGAGGCAAATTTGCTGATAAAGCATTTCCCTCAGGAATATCAGTATATTTAGAGTAGCTGGCAACAGTGTTTAAACGTAGATACAAAATTCCTCTCTGTTTATGGCGATTTAAAGTCGAATTTCCTGTGCATCAAGGTAAACTACCCCTTCCCTCCCCCAAATGGATAGTTTGAGTCTCGTTTCACCTTTATTGCTCTCTGACATTAAGTTGAAATTAGTATGGATCTTCATAAAGAGCTCCTTACCAAAACTTCTGCTGAAAATACACACTTCCTACTCGACAGGCTTACCAACATTGATCAGGGTAAATTCTATGACCTTAACTATTCAGCTATAGTACCAATCTAATTATTTCTGATTAACTTGCTCTATAGACGAATGCTAATAATTGATGTGTGCTAACCTAGAAACAATAAATACAATAATTACTAAAGTATATGAAAAATCTGTTGGTATCACGGAAGAGCCAAGTCTGGTTTCTCAGAGAGAGAGAGAGAGAGAGAGAGAGAAGTTGCACTGTGTTAATCGATTTATGTAGTAAATATGGTATTGATAAATAATGTGTGCATTACCTTGGTAACAGTGAGACTATGAGTAACTACATGTAAACTCAGGTTATTAGATATCACAAATAGACCAGGGTAAACACACATAATATTATTCCACACATATAATTATTTATACTGATATGTTATACTCTTTGCATGTGGTTTGTTACATATTGCCAAGTCTGATAATATAAGATAATGTGATACAGGGGGAAATATTAACCTAGAGTAAATTACCCTCGAGAATTGCAATCCACATTTTCCCCAACACATTATTCCCTTGATCTATTTACTTTACTATGACTGTCTAATAAATATCAATTAAATAAATATAATTACTGAGTTGTTGTTGTTGTTGTTCCCCAAGCTGCCTGGCCAACAGCCCCAAGTCCCTGAGCAAGGCCAAGGCCTTAACCGAGTGCCCCCACAGGATCCTCCCTGCCGACCACAATAAAGCCTGGGTGACCGAAGCCACTCCATGGCGGGGAGCTGAGGAGGGTGCGGAAAAGCCCTGGAAACCAAGGCCCCACCCAGGGCCCTGTGCCCCTCAGCAATTATGAAGAGAAAGTTGAGGGGCAAAGGAAAATGTGACGCTTTGGCTTTCAATCTTGGTAGATTGGGAGGTCAATCCACGGAAGAGACGCCGTCACTTGAGATCTAGAAAATATATAAGAAAAAGGAACAGTCAGAGTAAGCTATGGGTATGGCAGTGATCGCTCAGTTCTCACTCTGATAGACCAGCCCATCACCACATGACTAGAACCCAATCCTCTCAGCATCAGTTAGGAAAGGCCCTAGAAAGCCGCCTTTGGCGGGGGGGATAGCTCCCCTATTTCAACCCCTTTCGGGGTTGGGCACCCGCTGAATTACTGAAGTTAATTGAGTATAACTTTATCAATTGTTCATATTACCGCAAACATAATGTTTATCTACAGGACAATTAATATTTGTCATTGTTATATTGCATTGCGCAATAATCTTGTATGATCAAGCTACACATTTATTTTGAAATTAATTGAAAAAAAGCTAGATAATCGAATGAGTTACCTCGGCATATAGAAGCTTATGAAGGTGATACTTTCACGTCCACCTCCTCTCGGGAGATAAGGTTGTCTGGCAATAGATGGATATATAGATAGCTAGATAGATAGATAAATCAGATTAGCGAGTTCACGAAATATGATATGACATCAAGATTTGTGTGCAATGATTAACCGAAGTTGTAAGAGGAACCATAAACAAGCGAACAGGGGAACGTCCAAAGGGATCCTAATGCATCATTCATATAAACATAACTATATTTAAGCCAATTAGTGAACTATGCTGAAAATGTGTGCAAAACTAATACAAAGTAAAGAGTAAGTAAGGCCATGCCAGTATAAAAAGAGATGCAATATATAGTACATAAATAAATTTAGCTTTATAATTTTCCACCCGTCCACGAACACAAAACCTCTATGCATTCGTGTCCCGATCGCCCTTTAAGCACACATACGCACGCGCACACACACACACACACACACACACACTGAAATATCCTAAATTTAGTTATTATACATTCATCCACCAGTCTAAACAATCCCACCACAACTCCTCCACCTCCACCCACCTTGTTAGTCACCTCGCCACCCTTACGTCCCTCCATCCCTTAGTGACAACTATACTCTAGTTTTTCCAGCTGATCGTAAATTGAATCTCTTATTAGCTGATTTCTCGATACTTAATGGAAATATATGAAATTACTATGGCTGTGTGTCATATTAATGCCAAGTTTTCAGAATAAACATCATCTTTCCCTACAAAATCTACCTTATAGCCGAGTAACAAAGATAGAAACATGACAATTTACCCTCAGCTGGGAAAACATAGACTAGAGGATAGAAAAAAGTCCGAGAGAGAGAGAGGAAGGTGGATAATTATACATGGCCGCGTCAGTATAATGTTACTTCGTGGTGCTACTTCAAAATATATTCTTCTCAAGTTCTCATCATATTGCTGAATAAATTTCATAATGTGATTTATTAAAGGTGTAAATGGATATATATAATAGTGTTACTTTCAACATTCTGTATAACCTCTTATAACCTAGAGAGAGAGAGAGAGAGAGAGAGAGAGAGAAAGAGAGAGAGACGTTTCAGTTACTGAAAGAGGGAATCTACTGTTCATTACGAATTAGTTTCGGGAACATTATTGTATGAACAAGTAGAAGTAAATAAGTTTAACACCTTACGAGCGGCCTATGCGGTTTATTTATGTGTACCGCACAGCGGGGTGTTTTTAGCCAAAATAGGGCTGTTTACGTGATCATTTTCATGCCTAAATAAGACCCAGAACGTAAAACAAGTACCTATCCCTGAAAGGGCATAAACAGAGCTTTCGAATGACACCATAACGATCCTTGTATGATGGATAGTTTTTTTGCAATAACCGTGCAACGCGAGTGCAAAAAGCAGGTAATTCGGTACTTTCAGTACATAATTGAGTATGTAGCGAGTGAGAGAGGGAGGAGGGAGCTGAGATTTGTGTCAGTAGGTTCGCCGCGGTGGTCTGGAGCAGTCATACGCTCGCTAGTCTCCTGCCACCACTTGTCTCTCTCTCTCAGCCACATTACGTGCTGAAATTGCCACTCGAGTTATGTCGAGCGCCGCCACATAGTCCAGCTTTATTTAACTCGACTTATGTTGCTCGCCGCTAAATAAGGGTTAACAATCGTCACTGTATGTTATAGAACGTCACCTCCTCCCAATGTGTCCTACCCTTTTAACACTACGACAAGCTCCCTCCCTTCCCATCAAGCTGCGCCATCTATGGGGCAAAATCTTCGATTGATTCAGGGAGGGGAGTGTGAGATATTACTATATTCAGAGCGAACAAACTACACAACGGATTTTCCCAAACCCTACGACTAGGTGGCCCACGCGGAATTGCGGCCGAGTGTACGCGCAAACAAACGTACGCGCCGACACCACAGTATGCATCCCCCGCGTAATTTGAGGGTTCACTGTATATATATGTATATATATATATATATATATATATATATATATATTATATATTCCATTTCTGAATGGAGTGTATTTATGTAAGCACTTAACAAATGCATGTATTTCATATCTTGTATTTGTGTACAAGGCTGCATAATATTGTAAGAGATAGCATGACTATAATGAACATGATGCCTTCTTACTGCAATGGTCAAGTGGATGAATATATGTTGGCACCAGCTGTCATTAGACTGGTTAATGCATGGGGAAAACTGCTTTATAAGCGCTAAACTAATGGGGTTACAGTTCTTAAAATTGCCACACTAATGGGGTGATTTTTCGTTGTCTCAATCACGGGACTGTATGCTGTTCAGTAGCCTGTGACTCTTACGATGCCCCGAGATTATCGATTGAAGCTTTGAGATGTTGGGTGCTTCATATGTGTCGCACTAGTTGGTCTCAGTGGAGCTTCAAGGTGTTGGTTGCTTCCTTTTTGCCACACTAGATGACGACACCTTATTTATACACGTCACTTGATTTGGAGAGAGCAGCTATATACGGTAATTCACATCATCACAGCATCTTTGAATATTGTCGGACATCTTTGCTATGAATTCGTGACGAAATAAGGGGAATCCAAAAAGAATCCCCCACGTGTTAAGTCATATGCACACAACCATTTTGTTCTGTTTTCCACCAGCTGTTAAAACCAATTTTGGTGTTGCATCTTCTGAACCAACTTGATTACTTAGTTATATGGCAAGTCTTATAACGAAATATGTTGATAATTATGAAAACTTAGCACTGATATGATACATAAACACAGTCATTTCATATTTTGTCATTAATAATCGTGACATCAGCTGTTAAGAGATTACAATTACCGCCAGGTGAAACAAAGTGTAGTCGCCGATACCAGTGCAAACAACACTGGAAATATATATTGCAAGAATAAAATTGCTGGAAAAGCCCTCTTCTGAATCTGTTTTTTATTTTATAACCTTCTCTGTAAGAACCTAAAGAGTGACTGCTTTCTTAGCTTCTATAAACGTGATCCCTCTCAAGGCGACCATACTCTACTGGCTGAATGTGCACATCCATCTCTTATCTTCTTTCTAAGAGATATCTATATCAATATCATATATTTATATATATATATATATATATATATATATATATATATATATATATATATATATATATATATATATATATATACACAGGGTGTATTGAAATAACTGTTACAGACTATGACGAACATATATTGTCGTATCACATTTTCCCAAAAAGTGTTATTAATGAGATAAAATACACAAATATATATATTTATATATATTTGTGTAATGTTACAATTACCTCAATATACCCCCTCAATACACCCCCTGGGGGTAGGGAATAGAATTTGCCCCACGTGCCTTCTGCGTGTCGTAAGAGGCGACTAAAGAGGTTGGGTCGGTGGGCTTGCGACCCCCACCCGGAAAAAATATCGAAGCAAGGAAAAACGAACGAACAGCCTCGGATGCGGACGGAACCAACGTTGACGAACCACGACCGACTAAGGACATGCCTTCGGACATTCTGAGAGTGGCTACGTGGAATGTTAGTGGCATGAATGATGGCACAAAAGAGAGAGAGGTTCTGGAAGTGTTAGTGAATGCCAGGCTGGATGTATGTGGAATGACAGAGACCAAATGGAAAGGTTCAGATGTGAGAGAGTGGGAGTGTGGAATGGGTATGTGTGCTGGAGTGAGTGAAGGAACAGCGAGAGAAGGTGCATGTTTGTTTGTAAGTAGCAAATGGAAGGAATGTGTAAGAGAGTATGGGTCTGTGGGTTCAAGGATTGTGTGGGTGAGAATGAAAGTAGGAATACAAACGTGGGTGATTGTATGCGTGTATGCCCCGACAGAGGATATACTTAAAAGAAAGAAAGAGGAGTTCTGGATGAATGTGGAGGCGTGCCTGGAGAAGTTTGACAAGAACGAAAGAATATTTCTGATTGGGGATATGAATGGTAAGGTGGGTGATAGGAAAGTTGAGGGAGTGGTGGGAGGGTGGGGGGTACCATCAGAGGTGAATGGGAATGGTAGTGCACTTGTGGACGTATGTGTGGGGAGGAGGCTGTGGATAGCCAACACCTTCTTCCGACACAGAATGATCCACAGGTACACGTGGAAACGGATGTTGACGATGAAGGATAAGACAGTGGTGGAACGAAAGTCATTGATTGATTATGTATGTGTGGATGAACGAATGAAGAAATCTGTGATGGATGCTAGGGTGTATAGGGGCATTGGAGGGGGTCTGTCTGATCATTATGTAGTGGTAGCTAAGGTTAGGATACAAAAGAAGTGGGTGAGGAGAGCGGGAGGGAGGCGAGAGGAGGGTCGAATGGTCGAATGGTGAGGAGGGTGGAGAGGTTGCAGGAGGAGGAAATCAGGGAGGAGTACAGGAGAGCAGTGGAAAGACGACTAGGTGGGTTCGACCTGGAAGTTATGGAGGAAGTGGAGGAGATGAGCAAGGTGTTTAAGGATGAGATCTGTGCAGCATGTGAGGAGGTGTGTGGAGTGAGGAGAAGAGGGAGGGGAGTGAAAGGTACAGCATGGTGGACAGAAGAGGTAAGAATAGCTGTGGAAGAAAAGAAGAAAGCATATAGAGAGTGGTTGGGTAGTAGAGGGAATGAAGATTCCGAGAGACAGAAACGAGCGAGGTACGTGGAGAGTAAGAGGGTGGTGAAGAGAGTAGTGAAGGAAAGTAAGAGAAGAGTAGATGAGGAATTTGGAAGGAATCTGAGTGTAAAATGGAGGGAGAGTAAGAAACTGTTCTGGAAAGAAGTCAAGAAAGTTAGGGAAGGTAGCAAGGGAAACAGTAAGGGTGTGAAAGATAAGAATGGGAGAATGCTAGCCGAGAAGCAAGAGAGAGTCGAAAGATGGAGGGAGTACTTCAGTGAGTTGCTAAATGAAAGGAATGAAGAGCCAGCAAACATAGCTGGATATGGTATGGGAGGGAGAAGAAGAGAAGTAGTGGAGGAGGAGGTGGGGATCAGGAGGTCAGAAGTGTGGGAAACCATGAAAAGAGTGAAGTTGGGGAAAGCACCAGGAACAGATGGAGTGTGTGGGGAAATGTTGAGGTATGGTGGTGAGATAGTGATAGAATGGGTATGGAAAATGTGCAAACTAGCATGGGAGAAGGGGAGTGCACCCGATGACTGGAAGACTGGCATAATAGTCCCCCTATATAAGGGCAAAGGGGAAAGAGGAGTGTGTGGTAACCACCGAGGAATATGTCTTCTAAGCGTAGTAGGGAAGGTATACAGTAGGGTAGTGATTGAGAGAGAGTGAGAGTGAGAACGGGGAAATGGATAGGCGACGAGCAGGGAGGTTTTAGGAAGGGAAGAGGATGTGTAGATCAGATTTTTACCCTGAATTGTGTTGTGGAGAAGTATCTGGAGAAGAAACAAAAGGTGTATGTTGCCTTTATGGACTTGGAGAAGGCCTATGACAGAGTGGATAGAGAAGGTTTGTGGAAAGTACTTAGAATATACGGAGTAGAGGGCAAGTTGCTGAAAGCAGTGAAGAGCATGTATGAGGGTGCAAAGGCGGCAGTACGTGTGGAGAGTGAGCAGAGCGAGTTCTTTGACCTGAATGTTGGTTTGAAACAGGGGTGTGTGATGTCCCCGTGGTTGTTTACTGTATATATGGATGGAGTTATGAAATAATTACTATCAAGAGCAGTGGATGTTGGTGTATCGCTGAAAAGGGAGGGAATTGAGTGGAAGCTACCTATACTGCTGTTTGCGGATGATACAGTTCTGATGAGTGATAATGAATGGGAGTTGCAGGGTCTGGTAAATGAGTTTGGAACAGTGTGCGAAAAACGGAATTTGAAGGTAAATACGGGTAAGAGCAAGGTTATGGTCTTCGAAAGGGGTGAAGTCACAGAGTGTGAGGTGAAGCTGAACGGTCAGGCTATGGAGATCGTCAACTCTTTTAAGTATCTGGGCAGTGTGTTGAGTAAAGATGGGACTATGGATGAAGAGGTGCGGGAGAGGGTACAACAGGGGAAGAGGGTTGTAGGAATGCTAAAAGCAGTAACAAGAAATAGGGTGGTCAGTATGGAAGTGAAGAAGTCCTTGCATGACAGTGTGGTAATCCCGACACTGACTTACGGAAGCGAAGCATGGACGTTGGTTGAGAGACTCAGACCAAGAGTGAGAGCAGTGGAAATGAATTACTTAAGGAGTGCGTGCGGAGTTACATGGAGGGATAGACAGACTAATGAGGAAGTAAGAAGGAGGTGTGGTGTGGAGGTAGATGTGCTGGAAAGTGTGAAAAGGAACAACTTGAGATGGTTCGGCCATATGGAACGTATGGAAAGCGAGAGAATGACTAAGAGGGTGTACGAGAGCGAGGTGGAGGGACAGAGGGGGAGAGGTAGACCGAATATGAGGTGGAAGGATGGAGTGAGGAAGTACATGAACGAAGGCGGTGCTGGTTGGGGGGAGGGGCGTCGACTGACTGGGGACAGAGGTGCATGGGGGCGGTTCGTTCGTGGCCACCCCTTCGGGGATCACGGCGTCAGGCAATAGATAGATAGATAGACCTCAATATAGCTTTGCATTTTTATTTTGTTTTCTATATTCCAACTACTCCCTCTCGGGCATAGGCTGAGAGCCTGTACATTCCACCGCTCAACGCCTGTGAGGTCTTGTTCCAGTCTGGGGAGTGAGGCATGTGAAGCATCCATTCATGGCTCGAAGCAGCTCCATCTCTGAAGCGGCTGGTTGCTTCGTTCAAGTGCTTCACCGTCTCACACTCCAGACTCAGACCCTCACTCTCAGAACGCCACCTATTGAGCAGTGAACTCACTAGGCATTGTCCCCCTGTAACATATTTTGAATATGGGAATATTCATACAGTGTTATTTAATCAGGGAACAATGAGGGTATTTTTGTGGCATTTAGGTGGGCTTTGTGGTAATGCACTGATACTAGGTACAGCACAAATTCAACCCCAATAATATCTTCCCATTGACATATCGGGATTTGAACCCGGGTCCATTGGATTACCAATCCAGTGGCAAGCATTATGGCTTCAAAATGCTCCTAGAATTGCTCGTATTTAAACAAAAATATCTCGGGGGGGGGGGGGGGGGGTAGGAAGGCGTCATATTCTGCAAGGGTTAAACTTAGACAACAGGCCTAATGAGCAGCTCAGGAGGGGCCACCCGACGCTTTTCAATCCATAACCTAGGTTTGTTTTTATTGGCTTGTGGTTGACTTTTGTTGATCTACGTAACGTTATGGTAAACCATGGCACTATCACATGAAAAAGAGGTAAGTGTAAGTAAAAGTTCACAAAACACTGCCGGGGATAAAAGACAATATAGAAAACTAAGAATAGCTTGCCTGTACTTAAAGTTCAGGTGGAAATTCGGACATCAGCTGATTGGCAACCAGCGCCACAAAAACAATAGCGGCAGGTACTGGCACTGTCGGAGCTACGACCCGCCAACTTTGAAATTACGATAACTGAAATAATGCCTCTGTTCTGATCGCCTAACAATAAGATAGGTCTATGACAGGGTAAACAGGTTCTGTTCCTCGTGACCTCATCCCTTAACTACAACTACTAAAAAAAAAAAAAAAGTCATCACAGGGGCTCACTGGGAAATTACTCTGAGGGCCCACCAGGAATTTTCCCGGTTTCCCGGCAGGCCAGTCCGCCCCTGAAACTGACTTGGCCAATCCGTTGAGTTCATTTGTTGCAGCCTGGTTCTTATTTGGTTTGCAATAGTTCTGTGGCTGCATTCGCATATTGAATTTCCTTGGGGCCAATAAGGGGCCGATGAATGACTGATTTTATAGACAAAGATCTGGGAGATTTGCATCCAGACATGTCCTGTAAATTCGGGGGCATTATCCGAATTAATGGCTTGAGGGAGGCCATAGTAATGAAACACATGTTGCAAGAGAGATTCTGCAACTACAAAAGCGGAGTGTTCTTTGGCTGGGCAGGCAATGACTACGTATCAACAAAGGTTATTATTTACTTATAGCCTTTGACTCTGTCCATTGGTCCCATGACGTCGACAGCTAGGAGTTGCCATGGCTTGGATGCAATTAATTTGCCTGATGGACCTGGAGTTCTGGTTTTATCTTTGCCGAAGGCGCAAGCTCGGCAAGCTTCAGTTATAATTTTGGTTGTTACATAGGTCTTTGGTGTCCAATAGATGTCTTGAAAGGTGGTTATGAGTTTGTTCTGGCCTAGGTGAATGCCATTATGGGAGTGCAGACATTGCATAACGTCCATGGCGGTGTTGGGACTAATTACAATTTTGCCATCTGTGGTGTACAGGTTGTCTCCCTTTGTTAAAAAACAAATGTTGGTATCCAGTCGGGGTTGTCACCAGTTAGGTAGGCTTGAAGAAGTTGTTGCTGATACTGGTCTGTAGAGTCTTGGTGGTGAATTGCTCGAACTGCTGCAGTTGTTGAAGTGGATTGAAGAGGCAGTCGGGAAAGTGCATCAGCATTAGTGTGGAGTTTTCCAGGTCAGTAGGCGATCTCGAAGTTAAACTCTTCGAGGGATTCTCGCCACCTGACGGTTAAAGCATTCTTTGTGTCTGATTTTCTGAGCCACTGTAAGGCTTGGTGGTCAGTAATAATGGTTACTTTGACCCCTGCAAGATATGCTCGAGTGCCCAAGTAATGCCCAAACATTCTCGTTTGGTGACAGGATAGTTAACTTCAGCAGGGTTGAGAGTTCGGCTGGCACAGGCAATTATGTGTTGCCTACCTTCCCGGGTTTGAGCTAGGACTGCACCAATTCCGAACAGGGAAAGGTCGGTGTAGAGACGGAAAGGTTTAGTTTAGTCAGGGAAGGAGACGACAGCTACCAATAAGTCTTTTAAGGTTTGGAAGGCCTGTAGACATTGAGTGTTCCATGTGAAAGGTTCTTCTTTTCTCGTAAGGTCGTGAAGAGGCTTGGCTATTGTGGCAAAGTTTTTTGCGAAGCACCTGTAGTAGGAAGCCAGCCCTATAAATGCTTGAACTCCTTTCACATTGTTGGGGGGTGTGATGGCGCTTATGGCTTGTAGTTTAGACGGGTTTGGTGAAATTCCTGCCTCGGAGACAATGTTGGCAAGGAACTTGACTTCTTTCTGGGCCATTGTGCACTTTGATGGTTTTAGCTTGAGGTGGGCGTCACAGATTCTTTGAAAAACTTGGCGAAGGCGTTGAAGGTGTTCGGACCAAGTTTTACCGAATACGATGATGTCGTCCAGATAGGCAAAGCAAGTTTCCCAGGTGAGCCCTTGCAGTACTGATTCCATAAGTCTGGAAAAAGTAGCGGGTAGCACAACCCGAAGGGCAGTACGGTAAATTCGTAGAGTCTACCCTGACTGGTGGAAAAAGCCGTTTTCTCTTGATGTTCTGGTATGATGGGGACTTGCCAATATCCTGCCTGTAGATCAATGGTGGTGAACCATATATTTCCATGTAAGGAATCTAGTAAATCATCGATGCGAGGCAGTGGGGTGGCGTCTTTGATGGTGACATCGTTCAGCTGGCGGTAGTCAATGCAGAATCTTGTTGACCCATCTTTTTTTCTCACAAGTACTACTGGAGAAGACCATGGACTAGTCGAGGGGCGAATAACACCTGTGTCCATCATATCTTGTACTTGGGTTTCCTCTTCTTGGCGTTGGATGTTTTTTTTTCCGTTGAATCGGCTGGCGAATGGGAGGTCCTACAGTGTGAATAGAGTGGTTTAGTACTTGAGTCTTCCCAACGTCCCTGGTTGATGTGGCAAATATGTCTTGGAATGAAGTCATTAACCCCTTCAGACTCATATGATGCAGAGGTTGCCAGATTAGCAATAAGAAATAGAGTTCTCTCACTCTTATAATTACCTCTCCAAATTTATTTTTCTGCCCACAGCTAACTCAAAGACAACTGCAGAGGTTGAAGTAACTAAACTAAAGGTTTCTAAATACCCCTTATGGTAACAAAGGCTTTAAAGTATCCCTAATCGGCTCAAAATCGCGTCATATGTCGGAGAGGGTTAAGCTCTGTGGATCTTGTTTTTGTTGGTTGGCTAATTGCGGGGGAATCTCAGGGAATTTAGGGGGAGGAACAGAGGCTTCATTATCTGGTAGGGATAGTTCATCATAATGGGTTTCTAGTTCACCAAGCAGCTCGCTTGGTGTAGTGACTAGTGTCTCGGACTTCCACCCAGAAGGCCCGGGTTCGCGCGCACGCTCGGCGCATTAAAGATTTTTCACAAGCACTGAGTCGTTACCATCCCTCATGAGCAAAGGGATGGGGTAGTAGTACAGGACCCAATGGAAATACGCCTAATCGGCCTTATTGAGCTATCCTTAGCTAGCTTAGCATGCGCTAGCTTTAAGAACTATTATTATTGTTATTATTATTATTATAACCCTTTTGGTAAAGTGAGGGGGTGATCAGATATGTTGGAAATTTGTACTTGATTTAAATTCTCAGGCGTGATAGCGGGAGCGGTGAGGCAATCTCTGTCAAAGGGACTCTTGAGACTGGGTGTTAGAATTAATTCACCAGATAAGGTGGGCAAGATAGAAATCCACTGTTCGTGGTGAGGGGGTAGCGTAACAGTTTTGGTTAAGATAGCCTGAGTTGTTCTGATGGTGCGAACAGGGTGGATGACTTTAGATTCGCTGATTGGGATTTTTTTCTTTCTTTTAAGTGGTTTAGGGTCAAAATTTAACACTCTGTTTACACAATCGATGGTGGTACGTAGTGAAGTCAGTAAGTCAAAGCCTAAATACCCATCATAATTAGTTTCAGCAGATGGGAAGATCATGAATGTAATGACCGTGATCTGGGGTGTTCGTAGCTACGTAGAGGGGAGCTGTTTGTTCTTGATTTGGAATTATGCCATTGTTTGTGTCAATTAATACAATAGTGGAGGGTTGGAGAGGCCCAAAAGTGGCCTTGTGCTTGGTAAAGTAAGATGAGGAAAGACACGAAGGGGATGCACCCGTGTCAATCAAATGTCTAGATTTAACACCTTAAATAGTAAGACGATTATAAATGGGGGGTTTTTCCTGTATTTGAGATTGTCTTATCACGAGGCCCCACCAGTTTGACGACAGGTGGGCGGGGGCGGATTAAAAGCCCGGATTATCTTGCATGTTTGAAGACTCCTCCGGTACCACAGTGTCTTCTGGTAGTACTGCTTCAGTTGCGTCGTCAATCCCTGCAGGTACGTCTACGGTGATGGTGGCAACACGTCGTGGTTTGATCAAGGGGATCTGACCACAAAACTGAGGAAGTTTGGGACGACGATTGAACAACTAAGAAAATGACTTTTTGAGGGAGGTCAGAGGGCACTTTGGACTACAGGGTTTCCAGTCTGAGGGTCTGACCCTGGCCCAATCTTCCATCTTGTCTGCAGAACGATGAAATGGAGCAACTGTTGATGAGGCAGAAGAGTGTTGAGGTTGGGTGGTGGCTCGACTTATTTCGATAATTTTGTCCTTTTCATGGCTTTTCTGAAGTGCCCGGATTCGCCGGATAATCGGTAGGTCCTCGTCGTAACCTTTAGGTTATGTGATGGCGAAATGGTCCCTTAATTACTGACACTGGTAAAACACGAAGTAAGACACTGAATACGTTTTCTTTTCTTGCGGCCGCGGATTCACTTGGGAAAGCTGTAACTACTAGCTGATTCAACTGGCTAATCGTAGCATCTAAGTTTCCTGAGAATTGAACACTGTGGAACTGCTGGTTTGCAATAATTTTCCCAATAGACGGCCTTATATCACTTTTGGTATACTTTCAAAATTGAGCCCAGGTCAAATTGGGGGTGTCACGCACATAACCGGAAACGAGGGACATGTGCCATCCCAGCTTCATTACTACCGTGTGAATCTTTGAAGTTTCATCTTCCTTAAACACAATGTCAAGCACAGCTTGACCACTTCAAGATAGGTGTTAACATCATGGTCCTCTGGCTTGAAAGGAATAATTTTGAGTGATTTCCCTGACATGATACTTGTGTATTGATTATACTGAGTGAGATAGAGAAACGAAGGTAATCCCTCCGAGTTGAGACACTGCTGCCACCAGTGTTATGCCACGTTTTCAAATAAAATGTGAGATAATCTGATTGCGATTTCCACCTTAGAAATCAGCGCTATTCATCAACTTAGGTACCTCTCCGCTGGGTAGGGATCAGCCTTGGCTCAATTAACCTTTAAAAGGCGAGCTGTATGTAGTGAACACCCTACTACTAGGTAACTATAATAATAATGTATACACCACTATTGTCCAACACCATATGGCACCACACACACTTTAGACTTGCGGGCGCCTCTGGCACCCAGGCCTGTGGAGGCAGCAAGTCCTTGAGTTCACACCAGACTCTCACATAACCAACCAGCGTCTCGGCGCTCCTGTACTCAACCCTAGCCAATATAGGATTGAAGAGTACTGGTGTTATATCTCCATTCATCTTTATTATATGGCGCAGTGTATATCAGTATCTGAACCTACATGGAGAACCTGCACTACCTAGCTGAGGCTGCAGCTGCTGTGGAAGCCGGCTTGCCGCCATGCGGTCCCTACCCTGCTACATCTACCTCCCAACCGGTCGAGCCTTCATTGCCCGATGCCCTGTCTCCATACCCATCCATCATCTACTTGAATGAAAGGATCGACGCCCTCCAATCGAGTATCGCCACCTTTCTACAGCATCACCAGGACCAGCAGCCTCCACATCCACAACATTTCCCTGCGACAGCTCCACCACCGCCCCGCCAGGATCTACAACATTGCCCCGCGACAGCTCCACCACCGCCCCGCCAGGATCTCCAGCCCCACCAGCCTCTACAACATCAGCCCCAGGCCAGTAATGTTATCCACCAGGCTGACCCCTCCTTTGCCTCACCAGTGATACACTTATTCATCCCTCTATACAGACACCCACACCTCATACATCTCCCCATGTCTCAGTGCCCCACCATATGCCAGTTACCCATGTCTCAGTGCCCCACCATATGCCAGTTACCCATGTCTCAGTGCCCCACCATATGCCAGTTATTCCCCACATGTCTTTGTTACATATGAACATGACTGATCCCCTTACCCACCCTATCAAGAGCGAACATCCCCCACCCACCTTGACCAGGACCCCTCCACCACACCGGCCCACTTCCCTCCCCTTCCCACCTAACGACCTGCACCTGTCTGACCTTCGTGACTGGTTCGTGTCACAGTTTGCATCTTCAGCATTCAACACCACCAGCGGCCCACTCCCCACGATGTCTGGCCCTCCCATGCACATCCACATCAAGCCTGGCGCATCCCCACGTGCCGTGCACACCCCTGCCCCTATACCACATCATTTGAAGGCTCAGGTCAAAGCAGATCTCGACAGGGACGTCGCACTGGGCATTATTGAGCCTGTCCCCATCGGTACCCCTACTACCTGGTGTTCTAGGATGGTGGTGGTCGCCAAGAAAACTGGACAACCCCGCCGTACAGTTAACCTGCAGGCACTCAACCACGCCTGCCTTCGGGAGACACATCACACCCCAAGCCCATTCAACTGGGCCCAATCCATCCCTGCAGGCACTCGTAAGACGGTCCTAGACGCCTGGAATGGATACCATGCTGTTCTACTCGACGAATCCAGCAGGGAGGCTACGACTTTTATCACAGAATTTGGCCGTTACAGGTATATCAGGGCCCCTCAAGGTTACTTGGCAGCTGGCGACGCCTATACCCGACGCTTCGACGCAATCATACAGGCTGTCCCTCGTAAGGTGATGTGTGTCGATGACTCCCTTTTGTGGGACTCTTCAGTCGAGGAGGCATTTTGGCACACTTTTGATTACCTGGTCCTCTGTGCAACCAACGGTGTCACTTTCAACCCTGACAAGTTTACCTTCGCCGCCCCTTCAGTTGACTTCGCCGGACTCACCATCACAGACACTGGAATTAAGCCATGCACGTCCATGATTAAGGCCATCCGTGACTTCCCCACGCCCACAGACATCACAGGAGCCCGGTCGTGGTTTGGTCTTGTTGAACAGGTCGCCTGGGCCTTCAGCATCAAACCGGAAATGGCACCCTTCCGGGAACCTGTGCAGTCCACATCACACACCTGGTTGAGGAAGGTGTCTGCTCCTTCGAGATTGGCAGACCCACGTGCCTCGCCACAGACTGGAGCAAAACCGGCCTTGGCTTCCTCCTACTCTAACAACATTGTTCCTGCCCCACCGCATCTGCCCCCACCTGTTGCAAGGTCGGTTGGAAACTTATCTTTGCCGGCTCCCGTTTTACCACACCTGCGGAGTCCCACTACGCACCCGTCGAAGGCGAGGCTTTAGCAGTGGCTGACGCCCTTGACAGATGCAGAATGTTTGTCCTGGGCTGCCCTGACCTCGTCGTCGTCGTGGACCACAGACCTCTACTGCACATCCTTAACGACCGGTTCCTTGACAACATACCAAACCCTCGCCTGTTCAAGATTAAGGAACGTACCCTACGATACCAGTTCATCATTCAACATACGCCTGGCAAATGGCACCGCGGCACCGACGCTGTCTCCCGCTACCCGACCAGGCCCTCCGCGGACGCCCATGATGTGCATAGTGCGGCCGCCAGCGAGCACGATATCCACTCCGTTGCCTTGGCCTCCCTCACCATGCTCGCCGCCATACCTGACCCAGTTGTATCATGGTCTGACCTTAAATCTGCCGGCCAACAAGACAGCGAGTATACCTCCCTTCTTCAGACCATCCCCGAGGGCTTCCCGGACTCCAGAGAGGCGACCGCCCCACAACTATGACAGTTCTGGGATGTTAGAGACCGCCTCACTTCCATCGACGGGGTAGCCCTCATGGATCAACGACCAGTCATCCCCCATCATCTCGGTCCAGAGTTCTCGAGGCCCTTCACTCAGCTCATCAGGGTATGACTGGCATGAAGGCCCGTGCACGTGCGAGTGTTTACTGGCCAGGTATTGACAAGGCCCTACGCAACTGCCTGGATACCTGCCACTACTACAGCGCCCACGCCCAGTCCCAGCCAAAAGAGTCACTCATGTCACCTGACCCACCCCAATGGCCATACGACCAGGTAGCTACCGATTTTTTTCAGCACCAGGACAAACACTACCTGGTCTACGTCGATCTCTTCTCCAGCAATGTCCACATCTTCTACCTGCCACCAGGTAAATGTGATGCTCACCACCTCATCTCGGCGTGCCGTACCCTCTTCACCCACTACGGAGCACCCCGGGTACTGGCGAGCGATGGTGGGCCCCAGTTCACGGCCGGGGACTTCCAAGAATTCCTGGCACATTGGGGTGTGTCACAGCGGGTCAACTCTGCGTTCTACTCTCAGTCTAATGGCCGCGCCAAGCTGGCTGTTAAAGCAGCCCGCCGCATCATCGCGGACTGTACATCCCCCACTGGCTCTCTAGACAACAACGCCGCAGCCCGCGCCCTCCTCCAATACAGGAACACACCCCTCTCGACCATTGACAAGTCACCAGCTCAACTTCTCTTCGGCAGGACCCTACGGGACCATGTCCCCTGCAATCCTGCACTTCTCCACCTCCACCCCCATTGGCTTCTCTCGGCCGAAGCTCGTGAGGCAGCCCTTTTTCACCGTAACGCTGCCCTAGCCACATACTATAATGCTTCAGCCCGGCCTTTATCACCACTCCACGTCGGTGACCGGGTCTCCGTCCAGAACCAGGGGGGCAACAACCCGACACGGTGGAACAAGACTGGCACTGTAGTGGAGGTGCATCCACACCGCCAGTATACCATCCGGGTGGATGGGTCGGGGCGAGCCACACTCCACAACCGCCGCTTCCTGCGACAGCTTCGTCTACCGCCCTCCACTCAACCTACACCGCCCGACTCCACCATCGCCTCGTCGGACGCCAATAGGGGGGGGGGGGGGAGATATAATAATAATGTATACACCACTATTGTCCAGCACCATATGGCACTACACACACTTTAGACTTGCGGGCGCCTCTGGCACCCAGGCCTGTGGAGGCAGCAAGTCCTTGAGTTCACACCAGACTCTCACATAACCAACCAGTGTCTCGGCGCTCCTGTACTCAACCCTAGCCAATAAAGGATTGAAGAGTACTGGTGTTATATCTCCATTCATCTTTATTATAGTAACGATATTAGGCTTCATTCCCACCTAATATCGTAATTTTACGATACATATTGTTATTACTTATTTATATGCGCCTATTTTACGTTTAATATGAAGATATTAACATGTAACAGCAATAAAACAAGTGGGAATAGCATTTGAGGGTTGAAAATCGCGATTTATTGCCGACCGTTCATTCGTGAGGTGAGAAACACGCGAGGCTTACACCCTCCTCTCTCGAAGCCTAGTGGGAGACTGAAACCTGTCTCTCTCTCTATTTCTTTCCCTACGCAGTAGACACATGCAGCACCACACCTTGGAACCGGTTTTAAGATATTGACGCGGTAAATACACCGATTAACAAGGGAATAAGAGAAAAAATGGGTGATAATTGAAGGGGGGGGGGGGAAAGGGGGGAAGGAGGGGGTTTTGACACATGTGGAGGAGTGATAGAAGGTATGGAGGGAATGATCTCGCTTAAACACATACTCTCTTGTTTTAACCTACAGTATTAAACGCGAAAATACCCTAGGGGCAAGGGTACTTATTTATGAATTTCTAGCCTTGGATTCTGACAGAATTCGTTATATTTACAATATAGAGCATTATTTGTTTTCAATATGCTTTTATTTTACATATATGATGTATATATGAACCTTCAAGAGTGCTAAAATAAGTTGGAAAAGAATTTGGGTGGTGAAAAAAGTAAATATTGGCCACCCGGTAATATTCTCAGGCGAGAGTGAGCATGGCGCAACCCTCCCCTCTCGCTGTCTGTGAGGTAACTGAGGCGAGCGGGGCAGTGTCTCGGTGTTATATAACGATCTTTTATGCAACCCCCTACTTGTGCTACATTATCGCGGGAGAGAAAAATAACCGATAAATGATGAAAATAAGAGGAAAAATAAGTGATCATTGAGGAGGGGGGGAGGGGGGAATAAGGTGCGGAAGGAGGGGGGGGGGGTGAGAAACACATGGATGAGTACTAGAGGGGAATTATCTCACCTAGAGACAAATTCCTTTGTTTTGATAGCCCCTGGGAAGTTTTGGAAGGCTTTTTTTATGGTCTTGCTTCCGTGAGGCCTATCGCGTTCCCTATGGTGAGCCTTCCGTGTGGCCTATCGCGCTTCATGGGTTAAGTGCTACTGGGGCCTTTTTAAAAGTTTCTTTTTAGGCCTTACCTCTTAACCCTCTCCGACATATGACGCGATTTTGAGCCTATTGGGGATACTTTAAAGCCTTTGTTACCATCAGGGGTATTTAAAAACCTTTAGTTTAGTTACTTCAACCTCTGCAGTTGTCTTTGAGTTAGCTGTGGGCAGAAAATTAATTTTGGGGAGGTAATTATAAGAGTGAGAGAACTCTATTTCTTATTGCTAATCTGGCAACCTCTGCGTCATAAATGCGTGAAAGGGTTAAGATGATCGTCGCCTTTGCCCACCAAAACATCTTAAGAGTGTTCTCGCCGTTCCCGGGTTAAGCAACACTAGTAATAAGCAATAGACACAAAACACACAAGTAAAAGGTTTTATTCCTTAATAGCTAGGGTACAATCTCAATATGTCTTTGGAAAAGTAAACATAACATTCATATATAGAGAATAATAATGTTACAAATGAACATTATGAATAATAACACACAGAGAGGATAAGTCTCAAATCACAATAAATGAAGTCCTGAAATAAATATACAAAAGCTCTCAAATATGGCTCGAATGTAAGTAAATAATAGTTACTGCGATGTTGTAAGCGTAGCACTGATAAGTATGGACAATAGGACAGTATTTGATTTCTAAGCGAACAATAAGTTAAAGTAACTTGAACAAGTAATTAAACTATAATAACTCAAAGAGTAATAAATATGAAATATAACTTCATAAACGTGTGGTTGAAATATTAGTCATCTACTGTATACGTGACTGAGGAGCAATTACTATGTGACTGAACTTTTACTATTGGATCTGTACCCTGATGATATGTAACATAAAAACTCGGGTCTGAATAAGTGTTCAAGCTTTACGTGTAAGTGTAGGTCTTTATAACCGGATGAACATATATATATTTTCACGTCGAAGAATACAGGAGCCTATATTCGAGGAAGTATATGTATATTTTCCGCACGATAGAAGTGTGTATTGTTCTCCCAAAACAGAGCGACGAATAATAAATAAAGGAGGGATGAATGGAAAATCTTCTTAGATTACGTTAACACTGTGAACCTTAACCCCTTACGGACGGGGATATTTGTGATTTCTACTACCTGTGTGGTGGGCATATTTAGGCTACTCTAAACGAGCTTCATTCAATGCTCTTTTTCATGCATAAACAAGAGCCAGAGCGTAATACAATTATGTATCCGTGAAAGGGCGATAATAGAGCTTTCGAATGACACCTGAATCATCTTTGTACGACCAAGAGTTCTCTTGCAATGATGTTGCAACACGAGGGCAAAAACCCTAAAATATGGTAATTTCCTCAGAATATCCTTGTTCTCGAGAGGCCGGAGATGTGGAGGGTTGTGTAGGGGACCCCAGTTGCCTCGCTCGGCCCATGCTGAGCGGTCAGAGCCCGCCTGTTGTCCTCCCAACGCGTGGCCTCTCTCTCAGAGCCGATAATGTGCTCAACATTCCTTGCGACTATTGTCGGGATTCGCTGGATAGACCACTTTTCTCTCACTCGACATATGTCGGGACCCACGGCTTGAGTGTTAATATACCTCAGTCTAGAGTCTAGACCCTCACTATAATCATCGTTACCATTACGAACAAGAAAAACACTTAAAGGTTTATGTAGAGAGTAGAACACTGGTAGAGCGAGTTTGGAGCACACTGGTGGAGGCACGGTTGTTTTGGTTCTTGACTACAGGGACCTGGGATTTCACACTTCCCAGCTAGGTTCAAGCCCAACCAATTCCAGTTTTCGTTCTGCTCTATCTCTACCTTCTCTCGTATCAGCACAACGCACTTGATCACTATTCATGCTGAACCTGGAGGATCACAACAAAGGATCCCCTACACTTGGTAAACTTAAGGTATTTCCAGGCATAGGTGGACAGTTAATATAACTACTGTCCTGAACCTCGAAGAAGTACGTTGATGCAAGCCTAGGCTGAATGGTGTTAACTAAGCTTGCACTAAAAGTACTTGCGTCATCTATTTTGATCTGGTCAAAAGATATAGCAGCCAATGACTAAATCTCGTCCCTGTCTGTGAGTACTAAGTCACGAGAAAGACTCAAGAGGCTGCTGTGTACAAGTTCTTGCGATTCGATTGGAATCTCACATTTGGAGAAGATTCCAATTGAATTATGTTCTAGCCCCCTTTGGTATGGATGATTACTAGAAGATAAAGAATAACATTCTTCGCTAAGACCTGTACCTTTTGTTTTCCCTTCTAACTCGGAAGCTTTGCGTACAGAACTCAAAATAGTAGAAAAGCTAATAAGCTGATTGCTTAATTCTACTTTATTCAGCGCACATAGTGACTCCGTTTTTGTCATCACTTTCGTTGCCCGGTTTCGGACAAGAGGGGCATGGGTGACACTCTGGCTTTGTGTTTTTTCAGGGAGCCGGTCAAACAAAGGTTTGTTTGTATTTGGGGACTACTTGAGGATGATGCATGCGTTGATTTAACTGTGCTGTGGTATTTGGCTTGTGTTTAATCTGAGAGATATTTATGTATGACATGTGAGGCTGTTCTGTTTTTTCTTGCCTGTTAATTTCTTCACTATTTGTTCTGTTGTGATGAGTTAGCACTGGTTCTAAATATTTACCTTGCATCTTAACCCTTATTTAGCGGCGAGCAACATAAGTCGAGTTAAATAAAGCTGGACTATGTGGCGGCGCTCGACATAACTCGAGTGGCAATTTCAGCACGTAATGTGGCTGAGAGAGAGAGACAAGTGGTGGCAGGAGACTAGCGAGCGTATGACTGCTCCAGACCACCGCGGCGAACCTACTGACACAAATCTCAGCTCCCTCCTCCCTCTCTCACTCGCTACATACTCAATTATGTACTGAAAGTACCGAATTACCTGCTTTTTGCACTCGCGTTGCACGGTTATTGCAAGAAAACTATCCATCATACAAGGATCGTTATGGTGTCATTCGAAAGCTCTGTTTATGCCCTTTCAGGGATAGGTACTTGTTTTACGTTCTGGGTCTTATTTAGGCATGAAAATGATCACGTAAACAGCCCTATTTTGGCTAAAAACACCCCGCTGTGCGGTACACATAAATAAACCGCATAGGCCGCTCGTAAGGTGTTAATATTCACTTTACTATGATTTTGATAGTCGACAGGGGCACATTACAGAGGTTGGTGATAAAGTTGCATAGTGTTGCTGGAGTCCTTTACGTCCACGTGTTGGTCTGGGCGGCTATCGTAGTTTCCCCTCCGAGCCGCGTTTTCCTTCTTTGATCTTCTCTTGTTGTTGTTGTTGAGGCTTCTTGGGGGTCTTTGGTTGCCACTGCAGGTTTTCATGCTAGTAATGCGGATGGTTTGATCTGATATGCTTGTTGTGTGTGGTAAATGGTTGGCAGGTATGTTGGGAATATCTTTATCCCCCGTCATCTCAATTAGCAGTCTATATTTATTACAGTTTATCCTGCATATAGTCAAATTTCACTAACAAATTTGTGCTAGCTGCACTTTATCTAATATTATGTACCCACCAAATTTCAGATAAATATGTCAAAAGTAACAGCACATATTATGAACAATGATTTGAAAATAATATTTGAAATGCTGGGTGTGAAGGGAATTCATGGTCTCCTGAAATATCCCCAGGCTACCTTTAGGATCAACTTTTCCTGGTACCTGGCGCGGGGTACGAACCTCTGAAGGGAATTTAACCCCCCTAAAAACCCACAGGTTTTGAGATGCCTTGGGTGGGGTTCGAACCCTGGTTAGTGACCCAACCATCACCACCAGGCCCGCGCGCTAACCCACTGTACTACCACGGACGTACTAAAAGTATAGCAACCTTAGTCCGATTTTTAAGAACCAGGTGATAGTCTCGTGGTGTTATCACGTGATGAGTTTATTGGACTTACCATCTACGACTATTTTACGCTATACCTGACGTCAACTCGGGTTAGTATTATTGTGGGTGCGGGACATTTTCGAGGGCATTACATTACATCCTTCTTTAACTAGGCTAGTCCCTAGCCTATTTTAAGTTCGTAAGGTATCGTAGCTGTATTACCTCAGCAATCTCAATATTGTTGGTATAGGGTTCGCGTGACGGGTGCTCCACGTAGCTACCTGGTCACATCCCACCGCTGCCACCAATGAAATGCTGGGTGTGAAGGGAATTCATGGTCTCCTGAAATATCCCCAGGCTACCTTTAGGATCCACTTTTGCTGGTACCTGGCACGGGGTACGAACCTCTGGAGGGAATTTAACCCCCCTAAAAACCCACAGGTTTTGAGATGCCTTGGGTGGGGTTCGAACCCTGGTTAGTGACCCAACCATCACCACCAGGCCCGCGCGCTAACCCACTGTACTACCACGGACGTACTAAAAGTATAGCAACCTTAGTCCGATTTTTAAGAACCAGGTGATAGTCTCGTGGTGTTATCACGTGATGAGTTAATTGGACTTACCACCTACGACTATTTTACGCTATACCTGACGTCAACTCGGGTTAGTATTATTGTGGGTGCGGGACATTTTCGAGGGCATTACATTAATGTAATGCCCTCGAAAATGTCCCGCACCCACAATAATACTAACCCGAGTTGACGTCAGGTATAGCGTAAAATAGTCGTAGATCGTAAGTCCAATAAACTCATCACGTGATAACACCACGAGACTATCACCTGGTTCTTAAAAATCGGACTAAGGTTGCTATACTTTTAGTACGTCCGTGGTAGTACAGTGGGTTAGTGCACGGGCCTGGTGGTGATGGTTGGGTCACTAACCAGGGTTCGAACCCCACCCAAGGCATCTCAATACCTGTGGGTTTTTAGGAGGGTTAAATTCCCTTCAGAGGTTCGTACCCCGCGCCAGGTACCAGGAAAAGTTGATCCTAAAGGTAGCCTGGGGATATTTCAGGAGACCATGAATTCCCTTCACACCCGGCATTTCATTGGTGGCAGCTAGGGAACGTGACCAGGTAGCTACGTGGAGCACCCGTCACGCGAACCCTATACCAACAATATTGAGATTGCTGAGGTAATACAGATACGATACCTTACGACCTTAAAATAGGCTAGGGACTAGCCTAGTTAAAGAAGGATGTAATGTAATGCCCTCGAAAATGTCCCGCACCCACAATAATACTAACCCGAGTTGACGTCAGGTATAGCGTAAAATAGTCGTAGATGGTAAGTCCAATAAACTCATCACGTGATAACACCACGAGACTATCACCTGGTTCTTAAAAATCGGACTAAGGTTGCTATACTTTTAGTACGTCCGTGGTAGTACAGTGGGTTAGCGCGCAGGCCTGGTGGTGATGGTTGGGTCACTAACCAGGGTTCGAACCCCACCCAAGGCATCTCAAAACCTGTGGGTTTTTAGGAGGGTTAAATTCCCTTCAGAGGTTCGTACCCCGCGCCAGGTACCAGGAAAAGTTGATCCTAAAGGTAGCCTGGGGATATTTCAGGAGACCATGAATTCCCTTCACACCCAGCATTTCATTGGTGGCAGCTAGGGAACGTGACCAGGTAGCTACGTGGAGCACCCGTCACGCGAACCCTATACCAACAATATTGAGATTGCTGAGGTAATACAGCTACGATACCTTACGACCTTAAAATAGGCTAGGGACTAGCCTAGTTAAAGAAGTATGTAATGTAATGCCCTCGAAAATGTCCCGCACCCACAATAATACTAACCCGAGTTGACGTCAGGTATAGCGTAAAATAGTCTAACCTCTAACCAGACCGAGACTGCCACCAAGAAAATTCCCCAAACTCGTCCTGTTAACAACCCCAAATCAGTACATCACTCCTCCCTCAATAACCCATGTCCTATGCCTAACTCTGCCCCCACTAATCCTCCCCAGCCCCACATAACCTTTAACCAGACCGAGACTGACACCAAGCAAATTCCCCAAATTCGTCCTGTTAACAACCCCAAATCAATACATCAGTCCTCTACCAATAACCCCTGTTCTACACCTAACTCTTCCCCCACCAACCCGCCGCAGTCCCCCCAACAAATCCCGTTTCCTAACTCGCTCACCTCTCACCACCCTGACCCTCCCACACGCGCCGTTAATCCTCCCCTCACGCGTGACGACCTAGGGACACAACCATGTTCCCCCCCTTCCCCCAGAAATGCTCAGCTATTTCCCCACCAACAAAATTTCCTGTGTGACAGTTTTCCGTCAGTAGCTCCCTTCAACCCCCCCACAATTAACACCCCTAATAAACTTCAAAACCCCACACTTGACTCACCCCCTCATGACAGACAAACCCACCAATCCCATATAACCTCTAAACAAACCGTCACTGCCACCGACACACCCCACCACTCTGATCCTCCCACACGCGCCGTTAATCCCCCCCTCACGCGTTACTCCCACCAAAGTTATTTCCCCCCCCTCATGCGTACTGAACACCTGCTCACCAGTCGGTCCCCCACCATCATGAGCCCAGCTAAACTTTCAACCTCCACCAATTCCCACCAACAAAATTTCCCTTGTGACAGTTTTCCGTCAGTAGCTCCCTTCCACCCCCCCACAATTCACACCCCTAATAAACTTCAAAACCCCACACTTGACTCACCCCCTCATGACAGACAAACCCACCAACCCCAGATAACCTCTAAACAAACCGTCACTGCCACCGACACACCCCACCACTCTGATCCTCCCACATGCGCCGTTAACCCCCCCCCCTCACGCATGACCCCCACCAAAGTGGTTTCCCCCCCTTCATGCGTACCGAACACCTGCTCACCAGTCGGTCCCCCACCATCATGAACCCAGCTAAACTTTCAACCTCCCCCTCTTCACCGTTACCCCACCCGCCCCAAATTCCACCCCCAAAGATCCCGCTCGACAAAATACCACTCCCATCCCAATCCAACCACAAAACTTTTTCCACCTTGGCTAAACCCCAAAATACTCTCTCTCTCGCCCCAAACATAATCAACCTCTCAACTTCAACCACTCCTCGAAATCCCATCCATGTCTCTCCCGAAAATAAAATCAGTCCAAATTCCACCCCTCTCAAACCACAACCCTGCCAGCCCAGACCCCCCCCCCCCCACCATCTCCCTATCAAATCCCCACACCCCAAACCTCCAAACCACCCGATCATAGTAAACTCTCAACCTTCAGCCTTACTCACCCTTCCCCAATCCCCACTCACGACCACAACTCTCTACACAATTCAACCCCTCCCCAGCACCAACCTCTTCCGCAACAACAACCCCGACTCGACCTGCCCATTTCATCTTTAAAACCCCCCTATCACTACCCCCGACCGAAACCACTTAGACCCCCCCTCCAAAACTGGCCCCGGGCCAGCTCGCCCCCAGACCCACATTCCTAACGACAAGAACTAACGGTAGATCCACCCCAATATTCACTTAAAATCAGGATTGGTAGAGGAGGTGGGTCATGCCGGCTCGTCCACAGTCCAGCCTCCCTACCACTCTTGACCTAGATTCCTAGCTTCACTTCCCATTAAAATGTATAATTTTTTCATTCATTCATTCATTCATGATGAGGATATTATTGTACTTGATTTGTTTTTATTGTTTTCAATTCCTAAGCGATTGGGCATGATTCTATAAATTTGCATGTTTTCCATATACTGTATATATTATTTTTTTCCCTTAGTCATACTACTTTTCTTGTTACCTACACTTTTCTGACTATCTTTTAAATTTGCTTTATAGATTGTTAAACACTTTACCTCTTCTTAATTTCCTGTGTTCTTAATTATCTGTCCTTTCTTAAATTTACATGTTTTCCATATACTGTATATATTATTTTGTTCCCTTAGTCATACTACTTTTCTTGTTAACCTACACTTTTCTGACTATGCTTCTTTTTACTTCACCCTTGAGGCTCGAGGACGAGCCTATAATGAAGGAGAGGGAAGTAAAATGCCCCAGAACGAGAAGCCCACCACAGAAGCCACGAACGAACACCACACAGAAACACCAAAGGAAAGGTCCACAGAACGAAAGGACCAGCTAACCGAGCCAGCCATTTCAGACAGACCCAAGCCCGCAGGGCTAAACAGCTCCAGGACGCACCCATTTACCTTTTCTAAACTGACCATTTTCCACACCTCACGTACACTAACCCTCTCGTGTCCTACACTCTTAACTACAAAGATGATGAACAGGAATATACATTCATATTAAAAACACCCATGCCCTGTCCCGACGTTGAGCCAATGCCAACACATCAGACAGCCATAATTATATCTATGTATGTTCTTACATCCGAGAAGTAGATGTTATATATCTTAGAAGTTAAAACACCCAGGCTTGTCCCTAGACCTCGTATATCATTTTCCATGACAAGTATAGATGTATGTAACCCGTGCTCAGTCGCCCCTTGCATTGTTCCTCTAGTAACTAAGTCTATAATATTAACTGCCACCAGCATTGATACGACATAGCGGCACTGTCCTTGCTACAAAGATGATGAACAGGAATATACATTCATATTAAAAACACCCATGTCCTGTCCCGACGTTGAGCCAATGCCAACACATCAGACAGCCATAATTATATCTATGTATGTTCTTACATCCGAGAAGTAGATGTTATATATCTTAGAAGTTAAAACACCCACGCTTGTCCCTAGACCTCGTATATCATTTTCCATGACGAGTATAGATATATGTAACCCGTGCTCAGTCGCCCCTTGCATTGTTCCTCTAGTAACTAAGTCTATAATATTAACTGCCACCAGCATTGATGCGACATAGCGGCACTGTCCTTGTGTCGTATTGTGCCAAGTACAGATCAACCAGGTTTCATCACCTTATTAGGACGACGACTATAATGTCATCGTTCATCGATGTATGCAATCCTTAGGTTAAGTATTTTTATCCGCCATTGTGTTCACCTTTTTCCATTTACTTTCCACAATTGTCATACGTCTTCCCCTTGCCTCCTTCGTATCCACAGTCCACACTACGCCAATTTACTTCGTGTCTTACACCTCTTACCCCAACCAGAGATTGTATAAGATAACCTGGTTACCAGTATCTGTCATAAGTACCCCGAAACAATAACTAAGTACCCCTACGAACTGCCGCTGTTGTTGATATATTTATATTTAATAGAAAACGCAGTTCCCAGGGCCAACTAATAATATCCATAACCCTCCGACTGATCACATAACTCTATCTTTTCCAGACTCATATACCACCCCATAGTTGCATTCCCCGGTAGCATTTGGCTAACGTATTCTACTGCCTTTTCAAACTTCCATATCAATTGTAGCCTAATGCCACCCCCACGCCCAGGGACCTTAGGGGCAAAATTTCCCTGTAGCCCTTGAACTCTCCCCCCCTCTCATTAAGACACCCGCGCTTCTCGACTCTTGTCCGACCTAGTCTCTCTCTCATACCTCTTGAAGATCCTTGAATTGTCCGTTGCTAACGCTCTCCAACCTTTTATATATATACTCCTATCCAGCCTACCTTCACTTAGTAGGCCAGAACAACATTAGAACTTTACTAGCCCCTTGCATGCCATCTATTCTCTTACAACACATTCACAACCCTGCACCCAATGGTCGTCGGTGCGAGGCTAGCCGCCCCGCCAGTAACTAACTTCTATTGTCATACTTCCAGATAAATGTGGCAGAGGTAGCAACCCAGTCTCCACCACATCCAGCAAACCCTACAATTAACAACCAGCCGAGTAAAACCAGCTAGCTAAGGCACCTTCGGTTTTGGTATTAAGGACACCCACATCTGTCTCATACACAGAGGGTTATTACAAACACTGGTGATATGGCAAGCCCCTAGCCACAGCCGCCGGACGACTATCACAGAGAGAGGGCGCCCAGCTCCCCCTTTTTGCCCACCCGAGGAGGGAGACCCCCACCCCCGCGGAGGTATACCTGGCCCCTGTTTTGACTTTCGAGTCATTGCCAGGTAGCACAGGAATTCTTCCTATCAATGAACTAACCATGCATGACTAACACCTTTACTAACCTCTATTAACTCACAATAAACCATTTACCTTTCTTGCATGCTCTGATCACTAAATTAGCACCTCAGCTATACCATAGAATGAAGATTGAACAATCTAGAGAGACGCTCCTATCACAGCTGTCCCCACCCTCCTCGCAAAGTAGATCCAGTCTCTCTCCCCTAAATACTTCCAGTATAGCCAAAATAGTACCTCTTACTAAGGCTCAGTTATATGAAAATATAAAGGCTTTCCTATAGCCATGTGCCACAACAGTAAATACCATCTTACCTAGTCTCCATATCTATTGAGAGCTCAAATAAGTCCATAAGACTCGAGATCCCTACTGTCTACAGGGTCCAGAACCGAGCCTATAAATCTAACTCCCGCCCCCAGTCAAATCAGTTGAAAGCTAGACACCCACCAGGGGTCACTACCCTGCAGTTAACTTCTAGCTCTGCCCTTGTGTTGTTCCGGAGTGAGATCCCAGAGCCGGCAGACTCCGTGGCAGATTTGGATAGAAGGACTTGCCCACGTATTTGAGAACTTCACACATATGGCCCCCCTGGACGGCCGCGGAACCAGTCGTTAGCCCCCAACATCATGGACGCAAGATAACCAGGACCAGACCCATCAGATACTACCCAAGATTCCCTTTAGCAGTACTACATATTACTGTCCTGTTTAGAGATTCACTAATTAATATTTCTACGAAGTGGCTAAGACCTTGCCCAGTGTAATTCATACTTAACCATTCCATTTGGGACGTACTAAGCGATCAGTACTATTTAATTAACAGGCGACCTTGACTCTCGTAATTACCTTATTCAGATATTAAAACTCTAGTGATATCTAACGTTCGCCCACTGATTTGCGTTCTATGTATTTCTGAGACAAGGATATAAAACTTAGATCAGTACCCCCTGAGGTTACTAGAATTCCCGTGCTCTAAAATACGCGTGTCTAATCTAGTCTGTGAACTACTACTTGTGCACCAGAGCTACCAGTAATAAATCTAACAGTGAATATGAATCTATAAGTAACATTGATGGTCTTCGGTATATAAACCTGTGGAATCGAAGCCAGTGATCAGAAGATTAATACCTGAACGTTGGAAGTGGGAGACTAGGCTCCATCCAGATCCACTTATGCTAGTGTTGTTCAATTCTATTGTATTGTCTTTCACAAGTATTCTGCAGTGGTATATCAATAAACGTGATCATGTAACTTGCTACCATGTGTTTCTTTGTGTTCTCTATTCCTCATATCTTGTATTGTGCATGCAGCCTTATATACCCAGTCAATTTAGAACTCACATTACCCAAGTTAAACCTGTAGAAAAACAGGGCATAACAATATTGCATAAGTTGAATGATAGATTTATACATAATATACTAGCCTAGGCGTAAACGATTATCGTTGACAATGTTTAGTTAAGCTATCATAAAAACAAATACAGACACATTTTAAAAATAACTATCATAGTAATTTAGAGCCGCAGCGGTTTTGTGGAGAGCACGCTCACGTGTGAATCTGCTTGACCTGGGTTCAATCCCAGCCATGGCGGACATTTGGTGGGTGTGGTAGTACGTCCTAGTGTGATTAATATGCTCGCACCCAGTCGGGGGTCACCTCGATGACGTATAAGAACTAATGATATACACAACAAAGCCACTTCAACAGCTTCCTCTATCTACAAGACCTCTTCTCTCCTTTCTACACTTTCCCAGCCGTATGGTTCTAGTGTACTGTCTGATGGCGTAATGGGATTTCAATGTAAGAATTGTAAAACGAGAGAATATTTGTTTTGTGTGCAGAACTGAGTATACACAGTGTTCTTTACAGAATGTGAAAACTGAATTCTACTTTAGTACAAATTGGTTAATAAGGGATAATGTGAAAGCACAGAATTGTTTTGCCTTTTTTAAGAATTTAGGTAATTGTGCCTGTGGATGATGACCCCAATACCAGACTGTACACCGAGTTACAACCCTTATATGGCTGGGGGGAGGTCTCAACGCGTCACATCAGACACACATTTAGGTTGAGCCAAGACCATGTCCACCATATTGCGTATTTCATTACGGTGGACAATAAAATATAAAATGTCAGGGTATATTTATTTAGAGATTTTTTTTTTTTTTTTTTTTTTTGCTGGGGTCTAGTCAGAAAATAAAAAATGTATATATCAAGGTTCAGCTATATCATAATGTTAATTAATAGAAACCCCCTCCCCTCTCTGTCTCTCTGTGTATATATATATATATATATATATATATATATATATATATATATATATATATACAGTATATATATATATACATACAGTATATATATATATATATATATATATCGGTATATATATATATATATATATATATATATATATATATATATACTGTATATATACAGTATATAATTATATATATATATATATATATATATATATATATATATATATAAAGTAATGGTGTGTAATAGGGGAGAGCATAGGGTGAATCTAGATGTGAGGCTGGATGGGGAAATATTGGAACAAGTAGAGTAGAGTGTTTTAAATATCTAGGAGGAACGATAAGCAGGAGTGGAGGTATGGAAGTGGAGGTAAAACAGAGAGTGTGTGAAGGAAGGAAGGTTTTCGGAGCAATGGGAAGTATGTGGAAGACGAGAAATCTCGGAGTGAAAGTAAAAAGTGCACTCTATCAAGGAATTGTTGTGCCAACAGTGATGTATGGGGCTGAGACATGGGCTCTGAAGAAAAAGGAGAAAAGAGGGTTGGATGTGATGGAGATGAGCTGCTTGAGGAGTATGTGTGGAGTTACTCGTAGAGACAGATTGAGGAATGAAGAGATACATAGGAGAGTGGGGCAGCAGGAACATTTGTCAGCCAGAGTGGACAGAAGGGTGCTGAGCTGGTATGGTCATGTTGAACGAATGGGAGATGAAAGGCTTACAAAGAGAATATGTGAGTCAGGTATAAGGGGAGATTGAAGGGCAGGAAGACCCCCATTGAGATGGAGAGACTGTGTAAGAAAGGTTTTGGATGATAGAGGAATGACTATAGATCAGGCAGGGGAAGTGGTGGTGGACAGGAGTGAATGGAGAATGCTTGTGAATAGTTGAGTGAACACGTGGTCATTTGGAGTAAGGGGTCGGGCGCAAGTTGGACTAGATAATAGTCCATCAGGCGCCTGTCCCGGGGAGACGATTAATATGAAGGGTGCGCCTGGAGGTGTGGTGGGAGGGCTTGTGGCTTTGGCTCCGCTGCATGTCTGCCTGCCGAGATCGGAACCTCTCCGGGTGGTCGGGGGCCGGGGGAGTGCTGGAGCGACCTTGGTGACTCTGGTCTCTGGGTCTTCTCCTGGGTGACCTGGATGTGTGTGAGTTTTGTGTTTTTTATCTGTGTTTATTTGTTGTTTTATGTTGTTTTTGTGTTTTCCCTGTTCTTGCTCTGTCTTGAGTCGGCTACCCCCAAAATGGGAATTGGGCCTGAGCATATAGATAGATATATATATATATATATATATATATATATATATATATATATATATATATATATATATATATATATATATATATATATATATATATATATATATACTTCATATATATATATATATATATATATATATATATATATATATATATATATATATATATATATATATATATCTATATACCGGTATATATATACTGTATATATATATATATATATATATATATATATATATATATATATATATATATATATATCCATGTAATCTACAACCCTATCTCAAGTAAATGGTAGCGAAATGGTGCAGTGAAAAATATACTCCAGAAACTACTTATCAGCAGGTAACTCCTAAAGAGAATTACTGAAAATGTTTGCCAAGCATGTTATCTTGAAATACGAGTTATTCATTCGGCTCCTTGAGGACCTTCCTAAGCTGAACAAATTCGTCTTGTGGTGGTGGTAGACAGTTACAATCGAAAAGAAAATAGCTTTAGATTTATGCATACAAATATAGTCACTATTTTACCAGAATGAATATTTAAGTTCGTGCAAAATATATTATATGTTGCCTAAAGAGCTTAGTTTACAGTATAAAGAAATACAATTAGCGGCATAGAAGGGTTAAAGTAAAGCATATTTGTTCACTACTCAATCGTATTAGACACATACATACATACTTACATACTGTTATGCCACGTTTCAAAGAAATGTGATATATCCTGATTGCTATTCCCGGACTGGGAATGTGCAAGTTATCTTCAGCTAAGGAGCTCTCGACTGGGCGAGGACTGACCTTATTTCCCCAAATGACCACATAAATAACAGGCAATAGACATAAATCACATGGAAAGATTAAACAGGTTTTTATTCTTAATAACTAGAGAACATGGGCATCAAAATAGTATGTTGATAATGGTCAGTTTTGACTTATAAATTAGATAGTAGTTAAATAAGATTAAATGAAGACAATTAGTCTTAGCACAATAGTATCGTCCTTAACACCTTACGAGCGGCCTATGCGGTTTATTTATGTGTACCGCACAGCGGGGTGTTTTTAGCCAAAATAGGGCTGTTTACGTGATCATTTTCATGCCTAAATAAGACCCAGAACGTAAAACAAGTACCTATCCCTGAAAGGGCATAAACAGAGCTTTCGAATGACACCATAACGATCCTTGTATGATGGATAGTTTTCTTGCAATAACCGTGCAACGCGAGTGCAAAAAGCAGGTAATTCGGTACTTTCAGTACATAATTGAGTATGTAGCGAGTGAGAGAGGGAGGAGGGAGCTGAGATTTGTGTCAGTAGGTTCGCCGCGGTGGTCTGGAGCAGTCATACGCTCGCTAGTCTCCTGCCACCACTTGTCTCTCTCTCTCAGCCACATTACGTGCTGAAATTGCCACTCGAGTTATGTCGAGCGCCGCCACATAGTCCAGCTTTATTTAACTCGACTTATGTTGCTCGCCGCTAATTATGGGTTAAAAGATAGCAGAGTATGCGAAAAATTACAATAGCAATACGAATTGATTCAAGTATACACAATGAATAAGAATTTTGAAATTAAGAAAAAGGATAGAAACACAACACGGGTGCCCAACCCCGCAAGGGGTTGAAATAGGGGAGCTATCTTTCTAGGGCCTTTCCTACCTGATGCTGAGAGGATTGGGTTCTAGTCATGTGGTGATGGGTTGGTCTATCAGAGTGAGAACTGAGCGATCTCTGCCATACCCATAGCTTACTCTGACTGTTCTATTTACTTATATATTTTCTAGATCTCAAGTGACCGCGTCTCTTCCGTGGATTGACCTCCCAGCCAAAGCGTCACATTTTTCCTTTGCCCCTCAACTTTCTCTTCATAATTGCTGAGGGGCACAGGGCCCTGGGTGGGGCTTTGGTTTCCCTGGCATTTCTGCACCCTCCTCAGCTCCCCGCCATGGAGTGGCTTCGGTCACCCAGGCTTTATTGTGGTTGGCAGGGAGGGTTCTGTGGGGGTGCTCGGTTATGGCCGAGGCCTTGTTCGGGGCCTTGGGGCTGTTGGCCAGTCAGCTTGGGGAACAACAACAACAACAACCAACATTACCACACTTGCCACCACACCGCCAAGGAAAGAAGACATAAGCGCCACACCACCAGAGTGCGCCCGAGTCGCCTTCATCACACCCGCACTTCCCTTAACACTAGGAAAGAACATCATCGTCACATCAGCAATCCTGGCAGCGACAGAACCAAGAAGGACCGAAAGGAAGGCAAGGCAAGCAAGACTTTGCATAAGTCCTATACCAGCACACGCCCTTCTTGCTCCAAGCCACACCACCGCCGTGACAAGGAAACCCAGAGGGGCTACTCCGGCCGCCCCAGGCCCTCCTCTCAACACATCCGCCTTTCTAACACCGAGAAGGAGCACCGGGAGAAACACCACCATCACTAAGACTATGACAGACCGAACAGGGACCAGTACAGTTGGAAAGCTCTTAAATCCACCTCACTGGAAGGTTTTTGAGAGCTGGAAGATTTGTGCTATATTCGATAAGATAACTAAGGCACTGGCGTTAAGTTAACTTACCAAAGATCTATATATCTTGGCTCTACATAATTCTTTTTGAATCGCCATGGTGGCACCTCAATATCAATTCCTCGCCTTGATCACCAGGCATTACTGTCGCTAGAGAAAGCTGTACTCACGTGCTCTCCAGTGGTAGTAAATCTAACCCCAATAAGGCTAGTTAGAAGTTGATACACTGGCAGTTGACTTCTCTCTAAGTCAGGGCTCGCGAGATACCGTAGCACTGGCATAACGGCACGATACGCTGTCCTAGGCACTGGCGACAAGGCACATATTCGTAAAAGCCCCAAATATAAACTCCTCCAAAGTCCCTCGAAGACTCTTATAAAGGTCAGGACAGTTAAGTGAAGTTGGAGAGCACTGGCATCCGAACCCTCTTACGTTAGTCCGATGATACGATATGTATAGCACTGGCAGAACAGAATCGTATGCATTTAAGACCCCAAACACAAGAGTACTGTAAAGCTTCCTAATTAGCGACTCTTATAAAGGTCAGGATAGTTGAGAGACACAGTATAACACTGGTAGAATTTCTCCTCATGTTAAACCGATATGTTATCATTGTTATGTATAACACTGGTAGAATGTAACATATTCATTTAAGATCACAAATCCAAGAGTTCTACAACATCTTCCATCCTGCTGTCATCACCACACAACAGGACCATCACCACGGCCCAAGAACCTCGTCGGAAGTGCCACCGAAGTGCAACGATACCGGAAGTGCCTATAGTGTCATCACCGGAAGTGCATAGTGTCATCCCCCTGGAACTTTTTGTGGATCCTCGATCGTGCTATGAAATTGTGTATATACCTATCCATGTCTGAATGTAATTCTGTAAAAATATTATAGTTAAGTTGAATAAGATAATCTATGCTTGTACTCTGTATTATATGTATCCTCTATTACCTTTGTGCATGTGCTCATGTGGTTTCAACTTCTCCAGTCGATTAAGAACCTACCTAAATAATCTAGTTAACCCCAGCAAAAATCTGGCATAACAAATGTTAATAACTGGCTCGAGATAAAGGAAGGATGCACTGATTTTGTATAACGATATGAGAATTACAAAAAATAACAAGACTAAGTTCTTCGAGCAACGAAATTAGTTAAAGATCATATGAACACAATATTCACACTTATTATACACAGTCTAGATGAAGTGACTGAAACATATTTAACTCTGCATTTAGATTTCACTATTCTGATATGATCCCAAGTGATAGTATACGTATAAACGCAGATCTGCACAAAGATTCTCGGATGACGTGTAAGGTGCATGTATCAATTTATATAGTAACAATATCATTATGTACATCACTGGGAACATAAGAACATAAGTAAATGGGAGTCTGCAGAAAGCCGATTGGCCCACACAAGGCAGATCCCTCTCACACCCAACCGCAATTACAAGGCCTAATTATAGGCCCAACTCACTAATACCATGAGGACCGACCTCACCAAAACGGTCAGAGATCAAAACAAGATAACGGGGATCTACAGAGCGCCCACACTTGGCAGATTCCCCTTCACACCCAACACATCTCGTCCATATGCCTATATCTAATTTTATCTTAAAGTTTCCTATCGTTCTCGATCCAACCATATCACTCGGTAGCCTATTCCACATGTCTACAACTCTGATACCAAACCAATATTTGCCTATATCTTTTCTGATACGAAATTTATCTATTTTGAAACCATTTGTTCGAGTTCTTTCACTATCACTGAGCTTCAGTACATCTTTCATGTCCCCTTTATTTATCCCACTAAACCACTTGAACACTTCTATCATATCCCCTCTAACTCTGCGTCTTTCTAACGAATGTAAGCCTAATTTCTTCAACCTTTCTTCATATGGTAGATTTCTAATATTATAAATAATTGTTGTCATTCTTCGTTGTACTCTCTCCAACGAATCTATGTCCATTCTGTAATAAGTACACCAAAATTGGATAGCATAATTCATATGAGGTCTCACTAATGACAAGTAAATTTTATGATAACATCGGCAGTTCTGTTACTCACACTCCTTGAGATGAATCCGAGAATCCTATTTGCCTTGCTACGAACGCTTATACAGTTTTCTAGGCTTCAAATAATTGGTAGCAAACACACCTAAATCTTTCTCGCAGTCTGAGTTTACTAATTCCGTAATAGCTAGTTTATATTTTGCATTTGTATTCGTCTTCCCTATCATTAATACCTTGCATTTGTCAATGTTAAAATACGTCTGCCAATTTACTGACCATTCGTGTAAGCCTTTGTAAGGCCTTTGGAGGCTCTCTATGTCGCTATCTGAATCTATTGTTCTCCCTATTTTGGTATCGTCTGCGAATTTACTTATCCTACTAGCTATGTCTAAATCCAGGTCATTTATGTATATAACAAACAGCAGAGGACCCAATACAGATCCTTGGGGGACACCACTGTTGACTGCACCCCATTCTGACTTAATACCATTTATGCTGACTCTCTGTTTCCTACCAATTAGCCATTACCTAATCCATCTCAACAACGATCCACCTATTCCATGCGCCTCAACCTTTCTCATCAATCTCTCATGAGGGACTCTGTCGAAATCATTACTGAAATCTAAATATTTTATATCATATGACTTGTGAAATCTTTACTGAAATCTAAATATATTATATAATATGACTTGTCATTATCTACCGCTTCATATACCTCTGAGAAAAAGCTAGGCAAATTTGTAAGGCAAGAACGTCTCTGAGTGAATCCATGCTGAGAAGAATTGATTAAGATACATTTTTCTAAGTGGCTTCTAATTTTCCTAGCAATAATTGACTCTAGCAACTTTCCTATGATTGATGTGAGACTAATGGTAAATAGATGCTATTGATTTATCACCTTTTATGAAGATCGGAACCACATTTGCAAGCTTCCAAGCTTCTGGAACTAAACTTGTTTCTAATGACTTGTTAAATAGAAATGTTAATGGGTAACTTAACTCATCTCTGCATTCTTTTAAGTAGTAGTTTTCTTGCAGGTAGTAGGGGTAGGCAGCCCCGCCCAGGGAAGTACTACCGCCAAGATTTCGGGAGACTCAGGGAATAGCCTGAATTCCATTTTCTCTCCCAGGCCTTGGTAGCTGGATACATATCTTTCTGCCTCACACATCAGGGGTATCAGGAAAACCCTCTTTATATAACATACACATCCAACTTCACGACATTGCCCTACATTGCTATCCTCTATCCATATAACACTACTCTTCCCACTACATATCATACATGTAACACCATACCACCATAACACCATAGGGGAGGTGTGGTGGAGTGGTCTTGCCACTGGCCTGGTAATCCAAAGGTCCCGGGTTCAAATCCCGATGTATCAATGGGAAGATATTATTGGGATGGAATTTGTGCTGTACCTAGTATCAGTGCATTACCACAAGCCCACCGAAACGTCAATAAAATACCCTCATTGTTCCCTGATTAAATAGCACTGTATGAATATTCCCATATTCAAAATATGCTATAGGGGTGCAATGCCTGGTGAGTTATCTGCTCAACAGGTGGCGTTGTGTGTGTGTAAGTGTGAGAGTCCGAGTGTAGGGGGTGAGACAGTGAAGCACGGGAACGAGGTGGCTTCAGAGATGGGGTCGTTTCGGGCCATGAGTGAGCACCGTGCCTCATGTGAAGGCAAGATGGCAGGTGCTCGTTGTACTCTTCGTGCTTCACATGTCGCACTCCCTAGACTGGAACAAGACCTCACGGGCTTCACTGTTCATTGTAAAGCGGTGAATGTTAAGGCTCTCAGCCTATGCCCGAGAGGAAGTAAGTTGGAATATAGAACAAAAATCAAAAACAAAAAAACAAAAAAATACACCTTACCCAATAAATATGGCAGTACAATAATTGTTAAGAGCAAACCTGGTGGTCCCTCGGATATCCACCCCCGGCAGGGTTGGGTCATTGACACAGGGCCCTCCCGGTCGTCATCATGCGACTGTGTCAAGAGCATTGCAACGTCCCAAAGCTGCTCGTCGGTGCAGCTTTTTCTTTAGCAATATAAGGGGACTTCACTCTAACATCAATTCTGTACACCAATTTCTTCAAGCAGAATCCCCTACTCTCCTTTTTTTGACAGAGACTCAAGTAACATCCACATCTGACACGTCTAGATTTAATTTTCCAGGTTATCAACTGCTCCAAAATTTCAGACCTAAAGGATGTGTATGTTGCTTCGCTAAATCTGAAATTGCCCTGGAGGAGGTTACTAGTTTCAAGTGTCCCTATTTTGATTATTCTATATACAAATTAATTTCTGCTGGTAAATTTAAATACATATGTTGCATCTACCGTTCCCCAAATACTCCTCCAGAGCAAAGTCTTTTTGATTCTCTGTCCTCACAACTCAGTGTCCTCAACTTAAATGCTTCTTCTGAAATCACTGTGTTGGGTGATTTTAATGTCCATAATGTTGAATGGCTCACTCATTCAGCCAGGACTGATGATGCTGGTCTTGAATGTGAGCTATTTGCAGACTCATTTAATCTCACTCAACTAGTCAACCAACCCACCCGTGTACCAGATAATCCTAATCATAATTCCCACCTACTGGACTTATTTTTAACAACCAATTCAGAAAATTATGATGTTACAGTGAGGTCCCCGCTTGGATCTTCCGATCACTGTCTGATACAGGCCACCTGTCTATCACCTACCACACCTTCCCACTCTGAACCTGTTTTGGTGACTAAATGGCATTACGATAGGGCAGACTGGGAGGGTCTTCAAGGTTTCTTTATTGATATTCCCTGGACCTCTTTCTTTTCTAATGATGCACACTCCACCTTGAGCCACATACAAGATTTTGTAAAAATTGGAATGGAAACTTTTATTTCTCATCAAAAGTACAGTAAAAGATCTAATTCACCTAAATGGTTTGACCATAATTGTGCTAGAGTAACTGAACAAAAAGCAATAGCCTACAATGCATACACAAGATCAAAAACACATGAAGCCTTTAATTACTTTAGAAACATCAGAAATCATGCCAAAACTGTATTAAACCTAACTAAATCAAACTTTCTCCACAAGCAGGCAAATAAACTTCTAAATAATCCAAATGATAACAAAATATTTTGGTCTTCTCTTAACTCATTTATATCCAACTTCACTACTGCTTCATCCATTCCACCATTAAAATCTCCGACTGGCAATCTTGTAAGTGACCCACGAGGTAAAGGTAACCTTCTTGCGGATATTTTCTCCACCAACTCAACCTTAGATGAAATAAATCAAGATGTCCCTGTACTTAATTTTAATTCGCCTGAAATTCCCTCACTTAAGATCCACACCAGACATGTCAAAACTATTTTGCAGAATCTCTCAGTAGATAAGGCTCCTGGTCCAGATGAAATTCCTCCAATAGTACTTAAGAATTGCTCCTTGGTGCTCGCTCCTGTATTGGCAAAAATTTTCCGTCTGTGTACTCATACCTCATGCTTCCCAGTACCCTGGAAAGAAGCAAACATCCATCCAGTTCCTAAAAAAGGTGCCTCTTCAGATCCATCAAACTACAGACCAATAGCTATAACTTCCACTCTTGGTAAAGTCTTTGAAATTATATTAAATAATCACATAATTAAGCATCTTGAGAATAATAAATTAATCAGTGATAGGCAATATGGTTTTAGACGATGTCGATCAACTGCAGACATGCTTTGCCTTCTTACGCATCAAATCAACCAAGCTACAGACCAACATGGTGAAACACATACAATAGCACTGGATATATCAAAGGCATTTGATAGAGTCTGGCATCAATCCTTATTGTCGAAGATGTCACACTACGGCCTTGCATCATTAGTTCCACTAATTTCTTCTTATCTTCATAACAGAAAAATATGTGTAATGGTAGATGGCCTTTATTCTCAATTTCACTCAATAAATGCAGGTGTTCCCCAGGGATCAGTTTTGGCCCCAATTATGTTCCTCATTCATATCAATGATCTCATATCTACCACTCATAATCCAATACATTCCTACGCAGATGACTCAACACTCCACAGTTCCTTCACATTTACCAATTCTTTCACCCAACCCGATCTTATAAATTCAAAAATAAACACTGCAAATTCTCTGAACCAGGACCTTTCTAGAATTAATGGATGGGGACAAAATAATATAGTTTCCTTTAATGCACAGAAAACCAAGTACATTCAATTTTCTAACCGACAGAATCTCACTGACTCCCACATATTTTTTAATGATGTAAATATTCCCACTTCCCCTAGTATTGACATTCTCGGTGTAACATTAACTACTAACTTGAGCTGGACACATTATGTTAGAAGCATTGCTAAGAATGCCTCTAAAAAACTGGGACTCCTGTACAGAGTTCGAGAATTCTTCACTGACGAGCAGTTGGCCGTGATATATAAAAGTCATGTGCGTTCTCAGATGGATTACTGTTCACCTCTGTGGGGTGGAAGTGGAGTGGTTGCATTGAGGCAGTTGGACAAAATTCAAAATAAAGCTATTAGATTAATCAATAACCCTGCAATCACACAGGACCTTCCTACATTATCCATACGAAGAAACGTTGCATCCCTTGCATTATTCTACAGATATTTTCACAGCAATTGTTCCGAGGAACTTGCTTCAATTGTGCCGCCTCTAAACATCTTTCCCCGTAGAACTAGGGCAGCTGAGAGCGCCCATGAATTTACACTTTCTCCTCCACAATGCAGAACTTCTGCTTATCAGAATTCATTTATCCCCAGAGCTACTACTCTTTGGAATTCACTTCCCTCGAATTGCTTTCCACAAACTTACAATCTACAAATGTTTAAATCCAGTTGTTACAAACATTTTATGAATGGAGGATGCCTTTAGGCACATGGACCTTTTTGTTTTATCTGTGTTTTTCCTTCCTCCGTTCATTGTCTCTTAAAAAAAACAAAAAATAAAAATAAAATACTCTAGCATATACCTCACCAGGACCAGGTGATTATTGAGGTTTCAGTCTGTCAATGTCCTTAAGCACATCATTTCTACTTATTTTAACCGTACTTAACCTATTTTCTATACTATCACTATATACCTTACGGACTTCTGGAATCTGGCCAAATTTTCATTAGTAAAAATGGAAAGAAACTGACTATTTAATGTACTGCAAATTTCTAAATATTTTGTTGTCATTTCTCCTATCGAAGTTTTACATCTCTAACTTTAGATTTATATAGTTGTTAAAAAGCTTAAGGTTTATTTTTTGAGTCGTTGGCTATCCTTATTTCATATTTTTTTTTTGCTTTCCTAATTTCCTTTTTGACCTGTCTTGATAGAGTCTGATAGTAAATAAGTAGGTGATTTTCGCTTTTCTTAATTTGTCTATATATTCTTTTCTTTTTTCTATAAGATATATTAGTTTATTATTCATCCATTTTGGTTGGTTCTGTGTCCATCTAAATCTTCTTTTGGGGATATATTTATTTTGCGCATTATGGAGTGAAGCAATAAACTGTTCATACAGTATGTAGCTGTCAAGTTTAACTCTGGCTTATCCTGACTTAATTGTTTAACAATAGGGTCCATAGGGGAGGTGTGGCAGAGTGGTCTTACCACTGGACTGGTAATCCAATGGACCCGGGTTCGAATCCCAATATGTCAATGGGAAGATATTATTGGGATGGAATTTGTGCTGTACCTAATATCAGTGCATTACCACAGCACACCGAAATGCCAAAAAAATGCCCTCATTGTTCCTTGCTTAAATAGCATTGTATGAATATTCCCATATTCAAAAATATGCTACAATGCCTAGTGAGTTAATTGCTCAATACAGTGGCGTTCTGAGAGTGAGGGTCCGAGCCTGGGGGATGAGATTGTGAAGCGCAGAGGCTTCAGAGATGGAATTGCTTCGAGCCGTGAAGCTTCGCATGTCTCACTCCCTAGACTGGAGCAAGACCTCACGGGCCTCTCCGTGTTCAGTGGTAAAGTGTAAAGGCTATCAGCCTTTGCCCGAGAGGGAGTAGTTGAAAAAAATAAAAATAAAACAAAAATAAAGATCTTCTTAGCCCACCATAATCAGCTTTCCTGAAATCTGGGATAAGTGTCGTATTCTCTTTAGCATTTCCTATCCATTGTATATTAAAATAAATAGATTTGTGATCGCTATTTCCTAGTTGGTCCGCTATCTCTACATTATTTATCATTTGTTCATTATTACCGAGAACTAAATCGAGGATATTATTACCTCTAGTCAGCGAGTCTATAAATTGAAATAAAAAACTATCTTGTACCGCCTCTATAAGCTCTTCAGAATCTGAGTCGCCGATTTGATGCTGCCAATCAATATTCGGAAAATTAAAATCCCCCATAATGCACAGTGCACACATTGCTAAACCTTGATGTTATTTTCACTTCCTGCCATAAAGATTTGCCGGCATTTCTACTCATATTTGGTGGCCTATAAATGACTCCATATACAGTATATATGGTTTCGCTACCTTCGCTAACCTCTACCCAAACACTTTCATTATCATTATTTAGTCTAATACCTGATTTAGTACAGCATTTTAATGAACTCCTGACAAACACTGCTATTCCGCCGCCCCTCTTACTTGTTCGGTCATATTTAACACCTTACGAGCGGGCCCGTCAGTAACTTCTACTACCCGCTAAGCGGGTGGTTTTACCCTAAACGACCTTGTTTCCGTGCTCTTTTTCAAGCATAAACAAGAGCCAGAGCATAATACAATTATGTATCCCTGAAAGGGCGATAATTGAGCTTTCCAATGACACCAGAACCATCCTTCTACGACCACGCGTTCTCTTGCAACGATCGTGCAAGACGAAGGAAAAATCCCTAAAATACGGTAATTTCCTTGCATAATTCCCTGTGTACCGAGGCAGTGTGTGTGGAGGTGGGCCCAGTGCTGGCGCGGGAGCCGTGCCGAACGGTCAGAGCCGACCTACGCTCCTTCCACCGCTCGTCTCTCTCTCAGAGCCAAATATTGCTCAAAATTGCACACCGCCTGAAGTCGGTCCCCGCCACATAGTCCTTTCTTCCCTATACCGACTTAAGTCCGGCTCCGCCAGACAAGGGTTAAATAAACTATATCCTGGTATATGCAATTCTGCTAAAAATATGCTTGGATTTTGTATTAATCCATGTTTCAGTAAGCGCTATTATATCTATATTTTCATTGCTAATAAGTGCTCTAAGTTCGTCCATTTCATTACATAAAATCCTACAGTTTGTGTAATATAATCTCAATGTATTTCTTTTATTGGTGTCTGGTGGACCTTTTTTCTTCTCTTGGTATCTATTTGACTGTTGCTATTATCTTGTACTATGGTAGATATTGTACCACTATTTATATGATTAACTTCTATTACTGCATTATCACCTATTGTTTCACTGTTATTAATAACATAATAATAATAATAATGCCGCGGGGAGCAGTTTCGGGAGCCAAACCGTCACAACCATCCCCTGCCCCCTCCCTGGGGGCACGGGTCCTTGGAGCGGCTTCGGTCGCGCCGGGAATTTCCACACCTCTCACACCACACACACACATCACACAGTTTTTCCTACACCGAGAATTTGACTCTCCGGCTGTCATTTCTCGAAGACTTCTTCTAGCCGGAGACATTGAGAGCAACCCAGGACCCACGTACACATACATAATTATGTCCAACTTGCTCAAACCCCATCACTTCGAGTCGCCATACTAAGGGTTCAGTTCTCTGCAATTCATGCGGGAACTGGACCCACTTCACCTGCACAACACTTGCCTCCAAGAAACACTACACAAACACCTGGACCTGTTCCTCATGCCCCTCCCTCTCCCAGTCAAATCCCTCACCTAAAACCCGTCCACCTCTCCTCCCCAACCCACCTAACCTTCCCATATCATCCACTCGCCCCCCTAAAACCCGTCCACCTCTCCTCCCTAACCAACCTAACCTTCCCATACCATCCACATCCTCAACTCAACACACCACACCCCATCCTAATCCATTCCAACCCCCATCTCCTGCTCCCCAATCCCCACCCCCACCTCACTCATCCCACCCCCCAGCCGCTCCCTCACCCCCACCCACCCCCCCCCTCACCCCCACCGCCACCCCATCCTCGTGCAGCAGCACCCAAGATACATCGTGCACATAACATTTACATTCTTCAACTGAACATAGATGGCATCAACACAAAGAAACACGAACTCTCACACTTCATTAAACAACACAACATACACATTGCCATCTTACAAGAAACAAAACTCCACACAACACAAAAAACACCCACATTTCATAATTTCACCACCATCAGACAAGAACGGGCTGTCGGCGGGGGCGGTGGACTCATCACCCTGGTACACAAAGAAATATCATACATAGTAACCATTGTACAAACCAAATCCCTCCTCCCCCCAAATGATAACACAACAGAAATACAGTCAATTAAAATACGCACTGGCAACAACTCCAACATAACCATCATAAACACATACATCCCTCCCCAAACATCCCCTACAGTACCAAATGAATACAGACCACACTTACAACACATGACAAACACCCCACACACCCCACACATTTTCCTGGGTGGTGACTTCAACGCCAAGACGTCGGCCTCGTTTGTCGACAACCCCGACACAGACAGAGGGCTGGTACTACAAAACCAAACCGATAACCTCATCATCCTTAACGACATCCATCAACATACCCATATTCCTCACCAAGCCCTCTATAACCCATCATCTCCAGACATCACCTTTTGCTCCCCAGAACTCGCCCCCACAACATCCTGGAGGGTGGTCAGAACCTTAGGCTCTGACCACCTCCCGATCATTATCACCACCAAAACCAGACTCACCCCAGCTAGCCACAAACACACATACACCGATTATAAAAGAGCTAACTGGGAAGCATTCACAAATGAGACAGAACAACACTTCACAACTCTAAACAGTACACCCATCACTAACATCAACAATGCTGTACACATACTCAATAAAACTATCCAAAACGCTGACAAGAAACACATTCCAAGAGGTAACAGAAAAAGACACAACCCCAACTTCACACCAGAAATTCAAAACCTCATCAGACAACGTGACATACTGAAACACTCCCCAGCACCCCACACACAAGACATCACACAACAAATTCAAGCACTCAACACCCAAACTAACTATCGTATAAATACGATAGAATATGACTCTTTTGTGATCTCTTATGTCTCTGTGACGTCATGATCTCTCCTACAGAACGACGTAGGACGAGTAGATCGTATATTATAAGATTGTAAATAAGTTAAGTTATAAAAGGCCTAATATGCTATTAAGCAATATTGCCATGGTCTTATGTAGTATATATAATTTATCGTATATATTAATATAATTTATCGTATATATTAATATAATTTATTGTATAGAGCAACCTAAATGCGGTACGATAATTTGGGCTCCTGGCGGTTTGCCAAGGCAGCAAGGTGTGCTTTTGAGGTACGCCAGAGCCTTCACGAACACCAACCAGTTAACATCTAATTTTCCGCCCTCAGTTGATCGTGCTTTTGTGCCTCTAATCACAATACACATACAGCAATACACAAAACTACACCATCACGACGCTCTCATCGACATCATGACTGACTGATAGATAAGCATAAATTATAATAATCATGTCCATTCCCATGTAATCATTTATTCTTTCTTTAACTTGACTCGTGTCTTGGGACCGAAGTCTCGTTCCCCATTGTCCACCGCCATATTGGGTAAAACGTTCTCCCTTGCCTCATTGCCACGTGGAACTATTGGTGAGTTAATTCCTGGCTAATATTAACCCTTATAACCTTACCCTATAATTATATACATTTATTATGTGAGACCTTTGGATATAAATTAGCTTGTTTCAGATTGAATTCAATTTAGATATAGAGTAGTTTTTATTTAGATTGATTTTATTTTATTCATTATAGCTTAGTAATATTTAACTTCCATTGATAGTTTACCACATTGGTGCCCAGACCCGGGAATTAGCTACCAGTAAGGGATTTTAAGGCAATGAACAAGGGGACATATAACAGGATGCAGGAACAACTCTATGATAAACTGGCAAGGCTAGCCAAGCGATGGTTAGAGCCGGAATGCAGGGTCACATCGTTGCACCTGCCCAAGTTCTGCATCCCACCCATCATCTTTCCCCAATAATTTTCTTTTCCGTTTCAGACTTCCTGTGACATATGACCTGACCTAACATTTTTTCTTGTTTAATATGATCCATTAGTAGGTATTGCTATTTACTATTTTTTCTCCGTAACATAGAAGTCCGCCGGTTGGCGTCTCTTAATTAGACTATTATTTGGCCGTTGTTTTTGTAACGTAACATTTAGATACATAGCCTATAGGCTCACATGCAAAATGGATAAAAACGATAAAGAGACACCGTCTAGTGGGGTGCTGATCAAAGCCCCTAAAAATCAAAGGGCGGGATTCGGGGAGTATTAAATAGGCTAATTGTGGACTTAAAATCTTTCATCACTACTGCTGAACTAGAGGAATTGGAGGCTAGATTAGATAACGTCCAGGCTACCCACGGTCGTATTACGGCTCTGAGTGAGGTGATTGTGGCTGACATGATAGAGGAGGAAGAGATTGTTACAGAGTGTGATAATCGCGCCCTCTATGACGAACCTGTCTTTAGAGCGAAGCGCCTATTACAGCGTGCTGTCGCAAGTAAGAAGGGAGGCGATAATGAGGCCCATAGAAGGGCTGACCCAAAACATACTGTACACCTCCCAATGCTCAATCTTCCTACATTTGGGGGCAAGTTAACCGAGTGGTTAGCTTTCTGGGACGTATTTCGATCTACGGTTCATGAATCCTCTTTGGATAATGTCCGCAAGTTTCACTATCTGAAGGGACAAATGGAAGGAGAGGCCTTACATTTAATAGAGGGTTTTGCAGTAGTGGGTGGTAGTTATCTTGAAGCGGTACACTTATTAGAGTCCACATACGGGGATAGAGAGCAGTTGAAGATGGCCCATGTCGTTGCCTTGTTGGGGCTCGCAGAACCACAGTATAAGGTTGATGAGTTGACAAACTTCAGGGCAAATATGGAGTGCCATACTCGATCGCTAGATACCCTAGGGCTTACCACGCAGGAAATGATAGTTATTATCTTGTGTCAGAAGCTTCCTATGGCAATACTTGATAAGGTAAGATCATTTGAACTGGGGGAGTTCAAAACTCAGTTCAGCAAGGAGATCAATAATCTACAGTTGAACAAAGGGAGAATGTATGTGTCGGGAGGGAGTGAGAATGTGGAGAAGAGGGGAACAATAAGCATGACAGTGGGGACTAAAGTAAAGAAAGAGGGTGCGTATAAGAAAACTGCTCAGATTCTATGTAAGCTATGTAACAACAAACATAAATGGAGTTTCTGCATAAAATACCCAACAAATGAGACAAAACTAGCACAGGCGAAAAGATTGAAGCTATGTGTAGGTTGTCTAAGTAAAGAACATGGTAAGCAGGGACAATGTACTGCTACATACTTAAGGCCCTGTCGGCACTGCAAAGGACATCACTTTGATAAGTTGTGTCCTACAGCAGATAAAGTCAAAGACTTCAAAAATGAGGGTACTACAACTGTGGCACTAGGTAGCACGCAAGACACCAGTATATTGCCCACAATACAGATTCCCATGGAAGGTAATGACAGTAACAAAGTTTGTCGGGTACTTCTAGATCAAGGGTCTCAACGTTCCTTTATAAAGAGGTCCGTACTAGTGGGATTGAAGCACCGAATCGTAGGGGCTGAGACTCTTCGATTACAGGGCATCACAGGGGTTACTGATAAACAAGACTACGAGATAGCGGAGATTTCATATTTCTATCGTAAAAACCGGTACTTTATGACTTGTATCGTAGTAGACACCCTACCAGAATATGTATCTGTGGGTGTGAAGAAGGTGGAACACGCATTACGTAGCAAAGGGATTAACTTGTCAGATCCCATGGGAAATCAGAGTGAGGTGCATCTTCTACTTGGTGTGGATCATTATTATGAAGTAGTATACCCTGGATTTAAAAAGATGTGTGGTGTAATTTTAATCCCCACTAAATTTGGATACTGCATGAGCGGAAAGGTGCATACTACACAGTCAAAGGTCCTGGTCGACACGGTCTCGATATATAGAGTCAATGTAACCGCGGCAGAGGAGTTGGGAAGGGAGGATTCCCAACCTAGTGACCCTAAGATGGCTGCCGAGTTCGACCTGGAACGACTGTGGAGATTGGATCACATAGGCATTAATCCTATGGAGACTGATTATGACTCGGAAGTTGCGCTACAAAGGTTTGACGAGTCTGTGTGCTACTGTGCCTCAGACAAGCAATATAAAGTTAGTTTACCCTGGAAGAACAGTGAGATAAGCCTGCCTACCAACTATGGTTTGGCATTAGGTCGCTTGCGCGCATTGCAGCGGAAATTGTCTAACGAACCGAGCACGCGCCAGGCGTATGACGATGTATTTCGGAGTTATGAGGATAGGGGCTTTATAGAGAGAGTCGATGTCAGGGAACCGTGTAAGAAGGGTAGGGTTCACTATCTGGCCCATCATGGGGTAAAGAAAGACAGCGTCACCACACCAATACGGGTGGTGTATGACTGTTCTGCCCACCAAGGACAACAACCCAGTCTAAATGACTGCCTGTTGACAGGTCCGTCCATGGTGTCGGACCTGTCCCAACATCTATTCCGGTTTAGGCTGGGGAAGTACGCCTATACCAGTGACATCGAGAAAGCATTCTTGATGGTCAAGCTAAAGGAGGAAGATAGAGATGTTACCCGCTTTCTTTGGTTCGGCGACATTAGCGACTCTGAAAGTCCCATCATAATATACCGTTTTCGGGTTGTACTCTTTGGGGCCACTTGCTCGCAGTTTTTGTTAAATGCCACAATCAGAAAACATCTAGCTGACACTCATGAGGACACAAGTAAACTATCTCGCGGATTATACATTGACAATTTGCAGGGTACTAGCGATAGTCAAGATGATTTGTTGTATTCATACTGGCAAGCACGCAGATTGTTTGCGGATGCACATCTATTTCTCCGCGAGTGGGTTACTAATAGTGAAGATCTTCAGAGTTTAATACAAGTGGATGGTACGGCATCTCTTAACCAGGAAAAGTCCAGAAATTTGGGGATGATCTGGCAACCTAAACATGACATACTAACTTTTCAAACAAGGTCTTTTGCTCAGCAGACAGGAGCGCACACAAAAAGAAGTCTGTTGAGCAAAGTTGCGCAATTTTTTGATCCTTTGGGTCTAGCATTACCTGTTACCATAAGAGCTAGGATTCTAATGCAGGAAGATTGGAGACGTAAGATAGGATGGGATGACAGTTTGCCCGAGGACCTGAATGACCAAGGGACATTGTTGTTGAATGAATATGGCGTCCTATGTACTAAACCTATACCTCGTAAAGTGGCGGCGTTCGGCGACGTTACGTTACACACGTTTTGCGATGCTAGCGCCACGGCATACGGGGTAGCCATATATGTTGTTACTTCATTTGGGGCACATTTAGTTACAGCCCGGGCCAAGGTAGCCCCGGTTAAAAAGGTAACTATCCCTAAAATGGAATTGACTGTCATGCTGCTATTAGCACGTCTGGTGCAACATGTACGCGCAGCATACGAGAGCGAATTAAATATTGAAATCGTTCATGTATGGTGCGATAGTCAGGTCGCACTCAACTGGATACATAGCAAGAAGTCTCTGCCAGTTTATGTGCGGAATAGGGTAGATGAGATTAGAGCCCTTTTGCCAGACGTTGCTTATCATTATGTAAATACAAAAGAAAACCCTAGTGATCTCATAACTAGGGGTATAACGGCTAGCCAGTTAATGAAGTCCGAATTGTGGTGGCATGGTCCAAAGTGGCTGCTCCATGAAAGTGAATGGACGATATGGCATGCTGTTGGTGAGGGACTTCTGCCACTGGAAACAGTGGCAGTTACAGCCCAACCAAATGAGCCACCAGGTCCTATCATGAAGTGGGCAAGATTCGGTGACTATAATAAACTAGTCAGAGTTGTAGCTTGGGTGTTGCGATATGTATCCAATCTTAAGCTTAAAGTAACGGGCCAACTCTGCAACAGGGGTCACAACATTGATGCTCGTGAATTTAAAGCAGCTGAAGTAACTTTGATCAAATGGGTTCAAGTAGAAACCTTTTCCAATGAATTAGAATCCTTGAAAAGCTCGGATAAGACATTAATGCTTAATATAGTGCGTCAACTAAGGTTGCACCTAGACAATGGTCTCATCAGGTGTGAGGGTCGCCTGAAGTGGTCGGGTGTACCAGACGGCACAAACCGACCTATACTTATGCCAACAAGACATCACGTTACTGATCTATTGATCATACGTGCACATAGGGAAGTAAAACACTACGGGGTATGTCATATTATATCAAATTTACGTCTCACATGGTGGATACCCAGAGTTCGACAAGTAGCTCGACGCGTAGTGAGAAAGTGTATAATATGCCAGAGACTAAAGGGTAAACCATATGCAACTGGACCAGCTTCACCTCTACCTGAATGCCGTGTAAAGCACGTAGAACCTTTCCAAGCGGTAGGATTAGATTACACAGGGGCATTGAAGACGAGGGAGCATGAGAAGGTTTATATATTATTGTTTATCTGTGCGACGTCTCGAGCGGTACACCTAGAACTATGTAATAATATGTCTAGCGAAGAATTTATGCTGGCGTTCAGACGGTTTTGTGCCCGTCGTTCATTCCCTCAACTCATTCTTAGCGACAATGCTCCCACTTATGTCCAAGCATCAAAATATCTAAAGGATATGAGTAGTGATCCTACTATCATCACTTTTTTGGGAGAGAAGAAGTGCGAATGGAGGTTCATTCCAGTTAAGGCACCTTGGTTTGGTGGAATGTGGGAACGATGTGTCGGCATAGTAAAGTCAGGACTAAGAGCGGTTGTAGGACGTGCTCTATTAAAGAAGAGTGAGTTGACGACAGTCCTCACAGAGATAGAGGCAGTCGTGAATGATCGCCCGCTTACATATGTGTACACCGACCTGCAAGAACCACTACCATTAACGCCAGCTCACTTGCTATATGGAAAACCATTGTGACGCACCCCAGTGCTGTGTAACGCAACCTGATTGTACTCCTTGGTACTCGACTGTACCGCCCGTGATCTGGCTACCGTCAGCCGCAATGTATATTGAGTGTGACAACTTATAACTATGTTCTTTGTATCTCTGCAAAGGTCTCGTCATGTGCTAACCAGTGGTGGGTTTTGTTTTAAGCCATGTCGAGACCTTCCATTTAATATGTAGTATCAATAGAGAAGTTGATAGATAATACAATGGGAGTTCAGAGAGAGAGAGTGAGTTAGGCTTCAGAGCAAGAGGGTAGCAACGCGCCGCGCTGCCGGCCGGGTGGTTGCCAGACGTATGGACTGGTTGGCAGCCTTGCCCTTATAGCTAGGCGCGATAGGGTTGGTAGTCCATTGTTGCCTGCCTGGGCTGGGCCCATGTTGTCGTACAGCACATTGCCTGGAGGCTGGCTGCGTGTTCTATGATCAGGTTGCCTAGAACCTTTGAGATTCTAACATCCCTTGCTCTCTCTCCCCCCACTTCTCACGGTTGCACTCTTTCTCTCTGACGACATTACTCTCATTTCATTCTTCTCTCTATTTAAATGCATAACCTTCCCTTGAGGTCCTAAAGGAGTTTCAGCACTCACCTCTCGTATTACTCTTAGGACAAGCATATATTTACATGTATTAGATTTAAGGGGTTAATGTGAACAGCGATCTTCTTGATGAGGATAGTTGGTGAACGTTCTACATGTTCACGAGTTATATGCCCTGCTCATCATCCCATTTGTGACTAGACTGGTGCCATGTGTAAGAGCCCGACCATGCCCAGGAGTTGTCTGTAGAGGGACGAGGACTTAGCCTTGATTTGCATACCGAGCCAGGAGCGAGTGTAGCACCCGAGACTACAGCTCGCTCGTAGTGCCGGTATAGTAGAGTAACGTAATTTATCTGTCCTTGTGTTCTCTACAGTCTTCTCCTGGGTTCTCGCTTTCGGTGCTGGGACTCGTTGTTCCTGTGACTTGGCCTGCTAGCTAGAACACATGGGGATGATGAGTGGGATATATCTTTATTTTACTATGCATTGCAGCTCTCTTTAAGTATATATCTATAACACTTTACAATACACATTACTCACACACAAGACAACACTATTAATACTTTCATGTATCAATTAACTGCACTGTCGTTTTGCTGCTGTGTCCGGAGTTCTGTTGCGTAGGGCGCATACGGACTCGGAGGGGAGACAGAGTGAGAGAAGCGAAGTAGCCTATGCGGTAGTAGGCTACCGGCGCAGTACTGTTGCCTGCAACCTTTTAGTTATTTCATTATTATAATAAGTGACTACTGTTTATGTTCCTCCCATGTGTATTATTAGGTATCTACTGGATCATGAACATCTTGTATGCTACATGCTAGTGCATGTTAGTAGGGGACAGTTAGTGTAGTGCACGCGCTTTCAAGTAGGCGTGTACATTTGTCATTTAGCATTTCACTGTCATACCTTTAGCCTGCTTCTATTCTACATTATTAGAGGCTTAATATTAACGTAGTTTCTTGAGTATTACATTTCTTTAGTAATAACGTAACCTATAAATGTCTGAGGGAGTTTAGCCTCATAGTCTACCCCTGTTGTACACTTTCGCCGAGTTAAGGTACCTCGTTACCGTAGACGATAACTCTGTAGGGCGTTGGTGCTTTTGTTGTCTGGAGCATATAGTATTTGGGACTGGAATCGAGCGTGTCGTTGTCACTTAAGCCATTTCTGTCCTACGATCAAGAATCCCGAATATGTATTGCCGATCCAGCCTTAACACCATTGACTGCGTTTCCATCTGATTTTCAGTCCATAGTAAAGTTAGAGGATCCCTCGTTGTACTCTGAGGTAGCAGTGTCTAAGAGATACCAGTATATATCCAGGATAATCGAGGATTTTAGGAAACGGTGGATTAGTGAATATCTGCTAGCATTGAGGGAAAGGAGTGTTACTCCCTCTGGTAGACCAACGGCACCTACAGTTGGTGTAGTTGTTTTAATTAAAGAAGATAGTCCTCGTTTATACTGGAAATTAGGCCGCGTATTGGAGGTATACAAGGGGGCAGACTCTGTAGAGCGGGTGGCGCTATTGAAGACAGCCACTGGAACTACTGTTCGTCCTATCGCACGTTTGTATGCTTTGGAGCTCGATTCCGCATTGCAATCTGAGGCTCCACCTGTTATTGCTGGGTCCGAGGATTCTCGAAGGAATGACTCACCTCTTACTGATGGTGATCATTCTCGGACCGGGACGCGTCCCAGACGCGCTGCTGCTGGCGCCGTCGACTTGTGGCGTCAGACGATAGCCTCTGGGCAACTTTAGGTTTAAGGTGGGGTTCAGGTCTTTTTTGTGGGGGGAGTGTATCGTATAAATACGATAGAATATGACTCTTTTGTGATCTCTTATGTCTCTGTGACGTCATGATCTCTCCTACAGAACGACGTAGGACGAGTAGATCGTATATTATAAGATTGTAAATAAGTTAAGTTATAAAAGGCCTAATATGCTATTAAGCAATATTGCCATGGTCTTATGTAGTATATATAATTTATCGTATATATTAATATAATTTATCGTATAGAGCAACCTAAATGCGGTACGATAATTTGGGCTCCTGGCGGTTTGCCAAGGCAGCAAGGTGTGCTTTTGAGGTACGCCAGAGCCTTCACGAACACCAACCAGTTAACATCTAATTTTCGGCCCTCAGTTGATCGTGCTTTTGTGCCTCTAATCACAATACACATACAGCAATACACACAACTACACCATCACGACGCTCTCATCGACATCATGACTGACTGATAGATAAGCATAAATTATAATAATATCATGTCCATTCCCATGTAATCATTTATTCTTTCTTTAACTTGACTCGTGTCTTGGGACCGAAGTCTCGTTCCCCATTGTCCACCGCCATATTGGGTAAAACGTTCTCCCTTGCCTCATTGCCACGTGGAACTATTGGTGAGTTAATTCCTGGCTAATATTAACCCTTATAACCTTACCCTATAATTATATACATTTATTATGTGAGACCTTTGGATATAAATTAGCTTGTTTCAGATTGAATTCAATTTAGATATAGAGTAGTTTTTATTTAGATTGATTTTATTTGATTCATTATAGCTTAGTAATATTTAACTTCCATTGATAGTTTACCACACTAACAACAAAATACAAGAACAACAAAAACTAAATTGGAATAACTTCCTACAAACACTTGATCACAAAACAAACCCCAATAAACTCTACAAAACACTAAACAGCATCACACTTTCCAACAGCAACACAACACAATCACATGCTGCAATCACAACAACAGACTCTACTCCTTCATGTAAACAACAAGCAAACACTCTCATCAATCACTTCTCACATGTCAGCCACCTAAAACCTCACAAAGACGACCGACGTGTCATCCGACGTAAGAGACAATTCCCCACAGACCCTGACTATACACCCTTCACCAATCACCAGACAAAGCATATCATCAACAATCTCAAGCACTCACCCGCCTGTGGCCTAGACAACATAAGCAACATACACATCAGACACCTGGGACCACATGGCATACAAGCACTCACTAGCATATCAAACTACAGCTATTCACACAACACAATACCAGACATTTGGAAGCATGGTATCATCATCACATTCCCCAAACCCAACAAAGACCCCACGCTACCCTCCTCGCACCGCCCCATCACACTCCTTTGCTCCCCCTCCAAAGTCATGGAACGCCTAGTATTTCAACTAATTACACCTGACCTACCCCTAGCTCCAACACAACATAGCTTTAGGCCACTGCACTCCACAAACACTCTTCTCACAGACCTTACACAAAGAGCTTTCGACGGCATCAACTCAGCTAGACCACCACACAGATCACTATTAGCCACACTCGACATTAGTAAATCCTTCGATGCCATCCCCCGCCACAACCTAACAAACAAAATCTACAACACAAACATGCACAACAACACAAAATGGTGGCTGGCCAACTTCCTAGCAGGCAGATGTGCACACGTATCTTTTGCCGGTCAGTCATCTAAAATCAGAAACTTTCCAAACGGAGTCCCACAAGGATCCGTCCTATCGCCCGCACTCTTCAATCTGTACATGCACGATATAACTACACCCAATACGCCCCAAATAAACTTAGCCTCCTATGCAGATGACATAACACTCACATGCACACACCATGACCCAAACAGAGCAACAGATCTCCTTCAACCCTATCTCAACACACTACATGGCTGGTGCACTACAAACAGACTTAATCTAGCCCCAGCCAAATCCACCGCAACCCTGCTCACAAGTTGGACAGGAGAACACGAATACATCCCTCAACTCACCATAAACAACACACCCCTAACACATACACACACACCCAAAATCCTAGGAGTAACATATGATACTCATATGACATTCAAACAGCACACCACAAACATTAAAAAGAAACTGACACCCAGACTTAACGCCCTCAGGTCACTTGCTCACACAAAATTTGGACACAACAAAGAAACTACCACCACAGTATATAAACAATACATAAGATCAGTGATGGAATACGCAAGCCCAGCCTGGGCTTCTAACCTAGCTGAAACACATCATAAGACCTTACAGACTATTCAAAACAAAGCCCTGAAGATCATTACAGGCTGCACAGCTACTGCACCCACAGATCACCTACACCAAGAAACCAAAATCCTCAAAGTAAAAGACCATCTGGACATGAGAGGCATTCAATTCCTGGCAGCAGCCTCCACGAATCAAGACCACCCACTAAACTACATGGCAACACACCCACAGACACCAAGAAATATCAAAACAACACCCAGCACACGGTATCACACACAATTATTGTCCTCTCTCCCTCCCTGCCCACCCCGAACCAACTTCCAGAAGCACATCCATACTCATATCTCTCACCGATCCATCCACTCACTCACAGACAACACGCAGCTGCATGCACGACCTTCCAAAATCCATCCTTCCGAATCCTCCCTTCCTCGCAAGGACAGAGTCCACCTGGCCAGGCTGAGATGTGGACACCATCCAGCTCTCCTGAGCTATCAGAAGAGACTGGATGACTCCGTTGTCGACGCCTGCCCGGGATGTAACACAGCACCCCATACCATTAAACACATCATAGAAGACTGCATTTCACACAACCACTTACGCCAACAACACAATCTACACTCAATGAGAGCTCTGTGGGAAAGCCCGATCGTGGCCATGGCCTTCCTCAGGGACTCGGGGCTGTTCGGCCAGGCAGCTTAGGGAACAACAACAACAACAACAACAACATCTAATTTCCTTTCCTGACTATTCTTTCTATCACCTAATTTCTTTTGTTTTCTTTTGATGGAATATTGCCAATTTAAAACCCCACCTCAACTGCTCTATCAACTAACCTCCCTAGCATCCCTACCCCTTTCCTACTTAAACGCATCCCGTCCCTTGCGTACAAGCTATCGTTACCGTAGTAGAGTCTCCAGATGTCTATGAATGGTAATGACAATTATTTGCACAGCTTTGCCAGCCAGCAATTGAAACCAATTGCTCTGGAGAACCATTCACGTCTGACACCTCGTCTTGGCAAGATAGAGCAAGCAATGGGAATCCCACCCTTCATCCTAATCTTATCTAAGGCTACCCTATACAACTTACGCAGTTCAACACTGGTAAGTTTACCCACGTCATTGCTACCTGCACTAAGTACGACTATGGGTTTATCTCCTGAGTCGTCAATGACGTCCTCCAATCTCTCACAAACTCTACCTATACATGCCCCGGGGAGACACTCGAGCTTCCTAACTTTGGTGGAGAGATTATCACCTAAATACCTAACCATAGAGTCTCCAACAACATTGATAAGCTTACACTTACCTTTATGTGTAGTGTCCGTACCTACCTCCTTACCTTCTACTGTGAGTCGCGGGAACCTGGACCCAAAGAAATATATATATATGTTACCGGTGTAGGGTAGGTGTGTATTGTTTCCCAACAAACAGGACAATGGTTATCAAAGGATATGGAAACGGAAAGTATGTTTCCAGAGAGGTTTATGTTTAATTGAATACGAGAACTTGGCATAAATTGGTCTAAACCCTCATAATAATTACTGTTACCACTACGAAACTGAGAGAGGCACTTAAATGAGTCGTTTTAGATGAGGGCCGGGTAGAACGAGTTGAGACACTGTTTTGAAGTTGAGTTCCGGGATGTCTGGGCACGTCAGGTAAGGAGACAGGGCACGTGTCACTTATGTCCCTCTCACGCTCATGGGCTAGGTTCTGACCCGAATAACTTCAATATTTTATTTACTCAATCACTCTCTTTCCTCGTCTTCTGGCTGGCTCTCGGACACTCACTTACGCTGTACCTGTGGGTTTTGTCTAACTTTTCCCTTACTTTAAGATCAACAAAAATCTTTCCAGGAGTAACAGGCAAGCTAAAGTTATTAGTAGGGGTACTTTGCGAACGATCACACACTGGCTTAACTTCGTTTTTAGTACAGGGCAAAGTAGGGCAAGAATGAGACTGTTCAGAAAGCTTGTGGGGGTCCTCACAACAAGTACTGTGTTGTAAGACAATTCCGGTCTTAGAGTGTTGGGGCAGATTCGTACTCAAAACACTGAGTTCATTAGGTGATATTACAGATCTTGGAGGATTGTAATAAATCCTGAACTTCTAAGTTACGTCTGAATTGTTAAATAGAGCAATTGCTCAACCGGTACTCGAACCTAGTCGATTCAGTGTTCCTCAGCCTCCAGCGTTATAACTGGGTGACTCTAGACACCTAAATTGTCTATTACAACAAGCCTCAGCGTTTGTAACTGTCCTTTCTACCTTAGGACTACTTGGAAAGGATTCAAAAATTGAATCTAAGCCAGCAGGCTGAATGCTTGCTGAGGGGTTGGTCAGCATGAGTAGTGTCTCGTTTTTCTGAGGTGTCCTGTGCACGGAATCTCCGAGCATCAAGGGCACGGTAGACATCGTGATTTTTCTTACTGTTGGAGAGCAAGATGCACTAGTTGCAGCTGGCACTTCTGGTCGGCCGGATAGTCCTGCATGGGGCGAAAGTGGTTGGGCGTGTGTGGGCGGCTTGGTGATGGTGATATGGGTGGTAGAGTTGGTCTGCATTTTCCCCAAGTCTCATAGGTTATTTCGACTCCCTTGATTATGATGATATAGTCTGTGAGCAACTTCTGAGTATTTTTCTTGGATGCACGCTGTGGTGGCCTTGTCGTAACTGTAACTGGGTTGAGCGGTTTTCAGTGTAGCTCGTCTATGGGAGCCTTGAAGGATGGAAGTGTCTGGGGCATCTGCTCCATGTGGATATCGTATTTTTGCTTTTTATGTGGGGAGCGTGGTGAGATACCCTGTTTCTTGTTGTTACTCTGGGTGCACGCCCTTGGGTCGGATGTGTGGAAGGACTTTGTTGTAATATTGGGTATGAGTTACAGTCGTGGTGAGGAAAAAAGTGTTTTCTGGTGAATCGGCAGGCTTTTGTTTGGGCAGATTAAAATGCACGGTGGTGCGCCATCTTGTTCTTGGCGCCGTTTGCCGCCATGTTGCTGCCCGCTGGTATTGTAGCTATTGCTTTCTCGTATGCTAGCAACACGAGATGGCAGGACTGAAGTGGCGGTTTAGGTCGTTGATGGCTGGCAACGAGGTATTAGGTTATTTTCCTCCCGTCGCATCTCACATACATACATACATACATACATACTTACAAACATGCGTACATACATTTATTGAGGAAAAAAGACAAGCCATAAATTTGGTAGTTCTAATGTCTGTAAGAAGGATGAGGCCAGCAGAAGAAGTAGGTGGTTAGGAAGGGAACTGTGGTAGGAGGGAAAGTGTCAGAGCTTGTCAACATGCTACTGCATAAGGTTTTTGTTTACAGAATTGTGTATGGCATTCACGGACCGGACACTACATACATCAAATCGTATTACAGTACATGCGGTATAATAGGAATATATACTGTACATTTCACGATTACTTTAATTCACAAATACTGGTTTGCATTGTCTGTAGTACTGTACCACATAAATATTTTTGTTGGGTACTTGTGTATACAGTATATGAATAAGTATGGGTGTGCATGATTCCATGCAATATCAGACAAATAGATATCTTCATTAAAATGCAGCCTTCATTATTTTCTGCACAAGCTGTGATACGTCATAATATATGCACATCGGGGGTCCATCCATTTTTAATTTCCTTTAATGGGCTCACCCTGTATTATGCCTATTCTAATATGGTACAATGTAAAAAATCAAGGTCATAGAAATAATTAATAAATTCACACTGGTTATGTGGACAGTGATATATTTCATACTTTATATACCTTTGTATTCTTAAATTATATGGACATTTCTCAACCAATATTCCTTTAACCCGTCCAGCCCCGGCTAGTTTTGTAATGTTTGTTCACCAGAACCCGGCCGTTTTTCAAAAAATGGTTTTATTCCAGAAACAATAGCGAATGGGTTAGGAATGAAGGAAAAACCACGAAAAACCGCTCAAAAAGCTTAAAGAATGGTCCTACAGAGCCCCCGAAAACGTATTTTACAGGAGTAAAAAAATTAAGGCAATTACCCCCAAAAACCAGGTTATTGCGCGCCCACGCAAGTGGACTTTGAGAGTTTTCAACCATCGGCACGGTTGCGTGGGATACGTACACAGTTCCCATACAAAGCTGAGCCCTCTTGAGTGGGTACACCTGAGGTTCCGGTCGGCGCAATTAGGGTGACGTGCCAGGCGCGTCTCTGGGGCTGTGCGTTACATACATCGCCGACGCGTCAGGTGCGTCGCTGGGGCTGTACGGGTTAAAGGGTAAATGTTTATGGCCACTTAAAATACCCTTTTCTTAACTTCTTTATGTCCATAATGTTTACAATGTATTCCCGTGTTTCTGAAAGGGTTATTTATTGGGATCATCTTCTCCCTCGTGCTTAGCCCCATTACTTTTAAGATTTAAAACGTTCGCCTCATTACTGTGGCGATTTTAAGATTTTTTCGCCGCATTTCTTTGTCAAATGTACGACCTTTTGTGCCATTTACAGTGGGGCGATTGAAGACACCAATCGAGCAGGGAAATATCCAAGGGACACCTCATAGGCATGTGATAAGGACTAGCTGGAACCCTCATTTACAATGGGGAGATTGAAGACACCAATCGAGCAGGGAAATATCCAAGGGACACCTCATAGGCATGTGATAAGGGCTAGCTGGAACCCTCATTTCACTTGTCTGGCCTCCCTTACAGTTTATGTTTGTGTCTCACTTACACAGAGAGTAATGCAGATAAAGGATGCTTAACATTTGTCTATTTATATTAAGGAGAAGGAAAATCCTATTTGGAGAATATATTTAAATTAATTCACAAGTCGTAGGATCGTGCTTGTTTGGGTTAGAATTAAATTAAATACATTTCAGCGCGAGTTGCGTGGGGTTACTTGTGAACATCTCTGTATGGTATTCTGGAATATGGATCCTACGACTTGTGTATGAATTGAAATAATTATATTCTCCAAGTAGGATGACCCTTCTCCTTTACATAAATAGAAAAAGGTCAAGTATCCTTTATCACACCATGATAGAGTTGGTTAAAGCATGGACAATCGTCCTGACTGTCGGTGGTTCGAGCCCGGCTGATAGTATACAACACATTTACTGGCTCATGTATAATTGCGAGATATACTTAGTACTAATGACTCATGCTTGGTTGGGTTAGAATTAAACTAAATCAATTTCAGCCCGAGTTGCTTAGGGGACACTTGTAAAAATCCCTGTATGGTATCCTGGAATATGGATCCTACGACTTGTGTATGAATTGATATACATTCTCCAAGTAGGATTTACCTTCTCCTTAATATATATAGAATAAGGTTAAGTATCCTTTATCACGCTGTGGTAGAGTTAGTTAAAGTATGGACAATCGTCCTGACTGTCGGTGGTTCGAGCCCGGCTGAGATTATAAACACATTTAGTAGCCCACATGTATTTATGATATATAAATATATATATATATATATATATATATATATATATGCGTATTTTACTATATAAGATGGCTGTTATTGATATTTTGTGTTGCTTTTCTTCCTTCTAGTGGTGTCAGCGGAGGACAGGGAATAGAGAGGGGGGACCAGGAAAGACAGGGAGAGGGAGGGAGGGCGAGGGTGAATGGGTGGTAGGGGTATTAGGTGAAGGGGAGGGAGGGTGAAGGGAGAGGAAGAGGAGGGAGAGAGGGAGGGGAGCAAGGGTAAACGGAATAAAAGAGGAAGGAGAGTGGGGTACGGAAGGAGGGTGAAGGGAAAGGGAAAGATGGTGGAAGGGTTATAGGGGGCGTGCATAGCTCTCTCCGTTTATCATCCTTCTCAACATCCAGGTGGGCTGTGCTGATATACAGGTGCAGAGGGGACCGCTAGTGTACCAGGTCAACACTAAACAAGTTACAAGTTTTGAGGGACTTCGTCACACCGAAATCACACGCAAACAAAATTTCTGTCACCATTCCTGCCTGGTTGGCTACATACATCGGTAAGCTAACACAATTCAACAAGCAACCTGTCAAAACCTCGCTAAAATACCTGTTGTGCCGCACACTAATATGCTGCGGAGATATAGAGATAAACCCAGGCCCCACTTCAACGCTCAAGAAACCTCACCACGAAACAAGTAAGGCAAAATCCATCACAATCGGAGAGTGCTATAGACCACCAGACGACACACAATTCTTAAACAGATTTGAACGAACTCTGTAATTATTGGACCCCGGAATTAATCAATTATACTAGGAGAATTTAACTTGTGTTACAAACAACGAAATAATAGGCTTGTAGAAGAATAGAGACATACACTGGCAATGCACAATCACAAACTACTCCCACACGTATCACTGATAACACTGCTAAAATACTAGACCATATAAATTGTAACAGACAAGACCAGATATCACAATCAGGGTTTATACAAACGTGGATAAGTGATTACTTCGTCACATATCGCAAGCAAAAAACACCCAAAAATTACCCTAGAGAATCACAAGGTCATTAGAACATGGTCACTCAGAAAATACAGCAAAGATTTTGTTTTTGTATTATAGAACCATCATCACAAGCATCCTAGACGAAATAGCTCCTTTGAAAAATATAGGAATTAAAGCAAGATCAGACCCATGGATCAACAAAGACATACTACACCTTCTAGAACACAGAGATAGATTATTAAAAAGGCTATTGAATCAGACAAGATGAAGGTTTGAAACAAAGAGTTCAACAGGCTATAGTTAGTTATCACTAAATAGATAAATTTAATCAGCGAAATCGAATTATTTCCACAATAAGGCAGAGGAATATCAGAATAACCCCAAAAAACTATGGCGGTACTTAAAATCAACGGGCTACAGTAATAAGGCAACAGATTCGTCTAATACTAATATTGTTCTCAAAATTAATGATCAGGTTTGCCATGATGATTGTCAAATTTCAACCTACTTCAACTCCTTCTTCACCTCCATAACAAACACACTTGCACAGAACCTACCGCAACCACTCAATAAATAAACCACAACTACTGCCACCTTTCAAAATGTCTACAGGGATAAAGGCATACACCTGAATACATTTGGATTGCAAAATGTTACACCAAAATACACATTTGAGGAGCTCTGTAATCTAGATGCACACAAAAGTACAGGACCAGATACAATTCCTGCCAAATTTCTACGGGATGGAGCTATTGGTATCGCAGGTCCTCTAACTTACATCATCAACTTGTCAACAAACACCAATACAGTATCTGATGAAACATATAGAACAGATAATATTCTTTAAGTTAGTGTTCAATTTGGGTATAGACAGTTCTTTCAAGGATTTTTGATACAATACATGATATGTTAACCAGGCTGTAGTTACTGACATCTAATTTGTATCCCTTCTTGAATAATGGGGTTACAATAGCTTCCTTTTAGGAAGCTACTTAACCCACTTAATAGGCCACATTCGTAAAGAAATGTCTAAAGGTAAGTACACTGGCATGGTACTTCTTGATTTACAGAAAGCTTTTGATATGGTAGACCATGATATCCTCTGTAATAAACTACAAGCAATGGGCATTGGGTCAGTGAAATGGTTTAAATCCTATCTTAGTGGTAGAAATCAAAGAGTCCAAATTGATGATAATTTATCAGATCCAATGCCAATTAACTGTTGGGTCCTGCATGGAAGCATCCTTGATCCCTTACTCTTTCTCTGATATGTGAACGACATGGAACGAAGCGTCTCGTGTAAATTATTTCTGCATGCTGATGACAGTGTGCTTCTGGTTTCAGGAAAAGACTCCAAAAGTGTTGCTGCTACACTTTTCAAAGAACTAGAATCTTGTAGGAATTGGCTAGTGGACAATAGACTATCTCTTCATCTGGGTAAGACGGAAGCCGTCTTCTGCAGAACAAAACACAAATTTAAAAACATTGAGGGCTTCTTGGTTAACTGTAATGATGTTCCTATATCAACAGTGTCACAAGTGAATATCTCGGACTAAAATTGGACTCAACTCTATCAGGTGAAGCAATCTTGGAATCGATCCTGAGTAAATGTAGAGCATGTATAAAATACCTGTATAGACATGCCAAACGCTTGTTCCATGTCATTTTGACTATTCTGTGTCATCCTGGTACTCTGCATTATCTCAATCAGCAAAGCATAAACTTCAGGTCACTCAGAATACAATGATGAGATTCATGCTGAACCTAGGAACTAGATCTCATGTTGGTGAGGAACAACTTCATTCACTTGGCATGCTCAATGTTTCAGACAGGGCCAAACAAATCAGACTCGTACGATACGATGGCTGGAATAAAGTAGGAGCATAGAGAGTTTTGGATAGAGGAAGAATAAGTTGAGAAATGAGTAGTACAGTAAAAGATAAAAAGTATTTAGGCTCAACCAAGTTGCTCCATTGTTTACACATTAATGTCTTCAAGATATTTTATAATAGAGCTCCTGAGTACCTAAAGAGTAATTTTGTTAGAACACATGAAATTAATGGACAAAATAAATGGAATAGGAAGTATAATTTTATTGTTCCGAAAATCCAAGGGCAGTGTAAACTAACATTCTTATTCACTGCTATCATCAAAGACTAGAACAAACTACCACAGACAGTCCGTGAAAATAGAACATTGTACTCTTCAAACGTAGCTTGAAGGGGCACCTGAAACGAACAGCTGCGGGAACTGAGCAGGAAACTTATGTCTACTACTAAATACGACATACGAGATAGGCAAAAAACAAACTCAAACCCATTACTTAATTATTTTAACAACTTCAGCTATAGAATGTAAGGTATCTTAGCCCCCTAGAAATAATTCATCTGAATTGTTTACTACTCATGTTCATTTATATTTTCGTAATTTTTCTCTCCTTTATCCCCAGCTAACTTAATCCCACAAGGACCCCTATGGAAGTACATCTAACGGCCTTATTGGGCTATCCTAATTTGGAATTATGCAAAACTGGTACAGTCACGGTGGTAAGTCGTAGACCAGGGGCATGCCCAAGTCCTAGCCACACATTGGCAGTAGGTTCGAACAATGTCCATATTTGGTGGTTCAGTGGTCACGGCTCCAGTGAAACAAGGGCATTGATAGTTAATAAGCTCCGCCCATACCCAGTTGCGTATGTAAAGGTAACATCGTAAACTAAACGATACTTAGGATTATTTTATTATGATTTTGTTTTGTGTTTCCTTACAGTTGCAATGCTACTGTATGTAATACAAACTATCAGACTATAACGTGTATTGAAACTCCAGAAATTTGGTAGACTACATCATACAATATCCAATCTGTTCACGCGTGTTTGAAAGACATATTTAGGAATCTTGAATGGGACAATAAAGGAATAAAAAGTTAACACCTAAGCAACCTCCGATTCGCTGATGACAAAGTCCTTCCTAACGACTTAGGGAAGAGTTACAACAAATGATGGATGATATAAACAGAGAAAGCTTTATAGTAAAGCTGACAATTTATAGACAGATACCCAAGAGCATGTTGAATGATCATGGGCAACCACAACAAATTAAGGTAGAGGATGATGGGCCAGATTCAATGAAATCATATATATACTTAGGCCAGGTTATAAAAAAAACGAACTCATAACACTCTAGAGAAACCAAACCAATGATAGATATGGAATGGAGCGCATTTATTAGGCACAGTTCTATTAGGAAAAGCAAGTTACCCCTTACATTAGAGATTACAGTATATACAACCAATGTGTCCTTTCTGTACTAATTTATGAATCAGAAACTTGGAGCACACAAAGTTTCCTGAACACAAACTTTGTAAAGTATATACAGAAATGGAGAGGCTAATGTTAGGGATAAATTGGAGAAACAAGAAGAGAGCCTCCTGGATAAGAGAACAAACAAAAGTAAAAGATAATCGCATTATTGTAAAAAATGAAAGAAAATGGACTTAGGTATGTCACAACGCCAGCCAGGGCTGACCGGGTTGCGAGCATAAAACAACAAAAAACATCATACCTTGCGTAACTAAGTAGGCCTATTATTCCGGAATTCTCAATAATAGAACATTTTGCCCGTTGATAATTTAACCCCCCGCCCCCAAAAAAAAAAAAAAAACTCACTCCTAGTATCATACAATTATGCTATATTATTATCTCAATGATTATAACAAAAATACACTTTACATAGATGAATTTCAACTTTATTTCCCTAATTTGGTGAGAACATTTTTACCATCATAGACACTATTTGGAGAAGTAGAATAGAGGAAACACCTTACATGGAATTAGGCCTAAGTACCTTTACCTCCTAGTAAATAAATAGGGCACTCGACATCACCATACGACCTCTCTCACCTCTCTCCGCAGCATTCTGGGTCACTATCGGGTCACTGACATTATAAAAAAAACTAGATGGTACTTTTAGCCATTCAGTTCTTCATGTTATACTCCCCCGTTACATCTCCAGCCTAATCCTGCACTGCCACACTCAGCGGGACAGCACACTTAGCCATGTCGCGACTCCGACGATCAAGGGAAGGAAACCCGTTGCTGCCTCGGTACCTTCATCCTGGCCGTAGAACCCTACAGAGCATTTATGATTATACTCCCAATTCACATACATTAAGATTAAATGTTTACCAAAGAATATCTATACTGGCATAAATCATAATACATTGGATTATTTATAAATTCATAGATATAGAAATTCATTTGAGAAAAAATTCAATAGGCCTAGGCTATAAATCATAACTTGGGTTAGGCCTATTACTGTACTACTAAATCTATTACAATTCACTGTAAGTTTGAAAACTACACTTAAGAATAGCCTATGATACTCTAAAGATAAAATAAATAGTAGCCATTATTAACATGTAGGCCTAAATCAATAATATCAAACAATACCAAAAGTACATGTCCCAGCTTGGGGTCTCAGTTGTGCAAACACTCTGAACATAACCTATAGTCCTCATATTTCAAATATATAACGTGTCACAACTTTCCAGAACAGACCCAGGGCACTTATGGCCTTATAAGAATTATATATCTTACCTCGAACATGAGGGATAATGGCAAGGACAACTAAAATACCGCACAAGAAAGTATAACCGAATGGAGTGATCTGGGCAGCCCTTGGCGGGAAAATCCTCACATCAAAGGACACGTCATCCTTCACAACACTTTTATTTAGTTGTGATGCTTCTGCATAGTAACCACGTGCGGGCATGCGCACGCGTCGGCTGCCCAGCCGTTTAGAAACCGGCTGGTGGTAGCTGGCCGGCAGGCTTTCCCTTAGTATATATCCTACGCCAATGTAACTAATGTCTGGGATATTCTTATGTTGTTTCACAGCTTGAAGCTGCCCTTATTCTTAACCAACGCATCTTAGTATATTTTATTCTCGATAGTTGATTGTTTCATTATAATATATAAGATGTAAGTCTAGGGAGAGCGGGGAGAGACGAGCGGGAGAGAGAGACCGGCTTGGGACGTTGCTTCGCGCGGAGAGACCAGCTTGGGACGAGCCTGAAGCGCTGCCACATGTATTTGATTGCAACGTTAGGCTTAGTTTCGACTCACGCACGGGGTAGAGGATTTTGACCCGGCAACTGTGTTGAGTGTTACCAAGCCTGGGATGTATTCTGCATGCCTAGGGGGGGGGGGGGGGGTCCAGACAGATTCAAGACTTAGAGCTCACCTCATTGTCGTACCCTTCGGACCCCCTTGATATCTATCCCTCTCAACCCGACTTAGAAACGTTCTCTCTTACTTTGTATGCCTTCTTTCCACTATTTCACCAATCTATTTAATTATCCCATCCCCTTGATAGTCCTTATATCTATTATTGTATTAACGACGATAACTAGATAGATAACTAGATAGGATTTTGGGCCTTATGCAGGGATGTAATTGTTAATGAGACCTAGGAAGCTTTTTTGTTGTCTCATATTTGGTGGTTTCATGCTTGCTAGTGTGTTCTTGTGTCAGGTTAGCAGGGGCTAGACCGGAGGGGAGGCTTTTTGCGATCCTTTAAGTAAAGTCTGCTCGTGCGAGTCCCGTGGACCCGCACGACTTTACTAGGATACCCGTGGGAGTCTGGGGGCATTTTCTTGTCTGTGTCCCTGTGTGTCTAGCGTTGTGTTGTGTGAGGGCCATTGCCTAGTCCACTCAACACTGCGCTAGCACGTCTTGCTTTTATTTTAGGGTCGCCAGGAGAGAGTCAGATACTTGCGATCTGAGTCTCTCAAGAGAGCACCCTTTCAATTAGAGTAATTTGGCGCACAGACCTGGGAACGTCCCTAGGCTAGAGCAGGTGGCTCAGCCCGGGTATCCGAAGCCTATATCCTTCCGGCTAGACCTCTGCCACCTGGCAGATTAACAGCTAGGAGTTTATTATCTCTGTATGCTTGTTATTGTGCCACAGTTTACCGTTTTTGTGAGCATTGTGAGTCAGGGTGTGGCTTAGAAACTCTGTCCGAGCAGGCTTGCCTGACTAAGAGTGAGAAGCACACCTGTCTGTGGTTATGTTGCGAGTTGCTGCCTTTATTTAATTATACCTATGCCATTATACACTGTATGTCCTATCACTAGTATTTATTCCTGCTTATGAGTTAAGAGTTCTCTAAATCCGTAACGTACTTTCTTTGCTAAGCATCAGATCCTACAGTAGCCGCATGCAGTTTAGAAACCCGCATCTTGTCTACCTGTACGATGTTTTGAGGACTGTTTGCTTTCACCTTCTTTCACGCAGGGGTGATTAGTTGTATTAATTAACGTAACGTTAAATGTACTTTCTTCTAGTTTGTTATTAAATTGTTTCTGCAATTTAATTCCGTTATCTATCTTTTCCTTGAAGCTTTAAGACAACTTAATTGTGTGATCTTTTATATAGCCTGCTTGACTATCAGCAGTCTATAGTGCGTGCACCCTGTAACCGAGGAAAAAAAAAATCGTCATAGGATACCTCGTTGTCCAGGCAGGACTCTTGACGGTTTAGGGTGGTTTGTTGCCTGGGTTTATAGATAAGGGTTGGATCTAGCGTTTTCCGTTGTTGCTTGTTGCCGCATACCTAGTCCAATAGAAAGAGCCCAGTGTTTATATATCCCAGGACATAACAAATGGCGACCTAGCATAGGATTTACTGAACAGAGGAATATAGTGGTCATTTTTTTTGAGATTCCTTATGATTAGAGGAATACAGTGGACATAGATTTTTTTTTTGGAGCAACCAATATAACACATTAAAGACTTTAAATAACATTAGTATATACATACTTGCATAGGAGATAAGGCACATTCTATAACCGTGATAATTACTGCAGTACACAAACATGTCTAATACATCAGAACACAGTGATGGGTCAGGTCACGATACGGGCTCGGAGGGAGAAAGACCTGTGGAGTGGCTAGTCGATAGCGAGGAGGGTTCTAGAAGATTTTTAGAGGTGCCCCTTACCGCTGCCAGGGTGTTGAAGCTGAATAAGTATGGCTTAAAGTGTGTGGCAGGTCTTCAGGGTCACCAGGGTTTAAGTGGCATGAGGAAAGATCAGCTGAGGAATTTTGATATTGGGTTTAGAAGGGAGAGACCTGGGTGGAGAGGCGACTGGGTGCCCCGGTCCCCAGCCCCCCCTCCACTCTACCCCCATATCAAACGTCAGGGTGCCTGAATTTAGTACATACCCCCAAGTTGATGGTCAATAGCAGCATGGAATTCAATCACAGGGACCCTCTCCATTAAATGCACCTTCCCCTCCTCAAGGGTTGACTCCAGATTTGTTGTTTCGGCTTGAGATGGCCAAGGTTGAGGCCGCCAAAAGACAGGTTAGTGTGCAGGCTGAGGTTGCTAGAGCTCAGGTTGAGGCTGCCAAGAGACAGGCTAGTGTGCAGGCTGAGGCTGCAGAGAGAACAGCTATACGAGAGGCTGAACTGCAGGCAGAGTCTACTAGGTATCGGGCTGACAGGGAGCTGGAGAGATCTCGAGTGGAGGTAACAGGGCGAAATATTGGGGCAGGTAACAGACATCGGGACCAATCATTGTCGCACCTGCTTAAGCTAGTTCCTGTGTTCGATGAATTATGTGTGGCTGAGTTTTTTATGCGATTTGAGAAGAAGTGTCAGGAACACCAGTGGCCTCAGGAAAAGTGGGCAGCATTAGTTTCATCAAGACTCCTAGGAAAGGGGCTAAAAGTGTATGATGCACTACCTTTAGAGTCCTGTGTAGTTTATGATGAGCTAAAGAAGGCTGTGCTACGGGCCTATGAGTTACAACCAGAAACTTACCGCTTGAAGTTTCGGGGTGTTACTAAGGGCAAGGATAGTACCTTCCTAGAACACGCCCGGGACTTGTCTGATGCACTACGACATTGGCTGCGTTCTGAGAGGGCAGCTACTTTTGAGGAGTTGAGTGAGCTGGTTCTCTTGGAGCAGTTCTTTAAGTGCACAGGCGGGGACTTAACATTAAATATAAAGGAAACAAATCCTAGAACTCTCCAGGAGGCAGCAGAAATGGCTGACCTCCGACTGTCATTAATTCGAGGGTGCAGAGCAGCAGCTAGGAGTGAGTCGGGTGCAAAGGATCGTACCCCTCCCCCTCCCAAGAATTTTGATACACATAAATGCACAAAACCATCTAGCACTGACAATAAAACTGAACATAAACCATATACCGTCCCGTATAAGAAGTCTAATGGTACCTCCCACTCCCAAGGGAAACCAAAGAGTAAAGAGTGCTTCGCATGTCACAAGGAGGGTCACTTTGCAAATGCTTGTCCGAACAAGCCACCAAACAAGGTTGTGTCATTGGCCCGCAGCATAGGGGTGTCGCCTATATCTTCTGAGTTTGCCAAGGGTAGTTCGTCAGAGGGTGGGACACAGCCTGTGTTCAAGAGTCCGGAAGGCTCGAACACTGTCCGCGACGTCTTTGGGGGTCATACAAGGCATGGTTTTGTGAGGTGGGCTGGCGAAAGGCGAGGAGTTAAGCTATTGCGTGATACGGGGGCTTCTCAGACCTTGTTAAAGAACTTTACTGGTAGACCGATTAACGCTGCTCGGGTGGTGGTAGTTCAGGGGATCAATGCTACGAAGTCCTACCCACTGGTGCGGATGGAGCTGGAGGTGGGTGGTGTGGCGAAGGAGCTGGATGTAGGAATTGTAGAGAACTTGCCTGTTGGGGGCGTCGACCTCCTCCTCGGCAACGACTTTGCGGTGCCTGCTTCTAAGGTTTCATCCTTGGTCGTTGCCGAGAAGGCGGCCGACGTTAGTAGGGAGGAACAGGAGTGGGTTGAGAAGTGTAGCGTACAAACCATGGCGTGTGTTGTGACGCGTTCTCAGACATCCGGAGCCTTGCAGCCACCACCTCAGTCTATCAAACCGCGGAGGAAAGGTCACAAGAAAACGGGAAGTGTTGGTCAATTGGAGAGTTTTGAGCCGGCAGTGTTTCTTGGTGACTCATTATTGGCACCTATGTTAGAGTCTGGAGAGGCCCCGGGGCCTGTCACCGCTAGTGCAGGTGCAGGGCAGGAAGAGACTCTGCGGCAGCATCGTTATGCGCAGCGTGAGGAAAGGATGGTTCAGCGGGACATTGGAGGTGGAAATAAATTATTTAAGATGAACCTGGATAATCTCGCACCTGCTGATATATGTTCCTTGCAGCTGGAAGATCCTGAAGTCAGGGCGTGTGGTAATGGTGCTGTCGAACTGGAGAGCGATGGGGATGCGCAGCCTGGTGATTTTTTCTTGTCCGAGGGGATCTTGTATCGGAGACATCAGGATCCCAAGAAAAAGTGGGATGGCGGGTCAGGATTAGTGGACCAGTTAGTAGTACCGAGGGTGTGCCGTGAGAGCTTATTGAGATTAGCTCATGATGTGCCTTTGGCAGGGCACCTGGGGGCACGTAAGATGGAGGCAGCTCTGAGCAAGCTTTTCTGGTGGCCTGGGTTAAAGGCGAGTGTCGTGTCATGGGTGTCACAGTGTCACACTTGTCAAGTTGTTGGGAAACCCAATCAGGTCATTCCGAGAGCCTCGTTACAACCCATCCCTGTCATTGGGGCGCCCTTCAGCAAAGTAGTTATCGATATGGTTGGCCCATTGCCCCCCACTAGTGCCGACAATAAATTTGTACTAACTGTAATGGATGTAGCAACACGGTATCCAGATGCTTACCACATGCGCAACGGGATGGCTAAGACTGTTGTCAAAAACTTACTTGTCTATTTCTCCCTCAGGAGATCCAGTCTGATCAGGGATCCAATTTTACTTCTGCTCTGTTTAAGCAGACCATGCAGCAACATGGGATAGTGTCTGTGGTGTCATCTGCCTACCATCCCGAGAGTCAGGGAGTTTTGGAAAGGTGGCACTCGACTCTCAAGAGTATGTTGCGGTGTTATTGCATGGAAAATGGGAAGGACTGGGATCTAGGTCTCCCATACGTTTTATTTGCTGCGAGAGAAGTACCTGGGGAGAGCTTGGGATTTAGCCCGAACGAGTTGGTTTTTGGACACAGGGTCAGGGGCTCCTCCACATAGTCAAAGAGATTTGGGAGGGAGTCACAAAGCCATGCTCGCTTCTGAAGTATGTTGTTGAAAGCCGTGAGAGAATGCTAAAGAGCCTGGAGGTAGCAGGTCGGAACCTTAAGAATTCACAAGCTCAGATGAAGGACAGATACGACCAGAAGGTGAAGCTGAGGGAGTTTGAAGTAGATCAGGAGGTACTGATACTACTGCCTCTGGTGGGACACCCCTTGTCTGCCAAGTATTCTGGTCCGTATCGGGTTGTAAGGAAGGTTTCTGATCTAGACTATTTAGTAGCTACTCCTGATCGTAAGAAAAAGAACCAACTTTGCCATGTAAATCTGATGAAAGAGTATGTGAGGCGCCCCTCCGAGCCTCTCACTGTCCCGGTGTTGATCTGCAGCGATCGTGGTGGAGACGGAGGAAGGGACAGTCAAGCTGCGGGGGAGGATAATTGGGATTGTCATGTTTCCGCGGATCAGTGGGCGGGAATTCTAGACAAGTGGCTCACGAGTTGATATTGCACCTGCCTGAGCAACAGCGTGTAGCTGTGCAGCACTTGTTTGATTCAAACCCAGCTGTTTTCGCGGAGCATCTTGGCCTCACTACTCAAGCGGTGCACGATGTCGATGTTGGGGACCACCCGCCCTTTAAATCAGTGCCATACCGTGTTCCCCCTATTAAATTACCAGCACTTAGGGAAGAGCTGGATTATATGCTGAAACGTGGGCTGATTTCTGAGGGTGCAGTAAGGTGGACTTCCAGTCACACTGCAGCCCAAACCAGATGGCAAGGTGCGGTTTTGTATAGATTTCCGCAGGTTGAATGGTTTAACCCCCACAAATGCCTACCCTCTCCCTCGTGTGGACGACAGTGTGGATAAGATAGGAAAAGCCAAGTTCCTCACTAAGATAGACCTTGTTAAGGGTTATTGGCAAGTGCCCTTGTCTGAGCGAGCGCGAGAGGTGTGTGGGTTTGTGGTGGACGGTGCCACATATCGTTGCCATGTTATGCCATACGGGCTGAAAAATGCCCCTACAACGTTTCAGAAATTAATGAACGAAATTGTAGCCGACATTCCCAACTGTACGGTGTACCTAGATGATGTCATAATATACGACGATGATTTTAACAGTCACTGTGCTCACATCGGACAGCTTTTTAATAAACTGAATGAAGCAGGTTTGGTGGTAAACCTGGGTAAGTGCGATTTTGTCAAAGCCACAGTTTTGTACCTGGGGTTCCAGGTGGGGAAGAGTCAGATGTGCCCTCCACAGACAAAGATCAAAGCCATCGATCAGTTTCCCCAGCCTACGACTAAGAAACAAATCATGCGGTTTCTAGGTATGATAGGCTATTATCGTCGCTTCATCAAAGGCTATTCGACTGTACTTGCACCTTTAACTGAATTATTATCTAAGGACAAGAAGTTCCGGTGGTTTCCTGAGTGTGCAGAGGCGTTTTCCTTGGTAAAACACCTGTTATGTACCCACCCCATACTCCGGGCCCCGGACTTCAGCAGACCTTTTCAGCTGGCGACTGATGCCAGTGGCGTAGGGGCTGGGGCTGTCTTGTTACAGACAGATGATGAAGGTATCGAACATCCAGTGAGTTTTTACAGTAAAAAATTCAATAGTGCACAAAGGAATTACTCTGTAATTGAAAAAGAACTCCTGGCGATAGTGCTGGCGCTCAGGCACTTCGATGTATATGTTCCTGCTTTCGGACCAGTCGTAGTGGTTTATACCGATCATCACCCTCTGAAATTCTTGAATCAGTTTCATAACCGGAATATGAGGCTGACCAGGTGGTCACTCATGCTTCAGGAGTATTATCTGGACATACGCCATATTGCCGGTTCTGATAACGTGATAGCGGATTGTCTATCAAGGGTGGATGATGTTGGTTAGACTGCCACAGGATTGAGGGTTGAGTGTGGAGGAAAATAGGCTGTCACTGTAGTTCAGCCGAAATAAAAACAAAATTAAAAAGCAAAAATCTAATAAAAACTCTTTATTTTTTATAACGTGTAGAATTTTGTATAAGATGTTGTAGCAGTATCTAAGTTGAATGTTTTCGCTTATTGTCGCTGAGTTAGTTGAACTTGCTCGGTGGAGCGCAACAGTCTTTATTTATTTTTTTATATATAGTGCCTTGTGTCGCAACAGTGTGTGGTACTATGATAAGCTTTCTGTTAGATATGAAGAACTTAGTCAAGGGTCTTATATCTTAGGGGAGGTGTGATGCTTCTGCATAGTAACCACGTGCGGGCATGTGCGCGCGTCGGCTGCCCAGCCGTTTAGAAACCGGCTGGTGGCAGCTGGCCGGCAGGCTTTCCCTTAGTATATATCCTACGACAATGTAACTAATGTCTGGGATATTCTTATGTTGTTTCACAGCTTGAAGCTGCCCTTATTCTTAACCAACGCATCTTAGTATATTTTACTCTCGATAGTTGATTGTTTCATTATAATATATAAGATGTAAGTCTAGTGAGAGCGGGGAGGGACGAGCGGGAGAGAGAGACCGGCTTGGGACATTGCTTCGCACGGAGAGACCAGCTTGGGACGAGCCTGAAGCGCTGCCACATGTATTTGATTGCAACGTTAGGCTTAGTTTCGACTCACGCACGGGGTAGAGGATTTTGACCCGGCAACTGTGTTGAGTGTTGCCAAGCCTGGGATGTATTCTGCATGTCCAGACAGATTCAAGACTTAGAGCTCACCTCATTGTCGTACCCTTCGGACCCCCTTGATATCTATCCCTCTCAACCCCACTTAGAAACGTTCTCTCTTACTTTGTATACCTTCTTTCCACTACTTCACCAATCTATTTAATTATCCCATCCCCTTGATAGACCTTATATCTATTATTGTATTAACGACGAGCTCTCAGATAACTAGATAGGATTTTGGGCCTTATGCAGGGATGTAATTGTTAATGAGACCTAGGAAGCTTTTTTGTTGTCTCATATTTGGTGGTTTCATGCTTGCTAGTGTTTTCTTGTGTCAGTTTAGCAGGGGCTAGACCGGAGGGGAGGCTTTTGGCGATCCTTTAAGTAAAGTCTGCTGGTGTGAGTCCCGTGGACCCGCACGACTTTACTAGGATACCCGTGGGAGTCTGGGGGCATTTTCTTGTCTGTGTCCCTGTGTGTCTAGCGTTGTGTTGTGTGAGGGCCATTGCCTAGTCCACTCAGCACTGCGCTAGCATGTCTGGCTTTTGTTTTAGGGTCGCCAGGAGAGAGTCAGATACTTGCGATCTGAGTCTCTCAAGAGAGCACCCTTTCAATTAGAGTAATTTGGCGCACAGACCTGGGAACGTCCCTAGACTAGAGCAGGTGGCTCAGCCCGGTTATCCGAAGCCTATATCCTTCCGGCTAGACCTCTGCCACCTGGCAGATTAACAGCTAGGGGTTTATTATCTCTGTATGCTTGTTATTGTGCCACAGTTTACCGTTTTTGTGAGCATTGTGAGTCAGGGTGTGGCTTAGAAACTCTGTCCGAGCAGGCTTGCCTGACTAAGAGTGAGAAGCACACCTGTCTGTGGTTATGTTGCGAGTTGTTGCCTTAATTTAATTATACCTATGCCATTATACACTGTATGTCCTATCACTAGTATTTATTCCTGCTTATGAGTTAAGAGTTCTCTAAATCCGTAACGTACTTTCTTTGCTAAGCATCAGATCCTACAGTAGCCGCATGCAGTTTAGAAACCCGCATCTTGTCTACCTGTACGATGTTTTGAGGACTGTTTGCTTTCACCTTCTTTCACGCAGGGGTGATTAGTTGTATTAATTAACGTAACGTTAAATGTACTTTCTTCTAGTTTGTTATTAAATTGTTTCTGCAATTTAATTCCGTTATCTATCTTTTCCTTGAAGCTTTAAGTCAACTTAATTGTGTGATCTTTTATATAGCCTGCTTGACTATCAGCAGTCTATAGGGCGTGCAGTCGTGCACCCTGTAACCGAGTCATAGGATACCTCGTTGTCCAGGCAGGACTCTTGACAGTTTAGGGTGGTTTGTTGCCTGGGTTTATAGATAAGGGTTGGATCTAGCGTTTTCCGTTGTTGCTTGTTGCCGCATACCTAGTCCAATAGAAAGAGCCCAGTGTTTATATATCCCAGGACGTAACATAGTATTTTCATAACAATTATAAATCTTCTTTAAGTAATACTTTATTCTTTTCGATAATGGCGAGTCTATAAAATAAAGTTACTCCCAAGAATGCTTCCGAATCTATTAATAGTAACTGATTTAACCCTCCTCTAGCGGGTGCTCTGTGGCCGTTTTGGGCCTTTCTGGGCCGTTCTGACTGCTATATCAACCATCAGTATGAAAGGAACTGTATTGCGCCGAAAACTAGGTGGAAATCGCTACACAATGACGCCACATACAGCTACGTAGCACTCGTGGAGCACTGACAGTGTTACCTCGAAGATGGAAGTTTAGCTGATTTTGCTACCTTGCTCACTTTTAGCGAACTATTGGTTACACTGTCATCCTCATGCGCGGTGGGGGAACTGGAGTTAGTGTGGGCCGGGAGGCCACAGATGTCGGACGTATGGATCATTACTATCCCACCCATTTTCACTCGATTTCCACCCTTTTTTCACCCGTTTTTGCCAGTTTTTTCAACTCGACTTATGTGGTGAGCCGCTTTTTAAGGGTTAAATCAGTGTTGGAACTTTCAACTGACTCTTGAGGAACGTTTGATAAGAAGTATATTACTTTTTTTTTTTAAATGATAATTTTTACATTGATTATATATAAAATAATTATTAAGTAAATGAGTAATATCATACTCTACTGGTTAACCCATAACTGTCGGGGCGCAACATAAGTCGAGTATAATAAATCTGGACTATCTGGCGGCACTCGACATAGGTCGTGTGGCAATTTCAGCACGTAATGTTGCTGAGAGAGAGAGACAAGTGGTGGCAGGAGAGTAGCGAGCGTATGACTGCTCCAGACCACCGCGGCGAACCTACTGACACGAATCCCACCTCCTCCCTCCCTCTCTCACTCGCTATATACGGAATTGTATGGGGAAAGTGCCGAATTACTTGCTTTTTGCACTCGCGTTGCGCGGTTGTTGCAAGAAAACTAGCCATCATAAAAGGATCGTTATGGTGTCATTGGAAAGCTCTGTTTATGCCCTTTCAGGGATAGATACTTGTTTTACGCTCTGGGTCTTATTTAGGCATGAAAATGATCACGTAAACAGCCCTATTTTGGCTAAAAACACCCCGCTGGTGGCTACATATTATATACCGCCTAGGCCGCTCGTAAGGTGTTAAAGAAACATTTGATAAATGGATAGTAGAAATTTCTGATAGCAGATGTCAACATAATTCTGGCGCTCAATTCAAATATACACTACAGTACAGTACTGCCGAAATCACTCCCCTCACCAATAAAATTCATAATTTCTTGGTTATTTGTGACTTGAGAAAAAGTCTTATAGTTGTTAATTTTCTATCATATTATAATTATATCTAGTGCTTAATTACAGGCATTACAGGTAGATCATATATTTAGACAATATTATAACAGATGGACAAAAACAGCAACAGAATGAGAATCTAGTGATGGAGCTAGAGGAAGGGATAGACAGAGAACCAGATAGAGGGATGAGATCGGAAAGTTTGTAAAAGTAGGATGGAACAGGATAATATCTGACCAGCTAGAATATAATATTATACGTTTGGGAAAGGCCTTCGTCTTGCAGTGGATTGGCTGATGATGACGATGATTATGAAATAATAAAATATTTATAGTATAATAATAAAGTAAAAGACAAGTATAATAGTAATATCCTACCGTAGGTCAATGTACTTGTTTACAATAAACTCACGTGACAGCAGGTAATGGACAGTTTTACAACCGCTACACAATCTATCACCTAACAATTGAACTGAGACAACCCGGGGATATGGAAGTAATTAGCAAAACAATATAAGTATTACTCCATATGCATTTATCCTTTGCCGAATATAAATGACAACAAGGGACTAGAGTTCTGGAACAGAGACTCCGGTTTTGAATTGCCCATTGACATATGCTGGCTTAATAATCCAGCAGGGTTGATAGCTACTAAGCCAAGAGACTAAGCCCTATTTCAATTAATTATTTTAACTAATAATACAATTGTGCATAAATTACACCATTATCATAGATTTCAAGGAATACATTAATCTCGTTTATACAGATCGTATACATATTTAATGGGTAGCCATATATGGAAAATAACTTTACAATTGAAAATCGGTAATGTTAATGGTAGTCGGTTAAAAATAGGACTTCAGAGGATATGAAGCCTTAATTAAGTATCGTCTAACCGGCTAATCAGGACATTCAAGTCTGGAGTCTCATTTGAGAAGCCCCGTCTCTTAAAATTAATCTTGGTTTCTGTTAGTACATTATACTCTCTCTCTCTCTCTCTGTATAATTAACCCTTTCACGCATTTATGACGCAGAGGTTGCCAGATTAGCAATAAGAAATAGAGTTCTCTCACTCTTATAATTACCTCTCCAAAATTAATTTTCTGCCCACAGCTAACTCAAAGACAACTGCAGAGGTTGAAGTAACTAAACTAAAGGTTTCTAAATACCCCTGATGGTAACAAAGGCTTTAAAGTATCCCCAATAGGCTAAAAATCACGTCATATGTCGGAGAGGGTTAATTATAAAGAAATATGTAATGGCACTGACGTATGTGTGTGTGTAAGTGTGAGAGTCCGAGTGTAGGGGGTGAGACATGAAGCACGGGAACGAGGTGGCTTCAGAGATGGGGTCGTTTCGGGCCATGAGTGAGCACCGTGCCTCATGTGAAGGCAAGATGGCAGGTGCTCGTTGTACTCTACGTGCTTCACATGTCTCACTCCCTAGACTGGAACAAGACCTCACGGGCTTCACTGTTCATTGTAAAGTGGTGAATGTTAAGGCTCTCAGCCTATGCCCGAGAGGAAGTAAGTTGGAATATAGAAAAAAAAAAAAAACAAAAAAAAAAAAAAACTAAACGAGGTCAGAAAACGTGCGATATATGGTAGTTTACATAAAACCACTATTGTGTTTCGTCATTCGCTTTTATTCGTCTCTATGACAAATTATCTGTAGGTAGGGATTATAACCCTTTCAGTACGGGAGACGTCTGTTCTATTTTACAGTAGTTATATTTAGACGATTTCATGCAGCTTTGGAAAGATCTGTGGTAGCTATAAGGTTTAATTTTGATAATTTATAACCTTTTATTTGGTAGATATCCTTCCTAAGCTGAATAATATTGTCTAATGGTAACTGAAATACTATAAAACGGAAGTTAATCGCACGAAACGGGTTAAAACCTAACTACAGTAAACATTATGCAAGTGACGTGGGTATTGAACATAACCCTGGTCTTCATCTTAATTAATGCCTATTCCATTACGTGCCTGAACATAACATAGTCGATACATAACTAAAACAGTCTCTACAGTAAATAACATTAAATGTATAACTTGGCAAAACTACGATACACAACGTCAAATTGGCACTCTATCCAGTATATACTTATTATATTTGTAGCTTATACACAATCTTTATAAACGCATATAGTGAAGTGTGTGTGGGTGTCTAAACCATTGTTCTAATAAATGTTTTCTGTCAACTAACTGGCGACCCAGCAGTGGGCTGGGCCTGGCAGTAACCCGAGAACGGCGCGCCATTGTTTTTTAAAAGTGCCCGCCAAGCGAGCATATTTTGATTCATTCCCGCCTAAAATAGTCATTATTAGATATATATCGTTATTGTCGATAATTAAAACATCGACCAAGCATTTCTCTTTGGTTTAGACTACCCTCTTATCACGTTTTCCTTTATACATGGGAAATTCACGCGATACGCTTAACTAAAGAAACGCATATTAAAATTATGTATTATGTACTCATGATTTAGCAGTTGTTGAATGATAATGATTTGTCAGGTCCTATAGAATATTATTAAACGATAGTTAGAAGAGGATATAAAAGTAACTCTCGACCAATCAGAGGCGTCACAGCTCAACCAATGAGAGAGCAGTACGATCTCTAAAGCGGCAGGTAGTTTAACACTTGCCTCAGTGCTGAATCTGCCTTCGTTACCACCACATCAGCCTCCGGGAACTTCATATATTGGTCTTGCGAGGAGAAACGAGTGAATAAGGATCGTAATTTCTTTACACTTGAACATTAACCTACTTTAATAGGAGTGTAAATATAAGATAATTAACTTAACTGAGGAATATTAGGCTGCTAACTATCAAGGACCACACCAATTCAACAATTACTAACCACTCTTCCTATTTGGTCTTTGTAAATACTTTCTATCTCTCCTGTTTCTCCTTGTTGGTGTTGGGTAAGTTAATTACATTATAAGTTTAGTATGAGAGTATATATTAAGTATAGTTGCCATAAAGTTCTATTCCCAGTAAATGTTAAATCATTTAATTGCTTGATTATTTTGATCAAACCTCAGTATATTGAGTAACTAATTTGGTTCCCGTAATACTCGATCCACTCGATCCAACCTCAACTCTACCTCTATTTCACACCTGAACTACAATATTTAAGGTATGTCTCGAATTCTGATTGTTGATTGATGTTACTTATATCCACAGATTATAACTTAAAGTTATGGAATTAAATGAACGCCAGTAAACTTTAGTGAAGAAAAAGAATATAAAATATATCGAGTTTCCGGTTACAGAGCTATCGAAAAAATATAGATTTAGTTGGAAATCCTCGACAATGGTCCTTCGAACCGGATGTGGTACATGAATCAATGAGATCGGAATAAGAAACGATGAAAGTGGCAGTAGTTGGACATAGTTGGGTACGTGATTTAAAAAACAAGGCAGATGTTAAAAATTGTAATCACGATATAGGATATTTTTATAAGACTGGGGTTTCTGTATTTGGATTCACAGAGACCGAGACATTTAAGGAAGCCATAAGATGGAGTCCCGATTTGCTCATAATATGGATGGGCGCTAACGATTGTGAAAACCATGCAAATCCTTCAGAAATCACAGATGGGCTTGAACAAATCTTTGACACTTCTTTAGCTCAATTAAACACTGTATATGTGCGAGATTGTACATCGTAGGTACGACGAAGCTAATAATTGGAACTGCTCGACAGAAACTTTCAGGAAGGTGAGAAATAGTGTGAACAATAAATTAAAACGTAAGCTAGGAAGGGATAAGATCATCAACTTAGGCGGGTCTGTGATTAATGATTCTCATGTTAGGCCACACTGGCTATCATCTGAGTAATTATGGAGTCCAGTGTTTGTGGGAGAGATTAGAGGATTATATGGAGACCACTACATAAATAGATAATCTTGCAACTGTTCCGTACTAGCCAACATGAGCGAACTGCTTAAAATTAAGAATTCCCTAGGAGGATTTAAAGCTGCTTGTAATAAGAAACTGAGCACCATAGAAAATGTAGTCATTAGTTATCCACTAGATACCATTAAAATCACCTCGCTCATAAAACAAATTAAAGGCTTGAATGAGAATATTAAAGAAAGATATCAACAAATTATCGACCACAAGGATACAAATTCCTCTGAAGTAGGGAGCATAGTAGACAACATGACAGAGTACGAGGACAACATTGTAAGTGGATTGGTGGTACTAGAAGCTAGTCTAAATGAAAACCCAAGTGAAACAATTAGAAGTAAATTACCTACTGTTGCACAGTTGCCAAAGCTGAGTTTGCCAACCTTCGACGGAGATATAACTAAATGGCCTCCATTCTGGGATTCATTCGAAGGAAATGTAGGGAAACGACAGGATTTGACAGAAGGCCAGAAATTAGAATACCTTCGAGGTCAGTTGAAGGGAAATCCTAAGAGACTGTTAGAGGGATTGTCTGGGGTTGGGACGAGTTACCAACCTGCTGTAGCACTTCTAAAACAAACCTATGCAGTTCCCAATAGAATAAGAAAGGAATTAGGATACTGCTTGCTAGACCTAGTTAGTCCATCGTATAGTTACAAAGAATTATGCAACTTTAACGCTGAGATCGAGTGCATACTACGGATGTTAGAAAATCATACCATCAACCTACAGGCTAGTGAGTGGGTAGTGATGAATATCTTAGCAAGAAAGTTGAAAGGGAGAGTATGGGAAAGAGTACAGCTGCTTTCGGGAGTTATTTACCCCGATTTGGCCACTCTTAGACAGAAGCTTCCACTAATCATTGATTCTCTTGGTACTAATGAGACTAAGGAATGTAATAAAGACAAAATTAGCTTCCAAAAAAGAGAACAGAACAATGTAAATTCTGACTTCTGGGTGAACAAATCGGGAGGTAAAGGTGAACAATCTGTCAGTCTTAGTGTCAATACGCAAAAGCCTCATAAGAAAATTCAACCCATCCCTCTTCCCAGAACCACAAGGAGTATTGGAAGGCATTCTACATCCTCGAGTGGCGAGACAACCAAACCTACTAGTTCAAAATATAATAAAAGATATTGTTTGTTCTGTGGTGAAAGTCATGTTAGCTCCAGATGTGGAACCTATCAAACCAAGACAGTAAGAGAAAACCGACTGAAAGAATTAGGACTGTGTACTAGTTGTGTGAGGAAACATGAAGGAGAATGCCCATTACAGCTGCATCAATGTATCAACTGTAAGAATGGGAATCATCACTCCATACTTTGTTCTCCTGAACTTAGGAATGTGCAAGTTACTAATACTCAAACTGATTCTATGAATAGTGCAGCATTGCCAGTCGGCATAGTTAACATCATACAGAAAAAGAAAACAAATTACAAGGTTAGAGCCCTTTTTGATCAAGGAGCCCAGAAGTCATTTATTCTCAGAGACACAGTTGATAAATTGGGATTGAAAATTGTTCACCAAGCTAATATAATGGTCACTGGATTTAACAGTTCATCTAGTAACAAGACTTATGATATCGTGAAAATCAATGTGAAAAGTGGTCGTAGGTACTTCAGCATGAGAGTTATAGTGATGGACTCCTTGTCAAATTCTTTTACCATGACTGGACTCAGTAGACAGATCGCTAACCTGAGACAGAGAGGAATTCGGGTAGCCGACCCATACATTTCCAGTGATGACACCATGGAAGACCTAGAGATGTTGATAGGGAATGACTACTATTGCCAATTCGTGACAGGAATGCGAAAGGTGATGGGGGTCAATCTTCTACAAACCAGAGATGGATGTATGCAGTTCGGACCACTTAACGGAAATCCTAACCAGCTAGTTGAAACTGAAGTAAGCACAGTCGTGGTAGCCAAGATAGCGGTAGAAGTAAACCCAGTAGTAGAAAAACATGCAAGTTCTACTGTGGAATTGGCAGAAGTAAAAGATGACTCTCTAACCCCAGCTCTGTGGGATTTAGAAACTATAGGGATTAGAGACGAGAAAAACCTGACTCCCGAGGAGCAACTGGCCTACTCGAACTTCCATCAGAATATAAGGTTTAAAGACGGAAGGTACGAAGTAGGATTACCTTGGCGAATTGATACCCCATCTCTTCCTACAAATTACACACTAACTAAGAACAGACTAGAATCTAATTTGAAAAGATTAAGAATGGATAAGTTAAATCTAGATTGCTACCATGGTATCATTGCGGAGCAGGAACAACTGGGGTTTATAGAAAGAGTGAAGGACGACAAAGTAAGTTCTAACACTCATTACTTACCTCATATGGCTGTCTTGAGAGACTCCAACACGACACCTCTAAGAGTAGTCTTTTACTGTAGTGCAAAGCTTTCTAAATCACACCCTAACTTAAATGATGCCCTTTACACAGGCCTTTCTTTAACAGAGAAATTATATAAAATGCTCTTAAACTTTAGAATTAACAACTATGCTTGCACAGCTGATATTAGCAAAGCATTTCTAAGGATAGGTCTGCAAGAGAAGGATAGGGACTATACTAGATTCTTGTGGCCTGAAAACCTGTATGACCCTAGCAGTAATATCATAACTTATAGGTTTAGATCAGTACTGTTTGGAGCTACTAGTCCTCCCTTTTTTCTGCAGGCCACCTTAGCCAAACATTTACAAAGGTATGAAGGACGAACCACTGAATTTCTGACTGAAAATTTATATGTGGACAACCTACAAGGCACCATGAAGTATGAAAAGGATTTGCTAGAATTGTATCACCAAGCCAGTGATATTATGAACCAAGCCAATATGCCGCTTCAGTCGTGGGCCTCCAACTCTGCATCATTGAATCAGATATTGGATGATCCTCCAACTGAAGTGAAATTGTTGGGATTGGTTTGGAACACTGTACAGGATGATTTAGGAATAAAGCCATGTAATGTAGAATATGACAGGAATTCAGTGCTAACGAAGAGAAAATTAATGAGTTGTGCTTCTTCATTGTTCGATCCATTAGGTCTGTTGGCTCCTATAACTATTCAAGCCAGAACGTTACTGCAAGAAGTCTGGAAGATAGGTTTGTCTTGAGATGATGAGTTACCGGATAATATTAAAGACACATGGTTCAAAATAGCTCAGGAATACAATAACGCACACACGTTAACATTTTCACGATGCATAATGGAAGAAGGAATTCCCTGTCAGTTACATGTGTTTACAGACGCGAGCCCTCAAGCTTTTGGAGCAGCAGCCTATTTAGTGTCGGGTGAGGATGAAAAACCCCGGTTATTGACTTCTCGTGCCAGAGTAGCTCCATTAATATCAAAGACTATACCAAAGTTGGAATTGACAGCAGTACAAGTGGGAGCTCAGTTGATGGATTATTTGGTAAAAAATGTGAAGGTAAACATGACTGAATGTTACTTGTGGACCGACAGTGAAATTGCCATTCAGTGGATTCAAAACAATAAAAGTAAGGAAATATATGTAAGAAACAGGGTGGCAAAAATCAAAGCGTGCGTTCCTCATGCAGAACTCTTATATGTACCTACTAAACACAATCCTGCGGATAGACTCACGAAACCAATAAGTGTAAACAAACTAAAAATTATGATGTATGGTTACATGGTCCAGAATGGCTGTGTCATCGGAATGAATGGCCAGACCAGAAATTCGTACCTGAAAATCTCATTTCAGTGAATGTAGGGGATACTACTATAAACCCACCACTAATACCAGGACAAAATTACAATAATCTGAACAAGCTGAATCGCATAACCAAACTAGTGATGAATGGTACACGCCGAATGTGTGGTCGACCTGAGGCGAATATGGAAGACATAAATCGTTACTGGGTGAGTTCTGTACAACAAGAAAGCTTTCAAGAAGAACTAGAATACTTGAATGATCCTAAGGGTAAAACTCCAGAACGAGTAAAGAACTTGGGATTATTCCTAGATGGAAACATAATGCGATGTAAAAGTAGATTAGAACACGCAAATCTGTCGTATTCTACTAAATATCCGGTCTTACTTCCAACAAAACATTGGTATACCAAGCTTATTGTAACACACTGTCATCAACAGGTAAAACATGGCGGTGTACAGGATACCTTAGCAAAACTCAGGGAAGAATATTGGATACCCAAAGTAAGGCCTCAAATTAAACAGATTATCAAGGCTTGCCTACTGTGTCGTAGACTGACGGGTGCTCCCTTTCAACTGCCGCATGTACCTCCTCTTCCACAAAACAGAGTAGGAGATTATGTTCCTTTTGAGGTGACAGGAGTTGATTACACAGGAGGCATAAAAGTTAATACCGACGACAAAACTGAAAAGTATTATATAGCCTTATTCACATGTGCTACCACTAGAGCAATTCATTTAGAGTTAGCGCAAGATCTATCTGCTGTGACTTTTATTAAAGCCTTTAGAAGATTTTCAGCAAGGTCGAGATCTTGCCCCAAAATAATGATAAGTGACAATGCTACCAATTTTACTTTGGGTTCTCGCATACTAAAGCAATTATTTGAGAATTCTGAGGTAAGAAATACTGTTGACAATCTGAATATAAAATGGTACTTTATTCCTCCACGCACACCGTGGCATGGAGGATTCTACGAAAGGATGGTGTCAACAGTAAAACAGAGTTTAAGTAAAGCACTGTATCACAAGGCATATACAGCAGATGAATTGCATACCATAGTGGTGGAAATAGAACAGAAAATAAATAATAGACCCCTAACATACGTCTCCAATGCCTTAGACGAACCTGAAGCCTTAACCCCTTCTCACTTAATGTATGGCAGAAGACTCAGCTCTCCCCCTACTTTGGTCGATGATGAGTATCTTTTGGACCCAGATCAGATTAGTGAAGAACAGTTGCGGGTTAGGTGCGGTAAAGTCTCGCAGGCTATTAATATGTGGAATCGTGTTTGGAAGACCCTGTATTTAACCTCATTATTAGAGAAGGGAAAGAAAATTCAGGGTCATATAAATAAGCAACTTAAAGTAAATAAGGTAGTGTTAATTGCTGACGAGGGACCCAAAGCACAATGGACCTTGGGAAAAATCACTGAGTTGATAGAGGGTTCCGATTGACTTATTAGACTGGCCAGATTACGGACTCAGCAAGGATCTACTGTTCGTTCAATCAATAAGCTTTACCCCT